>CAHIKZ030004012.1:0-50440 GCA_903632075.3 Acanthosepion pharaonis
AATAGATATCTGCTGTGATCAAAACTGTCATGCTGGTATACCGGAAGAAATGATTCCTGTTGGCTATACAGTGCCTCATTCTATCAGGAAATAAAAGACTCAGCCCCAGGGAGATTTACATTCATGAAATGAAGATACAAATAGATATCTGCTTAATGATCAAAACTGTCATGCTGGTATACCCGGAAGAAATGATTCCTGTTGGCTATACAGTGCCTCATTCTATCAAAAAAAAGACTCAGCCCCTTCGGGGACGCACGTTTACATTCATGAAATGAAGATACAAATAGATATCTGCTGAGTCAAAATGTCATGCTGGTATACCGGAAGAAATGATTCCTGTTGTTGGCTATAAAGTGCCTCATTCTATCAGAAATAAAAACTCAGCCCTAAAGGGACACGTTTACATTGCTGAAATGAAGATACAAATAGATATCTGCTGTGATCAAAACTGTCATGCTGGTATACCCGGATGAAATGATTCCTGTTGGCTGACAGTGCCCCATTCTCTATCAGGAACAAAGACTGCTCCTTCGAGGACACGCCACATTCATGAAATGAAGATATTAAATAGATATCTGCCAGATCAAAACTGTCATGCTGGTATACCCGGAAGAAATGATTCCTTGGTTGGATATACAGGCCTTATTCCATCAGGAAATGCTGCATTCCCTTCGAGGACTTATCAGAAAATGAAATAAAGACTCAGATCAAAACCCTATACCCCGAGGACACGCATTTACATCTCTGAGGACACGTTTACATTCAGCGAAAAATGAAGATACAAATAGATATCTGCTGTGATCAAAACTGTCATGTTGGTATACCCGGAAGAAATGATTCCTGCTTAAGAAGAAAGCCTCATTCTATCAGGAAATAAAGACTCAGCCCCTTCGAGGACACGTTTACATTCATGAAATGAAGATACAAATAGATATCTGCTGTGATCAAAACTGTCATGCTGGTATACCGGAAGAAAATGTTCCCTGTTGGCTATACAGTGCCTCATTCTATCAGGAAATAAAGACTCAGCCCCTTCGAGGACACGTTTACATTCATGAAATGAAGATACAAATAGATATCTGCCGTGATCAAAACTGGTCATGCTGGTATACCCGGAAGAGCCGTTCCTGTTGGCTATACAGTGCCTCATTCTATCAGGAAATAAAGACTCAGCCCCTTCGAGGGGAACGTTTACATTCATGAAATGAAGATACAAATAGATATCTGCTGTGATCAAACTGTCATGCTGGTATACCGAAGAAATGATTCCTGTTGCTGTAGTGCCTCATTCTATCAGGAAATAAAGACTCAGCCCTTCGAGACACGTTTACATTCCATGAAAATGAAGATACAAATAGATATCTGTCATGCTGATCAAAAATGATTCCTGTTGGTACGGTGCATACGGAATTCATGAATAGAAGATACAAATGATTCCTGTTCGAAAACTGTCATGCTGGTATACCCCGGTGCCTCATTCTATCATCAGGAAATAAAGACTCAGCCCCTTCGAGGACACGTTTACATTCATGAAATGAAGATACAAATAGATATCTGCTGTGATCAAAACTGTCATGCTGGTATACCCGGAAGAAATGATTCCTGGTATACAGTGCCTCATTCTATCAGGAAATAGGAACTCACAGTGCCTCGTGATCAAAACTGTATCTGGTATACCGAAATAAAGATTCCTGTTATTATACAGCATTCTATCGAGACTCAGCCCTTCGAGGACACGTTTCATTCATGAAATGAAGATACAAATAGATATCTGCTGTGATCAAAACTGTCATGCTGGTATACCGGAAGAAATGGGATTCCTGCTGGCTATACAGTGCCTCATTCTATCAGGAAATAAAGACTCAGCCCCTTCGAGGACACGTTTACATTCATGAAATGAAGATACAAATAGATATCTGCTGTGATCAAAACTGTCATGCTGGTATACCCGGAAGAAATGATTCCTGTTGGCTATACAGTGCCTCATTCTATCAGGAAATAAAGACTCAGCCCCTTCGAGGACACGTTTACATTCATGAAATGAAGATACAAATAGATATCTGCTGTGATCCAAAACTGTCATGCTGGTATTACGGAAGGAAATGATTCCTGTGGCTATAGTGCCTCATTCGAAGAAATGATTTACATTCATGAAATGAAGATACAAATAGATATCTGCTGTGATCGCCCTCATTCTGGTATACCCGGAAGAAATGATTAAAGTTGGCTCAGCCCCTATCAGGAAATAAAGACTCAGCCCCTTCGAGGACACGTTTACATTCATGAAATGAAGATACAAATAGATATCTGCTGTGATCAAAACTGTCATGCTGGTATACCCGGAAGAAATGATTCCTGTTGGCTATACAGTGCCTCATTCTATCGGGAAAAGCGCCTCATTCTATCAGGAACGTAGATAAAGACTCAGCCCCTTCGGAAGAAATGATTCTGTTGGCTATACAGGTGCCTCATTCTATCAGGAAATATCATTCATGAAATGAAGATACAAATAGATATCTGCTGTGATCAAAACTGTCATGCTGGTATACCCGGAAGAAATGATTCCTGTTGGCTATACAGTGCCTCATTCTATCAGGAAATAAAGACTCAGCCCCTTTCGAGGACCGTTTATATCTGGAATGAAATGAAGATACAAATAGATATCTGCTGTGGATCAAAACTGTTTGCTGGTATACCCGAAGAAATGATTCCACTAATACAGTGCCTTTTTCTATCAGGTGAAAAGACTCAGCCCCTTCGAGGACACGTTTACATTCATGAAATGAAGATACAAATAGATATCTGCTGTGATCAAAACTGTCATGCTGGTATACCCGGAAGAAATGATTCCTGTTGGCTATACAGTGCCTCATTCTATCAGGAAATAAAGACTCAGCCCCTTCGAGGACACGTTTACATTCATGAAATGAAGATACAAATAGATATCTGCTGTGATCAAAACTGTCATGCTGGTATACCCGGAAGAAATGATTCCTGTTGGCTATACAGTGCCTCATTCTATCGGAAATAAAAGACTCAGCCCTTCGAGGACACGTTTACATTCATGAAATGAAGATACAAATAGATATCTGCTGTGAGTCAAAACTGTCATGCTGTCATACCCTGAAGAAATGATTCCTGTGGGCTATACAGTGCCTCATTCTATCAGAATAAAATCAGATTCTGTTGGGTTTACATTCAAGGAAATGAAGATACAAATAGATATCTGCTGTGATCAAAACTGTCATGCTGGTATACCCGGAAGAAATGATTCCTGTTGGCTCTAGTGGCTGAACAGGCTGGTGTGAACCAGAGACGATTGTGGTTTCATCTGGTATTTCCCAGAAGGCAAAAAAAAAAAAAAATGAAAATAAATAAAAAATAAGGTTTTTTTATATGTAGATTGGTAGTTCAAACCTAGGATCAGTGTTATTCATTCCCAATTTTTAATATAGACAAGGTTTATTTTATGTCTTAAGTAGAAGAGTGGTGGTATAATGGACATGTTACTTGTTATATCCATGTAAGATGTATTGTATCTGAGAAAGGGTGACTTATTTTATATATTTGTTGGCTTTATCACAACAAAAAGTTACAGATAAAAAAATTAAAACATATACATTTTATTGATAAATTCCTGAGAATCAGGCTTCAAATCATTGTTCTATTGTTGCATATTTATTAACATGTAAATGTTGGATAAAAAAATCACCATCACGTTTATTGCAATGAATTTAAAGTAAAATATAAGTACTAACTTGAAAATAAGATAAAGCTCTCTTCATAGATAACCGCGTCTCTGTGAAGTGTTCAGCAGAGTAAGACATCCCTTTCTTAGTGTGCCTTCGTTTTCTGTTTCTGCTTTAATAGTTGCAAACGTTTAATTATCGAAGTGACAAAATATTGTCAACACCGATTTACAAAAAAAAACACGGATTCAACTTTATTCTTTGTTTTAGAAATTTGCAATAACAGGCATTTTTCAAAAATAAATTTTTTTCCATTAAATCGGTCAATAAGCGCAGTTGATTGAATAGAAACACATTCTCCAAGTTGATACAAAATGTTCACTACTGAACTGCTGAGATAAAAACACTGAATATCTATTCAAATGACCAAGACACAAAAAACCATTACTATTAAATTTGGTTTGGTTTTACAGGAGTTTGCTTACGCCACAGGTGATGACGCCGAAAAGAAAACTCTAAAAACGATTTTGAATTCCATTTTAAACTGTCTATAATCAACTACAGATATTTTGTCAGAATTTAATGAACCAACCAACAATTAAATGTTTTCATAAATTAGACCAGATATATAGAAGGTCCAGGATGGATAAATTGTCGTCGAAAGAAAAGACTGAACTTAGTATTTCATTTTAACTTATCACTTAGTTTTTGTACCATTCCTTCTAAAAATATCTTTGTAGTGCCAATAAATACTCAATAAAATCCTTTTTTCATCCTTGGCCTTCAGTTTTTAGCTTGCATTAACATCCATTTAATGGTCTAATGTGTTTAAATATGGAAATCTAAGAATCCATTGAATAAGCGATCTTTGATGTAAAACATTTTTTTGGTCTCTTATCGCCAAACAACTGAGTCCCCCCCCCATAATTTTCTAGATTGTTGTAGTCTGGGGGAGTTCAGAAAAAAAAACTAAGGGGTTATATGGTCACATAAACAATGTTTGTTTTAATTGTTGTGGTCATGGTGCAGTTATTTTTTCAGACATTGTTTTTCTTTTATGGGAACCATTTGAAGAAACACTTTTGAGTAAGGAAATTAGTCGTGGGATGATGAATGCGCAGAATGTCACCATCAAGAGTCATCCTCCCAACACCTTGATTGGACTGGATTTTGAGAGAATACTTTCAATACATCTTTAGGGAACACAGCATCCAAACTGATACCAATGGAAATTGACACCCAAAACACTCCGTAAACGATTCTTAAGGTGCAAATGTGAAAGAAAACAAAATGTCATTTCACAGACCCTAAAAGTGATTCAGAAAAAGATAAATAAAAAAAAAAAAAAAAAGTGGAGGTTTATTTTCAGGCAGTTTAAAAAAATAAAATAAAAATAAAATGGAACATATTTTCAAATGGAACAATGTAGTTTGTAGATTATTTTTTTTAATCGTTTTCATCTTCTTTTTCCATTTTGGCCTATTTTTAACATAGGACCTAATGGTTATTGGTTAAAGCATTTTCAAAAAAAAAGTTAATTTTGCATGTTGGTTTCCTTGGAGGTGTTTTATTTGCCCTTATAGGTTCACGTACACAATACATTCTTAAAATGTCACAATGATGTGGCTTGGCATGTTGTACAAATTGATTGATCTTGATTCAATTGCGTTTATGAATGGATGAATGTCAAGAAATAACCCCAGCATAACCATTGATCTTTTTTCTTCCTTTTCGAGACACTTGTTTCAAAATTCACTTAGGATTGGTTTGATTGTGAGACTTGTTTTATCGGGATTGGTATTGTTTTTCACCCCATTTGGTTGAATGTAACTGTTTATTAGGCTTTTCAGGCATTTGATAGTAACTAGTCTTGAATGTCTGCATTCAAGTTTATTTGGCGATGAGAAACCACTCCACTATCTTTGCCAAGATATAATGACAACAGTTAGAAGCTTGAAACCAAAGAGCACTAGTGACTTGGGATTTGTAAATAATGTTTTTCAGTTTGTTTTGTGTTTTTTTGGGTTTTTTTTTTTTTTTAAAGGCTTTATTTGTCTAACAAAGAATTGTTTTGTTAAAGGAAATATCTTTAATTTTACGGGCAATCCATTTGAGACTTGAAAATGGGCATTCTCCCCTCCTTTAAATAAACATTTTTTTTTTTGTTATCCCATGAAATGGAGAGGCTTTAGACAGCTCTCAATAAAAAACCTTGTACCAATTTTATTTTAGAATGTTTATTTCGGACAATCCTAATAAAGACTTCTTAAATTAGAAAATTTCATTTTCGCTTTCATTAATAATCACTAGAGGCTCAGAGATTTGTATTAATTAGATGTACACCGGGTATTTTCAGTTAGTCCATGGGGCTCCTTGAATATGAATTTGAATTTTTTTGGAAATGATCTTTCTTGACATGGAGGGCTAAACATTTGAAAGAGAAATCATTTTCGTCCATCATCCAATCAGTTTTGTTTCCTGATTTTGGGGTCAATCAGCCTTCATTTTTGTCATGAAAAAAACTGAATTAAATTTTATTCATCACCAGTTTTCATCCTTTCCCAAGACATGGCATTGCTTATTTTTTTAAGACGGGGCCAGGCTGGTTATTAGAAAAAGAAACAATAAAACAGAATTTGGGACTGATGTTTTGAGAATTGGAATAGTCTCTCATGGAGACATGCGTTGTTGGCTTTACATTATGACCTGATTGAATGCAAAAACTTCAGATTCCGATATCATTTCCCATTTATGATAAAAGTGTTTCTAGATTTTACCCCAAATGCCATGTTACTTTAATAGTTTATTCCATATTATGCTACCAATTGAAGAAGAAAGAGTACATTTCCTTGTGGATATAAGGAAGTTGTCCTGGTAATTGATCCCCATTAAATCAAAAAGTGTTAAGTGATTTTTCATCTCCCGGATTGAAATGAGGTCAATACGTTTCTAAATGGATGTACAGGGGACCGACACTACTTTTGGGACACTTTGAAAAATGTGCTTAAAGGTGTTTTTTTGCCACCGAGAGCTTTTGTTGATGAGTAGGTAGTTCAGCAGTAACTGTCCATTAATGGTATGAACAGTGATTGATGGGTTTGTCTTTGGTTTCATGTTTTCTTTATTTTTACTTCAACTTAGATGAAACTATTTTTCGGACATGACACAAATTCTGGGTTTTTTATTGATTTAGTCATCGAACGTCTACAATATGCAAATTTTCTGCAGGTAAAATGTACCCTGACCATTACATTTGAGTATCTTTACCATTCACTGCAAAAACATTAAAATTCTGAAGAAGAATGCATTCAAAAGAAGTCATCAGTTTGGTCCAAAAGAAGAGAGAAGATGGGCTCAGCATCCGAAAGATCCCCGCTGAGATGAAGCTACCGAAGTCAACAGTTGAATACATGCTAAGTACAGACTATGAGCGAAGAAGAAGAAGAGAAGAGAGGAAAAAAAACAATTTCCAAGAGAACAGAAAAGAAGAATGAAGAGGAGTGTTACGAGGTTGTTATCATCTGGAGAAAAGGGGACAGTGAAGAAAGTAAAGGAGAAGTGTGAACTTGACGTCAGTGTTCGAACTGTACAAAGAAAGCTACACGAAATTGGATTTTAAGTATGCTAAAATCAAGAAAAGAATTACACTAACGAAAAACACAAGGAGGCAAGGCTGGGGAAGCGCCAAAAAGATGGATAACAAACCATGTCGACTTCAAGAAAGTGATATTTACTGATGAAAAACGTTTTAAGTTCGATGGACCTGATGGGTGGTGTACATGGTCGAGAAAAGGTGAACCTGTTATTCTCAACAAGAGACAGATAGGAGGAGGAGGAGTTATGGTTTGGGGTATGGTATTTCCGAATGGAAACTTGTGGCTCGAGTGGTTAAAAGGATGTCAAAATAGCTTGAGCTACAGAGAACTTTTGGAAAAGAGAGCCCTACCATACATAGAAAAAGAAATGGGAAGTAATTTTATTTTGCAGCAAAATAACTGCAGCATCCATGTGGCCAAATCAGTGAAAAATTGGATGTGTGAAGCAAATATAACTACTCTGGGATGGCCTGCAAAAAGTCCAGACTTAAATTTAATTGGAAACATATGGGAAATGCTTTCAGAGCTTGTTTACGACAGGGCAGAAATAACCAGAGAGGCTGAACTGTGGCAGCGCATACAAGATGCTAAAAATAGACTGCTAGAAACACGAAGAGATGTTATTATCAATATGTACGAACATTATGAAGATAGACTGATAGATGTCATTGAAAAAAATTGTGCTGCCATAAACTATTAGCATTGTTTCTGCAATGTCTGAAAAATACTGTCGCCTGTGTAATATGAAAATTTGTAAAAAAATAAAAATACTTCTAATTTGAATTCTGCTTTTCCATTTGTAGTATTGAAACAGTTTTTAAATGTTATTGCCATTACACTAAAACAGTACAGACTGCCTGTGCTACCTAAAACTTGAAAAAATAAAGTGTCTGAAAATAACAGTTCCTAGAGGATGAGGGAAGTGGCAAAAAAGAAGACAACCACTCGACCCGCTTAGTTCAGTGCAGCAGCTACAGCAGTACGAGAGGCATCAGATCCAATGATGAAGGGAAGGTTTTCATCATTAAAATAGTAGGGCCTTTTCAATCACCTCTTCAAGGTCACTGAACACTTTCTCAGAATTAGAGTTGAGAGGGAATGAAGTAGTTGTTATTAAGAGTTTAATCTGGTTGGAGAATTTTGGTACTCATTGGGAATAATAAGAAAATAGTCCGATTATATGCTATAATACTGCCTTATGTTAAGGGATCAGAAGATTCTTAAGGGGACGTAAATAGGTCTAATTCATCCTTAGCTGATCAGACAGTCAAGCAGGGTGACAGTGTCAGCTGCCAAGGTGTTTTTTTTTTCTCATTCAGGGTTAGATGGTACTTTAGAATAAACACTCATGAATTTATTTAAGTTGATATCGTGTTCCAACCTTGTTTTACCACAAATTTCTGTTATCTACATAAGCAAATGTGGCAGAAAATTCTTTGAAAGAGATAAAATTGTTTATTATCCTCTGAAAGCAAGCCACTCAGTTGGTAGCACCAAAAGATATTCGGCAAAACTGATATAGGTGACCATCAGCTTCAAAGGTGCTATACTTTTTCTTGGCATCCTTAATTGGTACTTGGTGGTATGCACTTTTCAAGTCCAGGGTACTGAAGTAGTGATACTTTGCCACTTTGTGTACTACATCATCTATTCGAGAAAGGGAGAATGTGTCCAATAATGTATACCAATTTATTGATTGTGAGTAGTCTACCACCATCCTTTGTTTATGATTAGCTCCTGAAGTGACCAGAACTTGAGCTCCTCATGGAGAGTTGCTTGGTTCTATGACTCCTTGTGTAGGGGAAAAAAAAAAAAAAATGATGGGGGGGGGCAAAAAGTGCAGTGCAATGTTCACCAGCAGGCCAGTTATTTTTTTTCTTCTTCAGTCGCCTCAAGGAAATGGATTGTGTGGCTCCCTTTCTCGGCAGTACACTGGGCAGTTGTGAAACAGACACCAACTCAGCCACGCCTACTTCAACTTCCTCTTTGTCTGTCTGTCAATCTGTATGTCCAACTCTAACACAATGCAGTATTTTAAATGACTTGTATTTTGGTGCTGTTGGCACCCCGCTTTTTATGCTATTCCAAGATGGCCAAAATTTGCATGTGTGCAAATATCGTCTGGTTTGGTTTTGGACAAGATAGGCAGGCATAAATTGTGTCTTCAATAGCGGCCATATTTCTTTTTTGTTATCACTTTGCAAGCAAGACACGTTCGCGCTTGTTTCGAATTCCGAGGTAAGTCATGTCTTTCGTTACACCTTGTAACAATTTCTTTGTTTATGAAGCAATGAAGATTTTATCGGTATCTGAAAAGTGCCAGGATTTTACAGCTATGGGCTAACAGTCAGATGAAAAGTTGCTAAACAAGGAAGAAGGTTGAATACCTATGGTGACAAGACCACACACAGTCAGTTCATGTAAGGGTCCTTCAAATGAGAGATGGAAATGGAAGAGTGCCAACATAAGAAACCATGGCCCAATAATATGTTGCAACACAAGTTGCATAAGATGCATTTTTACTGCAGCTATAACAGATATTGTTCCTTGTGGGACACTTAGCTCTGGGGTGATATTTGAGTCCACAGAAGTAGCAACACTTACTACTAAAAGCTACAATGTGGTCACTTTCATTCAGAGGATGGTCATTAATAAAAGCATTTACAGTAGACCTGTTTCATATTGGATATTCATCGTGTTTAGCAGCACTTTCTAGGGCCACAGTCTGATCATACACAGTGTTTAAGTCTAGTGACCTATTGTCAAGGATACTTGTCTATATATGAGTAGACAGTAGCTTGTTTATGAAGGTGTCCTAGATATACTCATCATGGTTAATCCCTGCTGTCACAGGTTTAAATCTGCAGTCTTTGCTAATCAGATGGAGAGCTTGTAAATACTACTCCAGACTCTCGTGGGTTTTCTGGTTCCTAGTTATAAAGACATGGCAGGCAAAAAGGTGGTATGAACATTAGTTTCTTGTTGAGAATTATTCCCAAGAACTTGTAGTTGTCTCCTGTTGAAATTTCTGTCCCTTCTAGTTGCAATCTTGGATCATTATGCAGTTTATTTTTATTATAATAATGTATGCATTTTGTTTTAGAAAATCTAAAACCATTATTTATTGGCTATCTGTTGACCTTATTTATGCATTGCTGCAGTTTCTTTTCTATGGTATGGATATTTTGTGATCAGTAACTTACAATAAAATCGTCTACATAAAGAAGATCCATTTAGACTTTGATTAAGTTCTTTGGCAATTTTATTTATTTTAATATTGAACGGGGTGACTGACAGTATGCTCCCTTGTAACTTGTGTTTTGGGAAGAGACAGAATAGATCTAATGCAGACCTGAAAAGTTCTATTTAAAAGACAGTTATTGTTGAATTTTGGCAGCCTGCTTTTCAGTTCAAGATCATGTAGATAATTCCATATTTCCAGGTAGTTTTGTAAGCCTTTACAGTAGTAACATGTTTTCTTATAAATGCTTCCCTTATAAAGCTTTTCAACCAAACCAGGTGGTCCATAGTACTTGTTTTTCCAAAAGTTACAATGTAAGTCAGTCATAAATTTGTTGGATTCCAAGTACCAAACTAATTGATTATTTAACATTCTCGCCAAGTTCTATCATTTCCAGGGTCTGAATTGTCTTTTCCTGGTTATGGAATCGGTATGACAGTTGTTTGTTGCCATTGTTCCAGGAGCTTCCTCTTTGTTCATATATTACTGTATATTTTTAGCAACAATTTAATGACTCTTTTGGGAATTGTTTTAAGAACTCATAATAGACATTGTTTGGTCCTATGGCTGAATCGTGTGAGCTTTTAATGGAACTTTTGAGTTCTGTCTGAGAGAATGGTTTGTTGTAATCTTCCAGATTCTTTGTTACAGAATTTAATTTGTATTTTTCTGAATTTTGTTTTATACTTTGGGATTGTTGTTTACAATTATTTTTGAAGAATTTTTTGAGAATGTTTTGGCCAAATATTTTTCTAATTTCCCAAACTGTTTTTCATCTTGTAAAAGAATTTAGTTTGGTGGCATATTTTTGCTAACAGTCCTTTTAGGCTTCTTTTATTGCTTTATGGATTTTGCTCTATTTAGTTTATAAGCTGATCAGGTTGTCAGTTGTTGGTTCTTTGTTGAATTTTCTAAGTGCTACTTTATGTAGTCTAATTACTTCTTTACATTTATCATCAAACCAAAATTTGTTTCTTTTGGTTGGTGTTGGGCTTTTGGGGATACATTTTTTTTTTTTTTTTTTACTATGACTATTAGAGTTTCTGTGAAATTTTGTGCTGTTTCTATATTATTTTAAGTTAGTTTGTCTTTACATAATTGTTCAAATTTTTCTCGGTCTGCTTTGCTTAGCCTCCATCTAGGTGGGTGATCATTGATTACCTCACTGTTACCCATGATGATTAGGAAATGGTTGTTACAATGTGTATCATACACACTTCAGATAAAGTCTAGGCAAATTGCTGGATCATATATGTCTAGGCCATAATAAATTTTTCTGTAATTTTTCCTTTTCTGTTTGTCTCCTTGGAACTCCAGATGGCATTGTGGCTATTAAAATCCCCTTGTGGAGTGAAGGGTTTGGGTAATTGCTTTGTCAGATCTTCGAACTCCTCTTGGTCTATCTAGTCATGCAGTGGGATATACAGAGAACATATGCTAACTATTCTGGGAAACATGGCTCTGACAGCAACTACCTGTAAATCTGTTTGTAGGTCAATTTTGCTCTGGGGTATGTCATTTTTTATTAGGACGTTTACAGCTCCAGGACAGTTCCATTGGATTATTCTATATCGTATATTTGTATTTTTATTTGAGTTTTATACATTTTTAGTTGTTTGATTTCTGTTTGGAGTTTTTTGACATTTAGTATCATGAGTACAATGTTCTTCCATATAATCTGGGTCTTTTTAACCACATTTTCCACATACGGTGTCCTTTGCAGCTCTCCTTGTCGTGCCCATACTTCTTTCTGACACTTGAAACACCTCAAGGGATTGTGGATGTATTGTGCAACCCTTTTAACTGTAAACTCAATTTTATTTCTTTTGGGATTGAGGGTTTTATTAAAAGTTAAAATATATGTTTAAACTTGTTGACTGCTCCTTTTTATGCATATCCTTCTATAGTTGGTGACTCCTTGCTTTCCTAAGGCTGCATTTATTTCCTCTGGTGTAGCCAGGGACAGCTCTCTATTTCTAATAACACCCTTTGAGGTGTTAAGTCTTTAATGTGGGTAAGCTTTACATTTTAAATTGTGAAAAGATTTCATTTTCAGTATGTTATCTGTCTGTTCCTTATTGTTCATGTTTACAAGTAGATTGCCACTTATTATTTTTTCACTGTTTGAGGATTTGCCCTGCTGGTAATTATTTTTTCTATCAAGAATGTGGACAGATTGGTAAGAGAGGGTTTCCTCTAGAGATTCAATTATGATAAATCTAGGGAATTCAGTTCTGGCTTCTATTTCTGAATAAGTGTCGGAGAGATCCGGTTTGGGTTTTTTGTTTGAGTTTACTATGTGATTTTTTTTCATTGGTCCTCTGCTCAACCGCAGAGTCCAACTTCTATTGAGAATTTGCCAAGGGGTTAAACCCACGCACCGTAGTTAAGACAGGGATACATCGACCAGTATACTCGCATTGTGAAAGAAATTTGAGCACCTGCTAATTTTGTGTTTCAGTACTAAAAAAAATTGATGCCTTAATATGAAACAGTAGTCAAAGTTACTTTTTTATCTTCTTGATTCAATTGCTGAGTTAAGCATATATTAGGTGTGGTAAATTCTAGTACTCTTGTTGAGACATTTATCAAAAAGGCTAATATAAGAAATCATAATTTGAGTCCTTTACACTCTTAATGCTTTAAAAATATGAGAAGTGTGTAATTAGGGAGTCAGAGGTGGATTATGGAATTATTATTACCTGACCTCTGGTGGTTTGGCAAAATGAACAACTTTGCACAGTTCTGTAATGTAATTGGTGGTCTATTTGTATATAGCTTTGTGTGTGTGTGTATAAATTTTCCCAGTATGCAAAGATACTACACATTGAACAGAGTATACAGTCTGATTTTTGACAGAAGTGTCAATCCATAAATAATCCCATCATTTTTATGGTAATGTGTTCGACTTGAGTTGACATATCAGTTTTGTAAAAAAGGGAGAAAAAAGTGTTTCTTATTTGACAAAGTTTTCCGTTCAGGGTAGATGCAGATTGGTTTGGTTTGGTTTGGTTTACATCATATCAACCTCAATGGATTATTTAAGGTCAACAAAATTTTTATTTCTGGTAATATTTTTTTTTCAAAAATGTATTGCTAGTAATAAATTTTTTTTTTACAAAGTATTTCTGGCATTAAAACCTATTAACCTTGCCGAAAACAAAATTTTATTGTCTAAATGCTTATGTTATTATTAAGAGGAAAGACCAAAGTTTTTTTTTTAATTATTTTTAAAAAATTTTCCTTCTTTTTAGAACATTCTAAATTTTGATTAAAAAAACCTTGTTTCTATTTGTATCAGCGGAACTAGTAAATAACATAGACAATTTTTAGCACGTTTTTTTGGTATGACACACATTAATTTGAAAAATCGTGCAAAAATAGAAATAATTATCGGATGTTAATGAAACTTTCAGGAACTATTCACAGATGATCGAAATTATTATAAATATTTTTTTTTTTATGAAAGTCATGGTAGAAATATTTTTAAAAAATATTTATTACCCCCCCATAACTAATTTTATGAAAACGCTAGAAATTCGATCGCATCGGTTTTAGTGATTACAATAATTAAAAGCACAGGGCTTTGAGGAATGCAAATCATGTTTTTTTTTTGTTTTTTAATTGGATACCCAGTACCTGAAAATCAGCTCTGAATTGTAACATACAAAACTCAATAAAACAAAGATATTATTTAATTTCAAATGCTTTTATTTGCTTTTAGTTGTTTTTATGAATATGGACAATATTTTCTGAAAGCAAAAAAATTTTTTCGATGAAAAATGAATTTTTAATACAATTATTTGTTATTTCATTAATTATAATAGATTTTACATTTAAGTTGTTAAAATATTATAAAATTAGTTAAAAAGCCGCATCGGCTTTCATAAGTGTCCTTATGAGATAGA
Organism: Acanthosepion pharaonis; assembly: GCA_903632075.3. Lineage (NCBI taxonomy): Eukaryota > Metazoa > Mollusca > Cephalopoda > Sepiida > Sepiidae > Acanthosepion > Acanthosepion pharaonis. The sequence continues at coordinate 14,438 of CAHIKZ030004012.1, forward strand.
TCTTTTTTTAGCGCGTTGTAAATTGTATCATTTTGACTAATCAGAAGATCCCCAGTAATTAAGAAATGTAATTTTGTGCTTATAATCGAGCTGTAATTATAAAATACGGAAGACCAACCAGAATATAATTAAGTTGCGTTATTTGAGTTAAGCATTGTTCTCCGCTGTTAAGGCCTTTACTTTTGCGAAACACGTGTGGAGAAGTTAATTTGATTTTTCAATTTCAACTGAGAAGGGTACCTACAAGTATCAGTATCATCTTATGAAATTTATATGATCTTATTTTTATATTAATCTCAGTTATGACATTTTTCCATAAATGAAATATCAAAATTAATAATAAAATGAATGCAAATACAAATAACAGTAAAATGTAATAAATGTACATAAAATTATAGTATTTTATGTACAATTCTGATAAAATTTCATAAGAAAGGTACCTATAAATTAATTAGATACCTTTCTTAAGAAATATGAAATTTAATGTCACTCTTAACAGTTTTATTTTAATTTCTTTACAATATATTTTCCCATAAAGCATCATAAACGTAAAGGTGAAAGCTAAGTAAAAAAAAAAAAAAAAAATTAGACTGCTGAAAGTTTTCGTTAAAAATAACGGGGTAAATAATTTGTTCACTTAAATGTAAATTATTTCACTTTTCTCCTTCCGTAGAACAAATTAGCCTCATGGAATTCGTAAATATATCATTCATCACATGTCAAGAGACGCGAAAGTTTATGACCTGCTTTTTTTTTTATTTTCAAATTACATCTTTTTGGCACAAAAGCTAAGTTAAGTTTGGTTCAAAATATTTTAAATAAACATTATAATTTCTGATTTTCTTAAAATAAGTTTTGAAAAAATGATAATTGATATTTAAAAAAAATTTCAAAGTCAGATTTCCAGTTTTTTTTAAAATGGAAAAAAAATGGTCAATTTTGCTGACTCAAAAAAAAAAACTAGATTTTTAACGAAAATTTCGGACGTGCTAGGAACGATTAAAAATGGAAAAAAAATACCCCAAAAAATACTTTGACCTTTCCTCTTAATAATAACAAACGTTTAGACGATAAAATTTTGTTTTTGTCAAGTTTGGCGTCTTTTTCATCATGCTATGCTCTTTTTTTAGCGATCTCATGGAGGTACCTATGTTTGGCCAAACATTAAGAAGAGGAATTATTGACACTTCATGAGTGGCAAATTAAAGACATTGGACAAGCCTCAAATTGGACACTGATCAGGATGAAACCAATCTTTTACACCAAGATGAAAATTTTTATACAGTTGATCAGTCAAAGAAACTAGTAAAAATTTATAAAGAATTTAAACAACATTAGGTTATAAAAATGTACAAAAATTTTTTAAATTTCAATTCAAAATTTTTTTAACAAAACTGATTTTTAATAATTCCCAAATTGTTTCTAATCATCAACACATCTAATTTTTCAGTAATGCATAAATTCATTGGTGAATATTATCATAATTGGGAACTGCTCAAGCTAAAAAACATTACTGAAGTATATAATCTAAAAAAGGTCAACATTGTGAAAAATCCATGTATTGTGCAGCAATGCTAAATTTCCTCTACTTGCAGAAATTTATTTTTTTTGATTTTCTCCTGAAAAAAAAAAAATTTTCTTTATTTAAAACAGATATAATTAAATTACAAATGAAAACTGGATTTGATTTTTATAAATTTATTAGAGAAATATAATAATTTATTTATTTATATTTATTTTTATTTTTTTTTTTTTTTTGAAATTAAAATTTATCATTTTATAAAATGCTTGAAACTTTAAATGAACAAAAAAAATGATAAAAATCATTTTAAGAATAACATATATAAATGTTTGTTATTAATAATTCTAAATTGGGTCAACAAAAATCACAACCAAAATCCTTATTTTAATTGATTTTAAAGGAAGTTTTTAATTTTTAAAAAAAAAAAAAAAAAAAACAATGTTTTCAATTATTTGCATTTTTTTTTTTTTAAAGTTAAAAAACACATATTTATAAAATCTGTTGATAAAATTTGTTCTTTCTTGTAAAATTTTATTTGCATAAATTTTAACATTTTTTTTTTAATTAACCAATTATTCAGGAACAGTTTTAATTGTTTAAAAAACTTTAATCTAAAAGTAGAAATTTCAATAAATTTTTTTTTTAGTTTTCAATGTTAATGGATGGAATTTTAAAATCATTTCATCTCTTGCCACAGAAATGCAATGATTGACATTCCCTTTATGCACAGTTAATAGTTTACATTCACAAAATTGGAATTGGTTGAAAGTATTTTTTTCAGAATGGAGTAAAAAAAAAAGAAAATTTACTATGTACTATATATATGAAAAAAAAAAATGAAAAAATTCTTGGTTTGACCTTACTTGAAACAGTTTTGCATTAATATATCAACAAAATCCTTTTCACACAACCCTGTATATATGGTTTCGTTTAAATACAAGATAAATAAAATAAATTTCATTTTTTTGATGAAAATTCTTTCAAAATGTGAAACTGATATCAAATTAATTGCTTTTTTTCTAAAATAGTAGTTGGCAAACTAGTTATACACGATTACTACTGCAGTGAGTTCAAATTTTCACTTAACTTTTTCAAAAAAATAGATAGATTAGAAAACAGATTTACTTTCTGCTTTTGGGTTAGCATTATTTGAAAAATTTAACATGATGATCTCAATTTTGGTTAGTAGTTGAGTCAAGAGATGAAATATTCAATGCTGATTTTCAAGGCAGATGTTTTAAATTTTTTCCCAGGATTTCTTTCTGGCAAGAATCCCCATTTCCATTTGTTTTTCAACTTTGAAAAAAAACAATGAAATTTTCAAAAATAAGTTAAAATAATTGAAAGTATTCTTAAACATTTTACAAATAAAAAAAAAAAGTAAATATATTTTTAAGTAAAATTGAAAAAAAAAATGAGTGAAAGTTAAGAAAGAATTGAAACTTAGTAATTCTGATGAAAAAAAGATTTACTTATATTTCTGACTTCTATTATTTGATGAATGTTTTTTTTTTAATTTAACGTCCAACCTTATTTTTATTCTGTATAAAAAAAATTTTCAATACATTTATAAGGAATAGTTACAAAACATAGAAATCCTGGATCAAAATTAAATTCTTAAAAAAATACATATATTAAAGTTATTTGAAAAGTAATTATATTTGTTTAGAAATATAAATAAAAAAAAAATTTAAATTAAAAAAATTTAAATATTATTCTCAAATATGCAAAATAATAAACTATAAGTCCAACAGAAAGCAAATTTTTTTTTATTCCACATTTAAAGAAATTTGGAATTTTTCCAAAATTTGTTTTTTTTAATGTTCTACCACTTTATGAATTTTCTTTAATTGAAAAAAATGTAAAAAATTGTTAAATATGTGATTCAATTTTTTTTCAGACACCAATGATTTTTCCTTTTTATTTTACAATTTTTATATTTTATTTAATGCCAAAATTTAATTCAAAATCTTGGGAAAAATGAATTTGCATAAAAATTAAAATTTGTTATGTTATTTATTAATATGAATAATTTTAAATGGATGATATTTTTTTTTTATATATACATGTTTTAAAGATGGACATAATTACTAGAGATATATAAAATATGTTTGGTTTATTTGTAGTTTTGTTGAAGTTTTATTTAAAATAAAGTTTGACGGACTTTAAAAAAAATTTTTAAGATATATGGATTAATATCATGAAATTATTTTTTCATCATATTTTTTTTTAGTGGCATATCAAATCCAATATTTATTTAATTTGAAATCTAAATATTTTGAACACAATTTTATGTTCAAGTAAATATATTTGAAAAAATTGTATGCCTTCATTAGAGATGAAATGTATTGTTGGTCATTTAAATATAAATTTGTATTTTTATACTTTCATAGTATTTTTTTTTCTTTAGAAAATTTGAAGGTTTTGCAGAGTAATTGCTCTTGCATTATAATATATATTAAAAAATGAAAAAACACCTCTTCTATTAGCCAAAGCAGAACACTTTCAACAATTCTTCCTTTAATAACCATTTCAAACAATAAATATTTGTTGTAATGGTCCATCTATGTAATTTTCAGTTCAAGATTGATCAATGAATTTACATTTGATATTCCACCAACAAAAAAGCAAAAACAATTTTTGGAAAATTGGAAGCCATGCATTACATCTGACAAAATTTGTTATTTTTGATAATCATTAAATTAGTAAACACATTTTTTAATGAATTTTTCATTTCAACAAATTTTTCATTTTTTTTAAAAATGATAAAAAATGAAAATATGATTAAAAAAAATTGTTGCAGAATGGAATGTATTTCACTTTAATAAGATCATGAGGAATCAAATTGTAGATATTTTTGCTTTTTTCAATTAAACTCTGAAATCCACTATAAATGAAACACTGTTGGATAGAATAAATGATAAACTAATAATTCAAGATGAAATTTTGTACCATCCTACTTTGGTTAGTTGGCTAAATAAAATTTATTATAAAAATATATAATTTTTTTTCTAAATTTATCTAATTTATATTTTTGTTGCTTTTTTCCTTAATATTTTAACATTATTTTGATTTGTACTTATAACTTAATTATTCATAATCCTATATACATATTCTGATATTGGTAGACTGGTTAGTATAGGTACTGGTAACTTCTATTCTCTGGGTACAAGATATGGGGTGATTTTTGAAATTTTGTTTTGTTTGCAAGATGGTGGAATGTGCAGCTGATATGGTGAGAAATATGTGTAATAGCAATGTAATTTTAGTAAATATTGTTAATTCTGGAATGATTTTGAGTGCTGTATAAAATGTCCTGCAAGACATGGCAAACATTAGATGACTGATCAAACTTTTGAGGAGTACCCTGTGTATAACATTTGTATACACAAGAGGGTTCTGAAAGGTCTTGGATTAAAATTATTACTGTATAATATTGAAATCAAATAAGTGCAACAAGTTGGGTATCTGGGAAACATATTAACAAAGGACAGAAAGAGCAGAGCAACATGGAAGTCTGAAGGCACATTAGGATAGGAAAAGATGCCTTCTAAAAGCTGAGCAAAGTACTAAGAAACAAAAAATATCATTAGAAACAAAGAAAAGATTACTGAATTGTTGTGTACTACCAGTCCTCTGATATGGCAATAAATGCTGGACAATCTCTTCAAAGATGAAGAAGAGACGTAAAACAAAAGAAATGACAAAGTTCTAAAGACAATGGAAACAAAAAGAACACTTATACTTAGCATCAGGAAGTGACAGTTGAGGTTTCTGGGGCACATAATGAGGAAGAAGAGCTTGGAAAATTTGATACTCACAAGACAGATTGGAAGTAAGAGAAACAGAGGGAAGCAATGCACAACCTACCTGGCAAGGTTGAGTGAATGGATAGCAGAGCAGAGAATGGAAGAGACGGCAAAAAGACAAAAGTTATTAAGCATTACAAGGAACATGGAATTGTGGAACGCTATGATTGCCAATGTCCTGAAGGGACACAGCATATAGAAGAAGAATGAATACTCACTATTGAATTAATGCACTGGCAAGGAAGGAGAGAGTTAAATATATTTATTGTTGTGTAAGATGTTTTTCCAACATTAAGTAATGGATCTATTGATTTACTTACATATATAAAATGAAGGCAAATCTATAAAAAAAAAACAAACAAAAAAAAACACAGGATATTTCTGAAAAATATTCATTATATACCTATATTATAATCTGATTTCTGTATGATTGCATATTTGTTAACATAATAGCAATGATAGAATATCATAGTGCAGTTTTTGTTATCACATTACAATTAAATGAAGTTGGAGAATAAAAATTTTCATTTCTCTGATTTTCAAACAAAATTTAATATAAATACACATAAATCCTCTTATCAAGGCAAATAACTTCATATTTTTAACCACTAATTACAGAGTTGTTCTTTTAAGATTTAAGAGATACAATCTAAAAGTTTCGAGAATATGACAAGAAAAATTATATATGTGCATAAGCTTACAAAAGTAAACACACAATACTTCATAATCAGATATCTATAACATATAGAATTATGTGTGTGCACACATACACACTATGCTACTTTGGTTTTTTAGGGATTAAAATATAAATAGGAAAAATGTGCTGACAGTCTTGACAAGATACAAACCTTCAATGGAAAATGAAGTATTTTTGCAGTAAATATAGATTGGCACTTCAAACAGAAACAGGCCAATAAATACAATAAATCTTCCCACAAGTATAGAAGGCAATAAGTGACAAGAAATACGCAAAAAATAACCTTTAAACATCTAATTCTGATTATGATATACTTAAAAATGATTTTTTCAGCTCAATCTTGAAAACCTAACACACACAAATACACAAAAAGGTAATGAAAATTTCTCAGCCTCTTATAAAATCTAGACATTAGAATTTGGGGAGAAAGAACTTTTGGTCAAACCCAGAAATTTGTGTATGTGGTGGGGATATAGGGCATAAAATAGATCAATGTTTATAGCCTAATTCAGTTATTAGCTAAATTTTCATTGTATAATATCCTCAGAGATTAATATTTACAAATGTATGAAGTGCATTAGCAAGAAGGATATTGTTAAAAACAAACATTTTCACATACTTAACCTAAAGACGTAGTCAAATGTTTATGTGGATGTAATTCCTTTCATTAAATATGTCAGCAATCTATGTTAAATGCCTTCAAAACTAAAATGTAATCTTTGGTAGTAAACATTTGAATTTTTGGTTTTATTCTTGAAAACAGAAAATCATTTTAACAATGTTTTTCTAAGAATAGTGTTCTGACATTGTTAAAAGATTAATTGTATAGTTTAGAATTAAATTGGTGCTGTGTCCATGTTAGACAATGGTATATAAAGAGATAAGAGATAAAAGTGTAGCATTAAAAAGAAACCAACACAGAATGAGAAAGAAAAATGTGAGTTTAATTTCTTAATGAAATCAAAAAAAAATAAATCCACTGAAAGATGTTTCCATTAATGGTGAAATTTAATATATCTACACGAACATTTTAACTCCTATATGATACAAGAAAGCATTGAAAAATTTCAGGAATTTTTTCTTAGTATTGGTGTCAAAGACAGATTTGGAACCACCCACAAATCTTAACTCTTAAGATGCTAAAACAAAAGGAAACAACTATATTTCAAAATTTAACACAGTGAACAATGTATAAACACAGATTCTATGAACATTTTTGCAATTTCAATATAAAGTAAGAAATGACAAGTTGGATTAAAAAGTTAACCAGAACTTTACAGACTGGTACAATACAAGATGTTGAAAAGTTCTAACACACTTCCCAAAATTGGTATTCTTATATTTGGTTATTGAAATACTGATTTTGGAAAGTGGATCATGCTGAGAACCTTTCAGTACACTCATTATCTACAAGTGCAGTACCAGTAGAAAATGACAAAATTATTTCAGTATTGCTTGACACTTCTGCCAACAATTAGTATCTGTTCACTCTACAATCAAATGCTCACAAAAAAGATAGAAAATGTGTTTTGAATACATAAAACCCATTCAAATGTTACTAAAGTTCAATTTGTTAAAAATGTTAATACTTAATAATGACTTTTATTTCTTATTGGTTTCATTTTTTTGTTTAACAGTATCTGAATTCCTTATTGGTCAGTTAATGCTGAAATTTAATTTTCTTGGGAGCTTTGAAGTAATAAAAATTTTGATAAAAAAAGTATTTTCACAAATGAATACATGCTTTTGCGCATATATGGTTGTGTAGACATAATTACTAGAGGCAGTAATAGGTGCACTTTACATTGTAGTTTAGTTGCAGTTATATTTTGAAATACAGTTTGATTTCTTTTAAAAAATTGTAGGATATTATATGGATTAATGTTATGAAAGAGTTGGTTGTTTCGTTCAGCAGCACATAGGTTATTTAATGCTGAAATTTAAATATTTTGAACACAATTTTATGGCTTCAAGTAAATATATTTTGAATGCAATTGTAGAGATAAAATGTATTGTTGTTAATTTTACTATAAACATCTACCGTTGGTATTTTTTTAATATCAATATATATTGCTGGTATTTCTACTATAAAAATACTTTTGCTTTTGTTTGGAGGGTACTATTTCCCCATAACAGGTTCTACGATACTGCGTCAGAGTGGACATAAGAACACCAACAATTAAGAGGTGGTTCCATGCTCCTCAAAACCTTCAATATCCTGATCAGATGCCTTGCTACCAAATGTTTATCATCATACCCATTATTGAAAGAACTTTCTGTTCTAGATTAACTTATATCAAAATTTAAAGAAAACATTTAACTATAAGACTTTGGTGAGCAGCCAGTGGAATATGTTAGTTTTAATGGAATAATGCAAAACAATAAAAGTAAATCAATTATTAATTTTTTTTTTTTAGTTTTTCTTTTAACTTTGTTTTACAACATTGCTACTTTATTCAAATTTCATTGTTATGGTAAAAGGGGGAAAAACTCAACACCAACAGGATTCATGTTATCATACTGGGATATTTCATGAGTAAAAATGAGAAATCAGGCTGTGAAAACATTGCTTTTTATTTTTGTCTCATATCAGTTGTTTTTTTATATTTTGTACTCTTAATGATTTTAGAATCTTAAATATTTCTTAGGTTAAGTGTATAGATAAAGATCTTATATTACTCATGCAGAATGTATAACCAATACAATTGCCAAATTAATTCAATATTACTATAATTTGACAGAACAGGTAAATTTGTAATGAAATACAAAATGTTATCAGAAAGTTCCCAGATACAAAATAAATTATATCATTACTTCAGTAAATAAACTATTATATATGTTCTTTGGTGAGAACTGACAGGTTTTTTAACAATAGGCTTCACGGATGAGTATACAAATTCTTTCTACATTTTCTTGCATTTTGCTGGTAATTAGTTGCTTTGAATATCCATTATTATCAACTAGCACTCAATTGGTTTTGAAATCTGCTTTATACTCTAAAAAGGCTTCTAAACTAAAGAATGTTTGCCAATAGCCTGATGAAGCATTTTAAGGGTTTTATCAATATAATTGCAGAGCTTCATGCAAATATGTTAATTATCATAAAGATCATAGAGCTATTCCAGTGCAAGTTGACCATCACTAATTTGGCATCATTAGGGTGCCAAATAGGCTATTTTCTGGAATACTGATGGTTACATTATTTTTCTGTTTCTTTATCATAAACTGTAAATGAGCCAATGCTTTAGAAACCATAGAAGCTTTAACAGACACACACCTGTCATTTTTTTTTCAGAAGATCTCCCTTATTTGTTATGGACAATGTAGTGTTTGCACTTCCTATCACTAGAAGCACTTCCTGTATTCACTGGTACCATGACTGGAGCTTAGACATCAGTAGATTATAATAAAAATGTGCAAAAGACAAGTAGAAATGCCTTACTGGTGTTTGAAAGTGCTCAAAAACAGTTGATGCAGCAGCTAATACCACTAAATCATTGTGACATGTCTGTGTGGCAATGCAGGAAATCTGAAATTGCTCATGAAAATGAGTACCAGATTACTGATTGCTGAATTAGTGATGGCCAATCTGTACACCATTACAAAACCTCCCATAATAATTGAATATGAGTAGATGGTCTACTAATAGTCAACTGAGTCTGCATGATGCCCGAGTATCAAGGAGTATTAGCTGTACATGCTTTGCCGTTAAATGGTACAGTCACAATACATCCATCCAGGGAACTTTCACTTCATAAGAATTATAGTAATCAAAGCAAATTAAAGACCAGAAGATCAAATTGTTATGTTTGGGGTATTTAACAGCCACATGAGTAGTAGGTAGTTGTGAAGAGTCATGATCATCTATGTCCTGAATGGATGCGGCATATAGAAGAACAGTATGTACCAATAGCTCAATCAAAACTTTTCTATTTAATCCAATCAATAGAGATCAATTCAATCTTATTAGATGCCTTTTCATTCAAAACTTCCAACTGAATCAAAAACAAAAAATTTACTTTCACATGAAGCTTTTGTTATTAATGAAGATTATCATTTTGACAAATGAATTTCACTTTTGCTTTATTTGTTTTCATTCCATTTCCAAACAATTTCACTTTTACATGGTTATTAGAGTGAATTCACAACTGGCAAGAGCAACTAAGCAAAACATCATTTAACCTTTAGTGGTTGATAAGTAGCAAGTGGGAGAGGAGTATTTTACTACTGATATGGAAATTAGAGACAGCAAGAAAAGGATTGATATTTAATAATATTATAACTAACATATTTGATATCTTGTTTTTAAAATTATACATATAATCACCAATTCTTTCAGTAATGCATGTTAAGCAAAGGAAAGACAAAGTGGGAAATAGTCTGTGTAACATGTTTTGTTGTTTAGAAGAACATCAAACTAATGTTTTTGTCAATGAAATTATATATGTGTAGGAAGGGGAGACATAAAAATGCAAGTGTTGGTGGTAATTATGGCACTGGCAGGAAATGTTGAAATGTTAAAATTTTTAAATTTATGTATTAATTCCTGATCATAGACTATCTTTTCTGATTTCCAAAACATTTCTATAGTAAAATCCCTAGCAACATATTTACATTAAAGATATAACCTTATTCTATCTATAACACTTGCATTATTTTCTGATCCTTGGCAATCACTTTATTTCTGTATTTTCAATGCATTTCTGAAGTAACATCATTAGCAATGCATCTACATAATGTGATCAAAGAATCTGAGGACACATCTTTTTAGGCAATAAATGGCAGATGAGCTCATATTGATGAAATGCACCAGATTTTGACATTCTCTTTTCTCTTTCAGATCTATCAAAAGCATTCACATGGCAGCTTTCAGTCTGACACAGGATATGAAAAGCCACTCCGTATTTGTAGCACTAGCCACCAATCACAGCAACTTGAAGATAGCCGGCTTCTTTAAAGTGGCCAGGTCCTTTGTGTTTATGGTCAAAAAGAATGTATTATCCATGGTTAAGAGAGAGAGAGAGAAACATTCTATACAATCAGAAATCATCATGAAAGGAGTTTGTCCAGGACAATCTGAGCAAGCCAATAATTAGCATATGTAGTGCTTGAGGACAACATATACATTAAGCTCTACGCAAGGACAATTCATGTCTAAGTGTATGATCTGAAGAAAGTGCATGCTGAATAATCTCAAGCTCCCTAAACAGATGAGCTGGTTATTTTCCAGGACCATAAGGTGAGCAGGTAGAATGACTGGTGGTTTTGCATGTACCCCACAGAGATATCTGTGGAGTCCATGCAGATATCTATGGTGATGCACAGCATACCCATGTCATCTATGATGGTCCTTGGGTCATAAAAAATGTGGGACATGCCAGAACATTTCTCCTTGCATTGCTTCAGGATTAATGTCACTACCTGTATAGAAGTATAGGAAATCATGGTCAAGCCTTAGATTGAGGAGTTAGCCCAAGGAAGACCATAAGTGTTTCAACAGACTCTGCTGTCTTCCACATGGTCCAGGAGTATTGTAGCTTTTCTGATTTGAATTCCCTGATTACATCTGAAGCATCATCAATAGCAGTTGCATAATACCAATGACTCAAAAGCTGCTATTGTGGCTAACAAGAACCACTTGATCTATATCAAAGTGCTCAATTTCTAAATCATATGGTCAATGATTAATTTTATATACAAGGGCAAATTAATAAGTCTGTAGCATGATGTAGTTATTAGCTAAATTTTACACTGTACAATTTTTGAACTATGTGATTCCTATTCACCAAAGAATTAAGTGCATTGACAAGGAAATTATATTAAAAGTGTTTGTTGCATAAAAGTAAGTCTGTTGATTTTTATATATATCTTTAATAATATCGTGAGTAATTGCATCAGTGCATCATGTAATACCAGTTCTCTTATATGTAAGTGAATGCTGGACAATCAGAGATGAAGAAACTTGAGGCAACAGGGAATACCATGGACTAAACATGTGAGGAACAACAAAATTATAGAGAAAATAGAAACAAAAACTGAACTTATACTTAGTATCAGAAAGAGACAGTTGAAATTTCTGTGGGACATAATGAGGAAAGAGGGTTTTGAAAATTTGGCATGCACAGAACATAATGAAGGCAAGAGGGATAGAGAAAAGTAGTTCATAACCTACCTAACAAGCTTATGCAAATGGTTGACAGACTAGAGATTAAGAGATATAGCAAAAAGAAACTTTACTAAGAGCTGAAAAGGACAGGAAATTGTAAAAGAGATATGATCACCTACAGCACATAGAAGAAGAATGGTCTCTGAAGAATGTCTGTTTGTGGTTTTGTAATGTTAAGCATTTTCCCCGTTTTAGTCTTATTCTGCTGTGTATGCATATTTCTGTCCAAAAATTAAAATAAAATTCTGTGTTCTGCAATATATCTATTCCCAAACATTTGCAATATGGTGTGTGTGTGTATATATATATATATATATATATATATATATATATAAAATCTCTGCCTATCTGGGTATTGCTAATGTAGATAGGGTGAGTTTCAGACAGGTTTCTTTATAACAGACTCTTCTGTTATGAGTTTTGAATATCCCTCTGAAGGATACTGGACAACACACTTTTATAAGATCAATTATAGTTTTTTTCTTTTTACCTTTCTGTAAGGTTCCTAAATTGGACAGACATGTAAGGAAAAAATTGGCCCAAATGCCTTGATAACATTGATTAAATTGACTTAAAGCCTTCCTGAGAACTGTTCAATATCAGAAGGTGATTGCAATCAACAAGCAATTTTACACACACAAAATTTTTTATATATAATAAAATCTCATTAGCCTAAGAGTTATCAAATGAAGTTCCACTTGGTTGGGCCCAATCTTTTGTATTCAAAGTGTTTACTAAATTATAACTGTTTTACAAAATACATTTCAAAGGATTAAAATAATAAAAGGCAGACAAAAGTTATTAATAAAAATACTATTTTGAAATTAATAATATCCTTATCCTTAAAAGTTATGTCATTAGATTTGGACCAGAAAGCTCAAATAAATAAAGTTTAATTTATTGTTATTGAAATTATTTTGTTTAATGTGATTTTTGCAATTTAAGTCAAGGATATTTCTTATTGGCAGAGAATGTCATCCTCTTTCTAATGAAATGAACTTACATTTTTAAAATAGTTGTTGGATTTTCTAGTGAAAAATTTAGGGACATAATCTCACCATTATCAAGGAATGTCTATGGATACCTTACACACTAGGAAAAAATGTATAGTGTTCCTTAAAAGAAATCCTAAAACAATACTGAAGCCTTTATTTGCTAACTGCCATAGCCAATTGTCTTAACCAATTATTTTTGCTTGGTTACCTCCCTCAACACCTTACAGAACAATTTCTTTCTGCACAAAATTTCTTCTGTGGTATATGTTTTTGAGTTTTATAAATTTTATAAAATGATTTCTTTTACTCATTTTTTATGGTGGAAAAACATCAGATTAAAAGAAATAACTTTTGTACCAAAAGTATTTATACCACATACAACATATACAGAAATAAAATAAATACATGGCACAAACATCCATAATTTGTCAAATTTCTTCCCTAAAGCGAGAAGCTTATTGTATAAAAAATGTGTAGATGTTTATTCATACAATTAAAATCCTTGTTAGCAAGTGGAAAATAAATTTTCCACTTTATGAGAGCCATAAAAACTCTGTATTTAGCTCAGAAATGGCTAAAATTGTATAGCAGTTACTGCCACTGATTTCAGTAACTTGTGTTGTCAGGCATAAAATAAGAACATGTCTAACAGGATGCAATATTTTGAAAATATAAAATCTTTCTTAACTTTCATTAAATACAATGAAGAGTGCTAATTTGCATTTTTTATAAATTCTTTTTTCCTGGTAAACTCAAGAAACAAGAGAGAAATATTTTCACTTTATTAAGGAATATAGACAAAAACAGTACTCTAACTAAAAAATTATCAACTGACCAAATTGAGTATTGTTTTCAGTTATGAGACATATGGTCGGGAAAAAAGTTATAGTGGCCGGTAATAAAGTCATTTTATCTATGTTGGGTACTTCACAGGTTTAGGAGTGTTCTGTTTGCCATAGAAATTCATAGTAAATTGATCCAACCTCTAAAAAACATTTATGAGCAATGCTACGGTCACATATTCAATGTATTTCATACTTAGGGAGTCCTATTATCCTGCAAGACCCAATTATGTGAAGAAAGTCTCAATTTGACATTAAAATTTGAATTAAAAGTTCCTTGAATTTTCAATTTATTTATGACACTGGAATTTTGTCCACTGTGTACTTTGTCCTGTGACATTTTTTTTTACCTGGGTTCATGAGGTCACAATTTATCTTTTATCCAATTTTGAGCCAGGATCAATGCATAGTATATGTTGTCTTCATTTTTAGATGGGAGAAGGCGACTGGTCCCAGGAATTCCAACCCTGGAGCAGCACCTTTCTCATTGTACTAGAGGTGAGGCCAGTGTAATATCCAATCCAGTGTGAACATGATCACGTACTGGCCAATTTTTGTCCTGATCCCATATGTACATGGTGCGATAGATAAATTGTCTCTAAATTATGCAAGAAAAATTGAAAATAATGCTGACATCTCATTTTAATAGATACATTTAACAAAATTACACAAAAATATCTTGAAATACTAAAAGAGAAAATTTATTCAATAAAATCACCATTGGCCTCAACCAGTCTCCAGACAACATCGGAATCTCTTGTAACACTTCTGGACAGTCTCCTTGTTTAAGTTGGTGAATGTTGTCATAATCCTTGCCTTCAGCTTATCTTTGGTGTTACAAGGATTTTTGTTGGTCTCTCACTCAACTGTGCCCCATACATAATAATTAAGGGGGTTGCAGTCTGGAGAGTTAGGTGGCCTGATGTAAGGGGTCATGTGGTCACAGAAATTGTTTGACACCCATCACTGGCTTTTCCTGCTTGTGCAGCATAGTGCAGAGTCCTGTTGGCAGACAGAGTCTTCCAGCAGCCACCCTCTTGTCCCAGGGCAGCTCTACCTCCTCGAGACACTTGATGTAGGCCTCTGTGTTGCTTCTGAGGCTCTGTGGGATGATGAATGGAGACATAATGTTACCAGCACTAGTGATCACTCCAAACACCATGATGTTGACTGGATATTTGGTTTTCATCACTCTTGCTACATCTTTTGGATACACAGCAAGCTAATGGTTGTTCTGTGTGTTTACCAACTTATCCTGGTAGAAATTTTCCTTGTCTGAGAAAAACCAAAGCATGTTTGGTTGGAGGGATTTGTAGCATGGTCTTTCCTTTTGTCCTTCATGGCTTGCGACAGAAATTGGCCCTTTCTCATCTTGTATGCGAAATACCAAATATCTTCATGCACTACCTGTCTGACAAGAAACACAGACACTCCTGTGTCCCTGGCTATGAACCTGATTGAGATCCAGGCCATGATTGATGACTATCCCTCCAAGGATAGTCATCAATCATGGCCTGGATCTCACCAACAAATTCAGGAGTTTTCCTCTTATCAGAATGATCAGAGTGAGTTTTCTGAGCTGCCATATCTTCATAATCACCATTAGACTTATCCAACTCTTTCCAAAAACACTCTTAAATGTTCATATTGGAGCTTCTGGCATGAATACCAAACAGTACAACATACTGTTTACAAATTTCTGGTGGAGAGAATTGCATCATAGTGCTCTTTTTCTCACAGATGGTGCTCAATTGACTGTACTATACTGTGCAGTTGACAAAATCAAAAACAAACAACGTGCATGTACAAATTTAAAAATATAAAATAGTAACAATTTACCCATCACACCCTCTATGTGTATAGGCACCCCACGTTAACAAAGACCTTGTGTCACATCCTACCTTAGTGGAGGAAGTCAGGTAAATAATTTATCCAATTTTGAGTACAGACATTCACCCCACTCAAGAAAAAGAAAAATGTCAAAGAATAATTTCTGCAGAGAGAGACGTGGGCAGTCAGCTAAATTCAAGTAAACAATGATCAGTTCAGAAATCTAAATATATACATGGATGACTCTACTGAATTAAAGAGAGATTTGTGTACATAGAGAAAGAGAAGGAACAAAATCAACTCCAATAGAAAAACCAATATAGAAATTCTTACATTTCAATATAACAAGTTCTTATTTTTATTAATGCATTTAAAAAAAAACTTTTTCCAGGTTTTATCCTGTCTATTTTGGTCTTAATCTTTTCATTTTAGAATTTTTACTTTTGCAATGAAAGAGGAATCTTTCTATTTTTGTTTTCTGAGAGGGGAAAAATGAGCTCACATTGTTAAATTAAAACTGGATATTTCTATAATTGCTTTCCTCTTTTCACTCATATTTTTGGATCAATGCTATTTTTGCTTCCCTTAAAAACAGATTTGTTTTTTTACCTTAGCTCATATTTCATGCCAGCTTTCAAAAGCTGACAACACAAAGTTCCTGCTTTATTTAATTAAACTAATAAGGTTTTTTGTTCTTGTTTTCAGTAACAGGTTTAATCAAGTGTGAAATGTATAACAGCTTAAAATCTTTTTTTTTTATAAACAAATTTGTATATCTATAGTTTTTAAGAAATACTGTTCAACAGAAAAATATTTTGTCTTTTAGTAGGTGTACAAAAGCTTTTGAAAAGAGACATGAAACCATTTCTCACTGCATTCCACCCTATCATCAGAAATTTTAAGCTGTTACAACAGTTGATAGAGAAAAAACTGAACACTTTGCCAAACTCCTCTCCCATAACTATCTTATATATTCAAGGAGTAACACAGCTATTATTGTTAGAATCAACCATTTGCAAATTATGAAACAATTTTTAAATATTTTGGTTTGTTTAATCATTTATAATTATCTAAAAATCATAATTTTCAAATAAACGCAAATTTTAATTATGTAAAAAAACAAAACAATGTAATCTTCATATCTTTTGTTTCTCTTTTTGCAGGGTTAGTGCTGCATTTTGGAGTCATATTTTGCCTTTGAAATATTTTCTATGTTCAGCTGAGTTCAAACAGCCAAATGAGAGGGAAGAAAAAGCAATTTTTCAAGATTCCTGGATTTTAACCTGTTTAGAATTTTGATTTCAAGTTAGCATCAAGATAAGAGAAATTAAACAGTAAAATATAGGTATCTACAAAAAACAACCCCCCCCCCAAAAAACAAAAAAACTAAAGTTTAAAATAATGAGTTTTAAAAGATGAAAAATATTTCTTGTTCCAATAAGCAAAATACACTGCAGTATTTTAAAAATTAATTTAAAATTAATTTAAGTTGACTGGAAGGATATTCTTTTTTATTTTCTTTTTTTTTTTGTGCTAAAATAGCTGATTAGCACCCTTTTTAGTAGTCTTTCATCATTAATGTTCCAAAGATAAAATATACTTTTCTGAAATTTTATTTGAGAAATATCAACTGATTTAAAGTATAATTAATTTGAAATAACTTATTTAATTTAAGTTTAAAATATCACAAATGGATTTTCTTAACCTGACAGTAGTTGTTTATTTAAGGCAGTCATGGATATGACAGCTTGATATTTATCTAATGTTCTATGGGGGCTTTAGGTATTAAAAAAGTAATTAAATTAATGTGAGCACCTTTTATATAATTTTTAAGTACTCAGTAAGCTTTAAAATTTAAGAAAATATTCTCCGTAATCTAATATTTTATTGAATCGTAAATATTTTTGGCTGTAAATTTACTATAGTTATTGCTCTTATTTTCTGATAATGTTGTGTATGTTTGGTATATATAGAAAATCAGTACGTTTATAAACATAAAAAAATTCTCTTAAAAACATTGATGTTTGATGATTTGTACTATGCTTTCCAGTTTAGATTAATAAATATAGTTTTCACTTAATAATAGTATCATCTAAATGGCTGAAATTAATACAGAATTTTAAATGGTTTAAAATTTGAAGAAATTTTTCTAATTAATTAATGTCATAATTTTATTGAATTTTTTATTTTACAATTCAGAGCATATTTTCAGTAAATTGTGCCTCTGTTTGACAAAAACAAATTGATGATTTAAATTCTCCAGGGAGTCCTGCTTTTAACTAATATAAATTAGAAAAGGCTGATATTTTTATTTCTTGAAATTTCATAAAATATTGGGGGTAACAGATGTAAAAAGAAAAATATTCTAAAATAATTTCATTCATTTGTGAATAAGTCCTGAAAATTTCATTAAAATCCTACAATTAGTTGATCTTTGAAAGAATTTCCAAAGCAATGTATTCTTTACCTCAAAAAAAGATGTTAAATTTCCCATACTAATCTTTGGCCCACCTGCTGACACAAGAAAAATGAGATTTTTAACCAAAATTTTGAATGTGCTAGAAAAGATACAAAAATAATAAAAGTTGGTCTTTTCTCTTAATAACAACATTTTGATGATAAAATTTTGTTTTTATTAAAATTAGAGCCTTTTTTAGCAAATTTTTGGAGGTAGGGTTAACCATAAATGAAATATGTTTTACTTTAAAAATAGTAAATATTTTATTAAAAGTACTACATATTTTATATGAAAAAAATTACTTTGACATTTTCGTACCTACAAACCAGTTATGACTTCTTACCCTAACTTCAACCAAGAAAGTTGATCACAGAAAAAACAAAGATGAAGAAAACTTGTTAAAAAAGAATAATTATTGAATGCTTCCATCTCACCCACCTCATCATATGAGAGAGAAAAAGAGAGATAAAAGTTTTGCATTTAAATTTTAAATAGCTGTAATAGTTGATCTTTTTCCTTCTGTGAGTCTTTTTAAGGGAAGTATTCATTGTACTCTAGATATTGGGTTAGTGGTAAATGGTATACACAGACATTTTACAGATTACCTTCTTTAGTTTAATTCAAAGGAAAAAAAACTTTTGGAATGGTAATCGCATTAATTGAACAATACTTTCTATTTGCTAGATGAATTTTTCATTGACATTTGTATTTAAATGAAATCTAACAGTCTTTTTGAACTTGAAATAGGATTACATGCTAAAAAACAGCCTGAATGAAGGTTGAAACCAATGCTAGACTTGTCTCTGTCATGGACAGATGTCTCTGTGTGTATATATTATTTAAGAGGGATATTTATTTCAGTCTCTCAAAATGTAATCTCCTTTGATTGAAAGAAAAGTGAAAGATTTCAAGTTGTCTTGTCTTAATCTATACTTTGCCTAGTAGATAGGCAAGTAAAAAGAAAAAAATAATTTTAGCCATTGAATCATTTTCCTGCTTTCAAATAAAATGTTTTAGCTTTTGTGTATTTCAAGAAAAGGACATATTCACAATAATTTTTTTTTGTCTGTTTCAACCAGCCATTATCACCCTCTAGTTCAGATTGTAGGTCTCTAAATTTTTCAGCATGTGGGCCACAGTATATTTTGGGAGCAAAGAAAAGAAAAGCAATTTTATAAATATTTTTTCTTTTTTCTTTTATTGTAATGTTCAGGATTTTGAATAAAAGAATAATGTGACAATTACAAATAAATGCAGGTGCTTCTAAATATAGTTTTGCCTTCTTTCACTTGAATCACAGATTTTTAATTGGCTTTAGACAAGAACTTGACTAGGCCATTCCAAGACTTGAAATTTCTTTTTATGAACCCATTCTTATGTGGATTTGCTTTGATGCTTCAGATCATTGTCCTGTTGGAAGTCACAGCCCTGACCTAAACCCAACTTTTGAACTGAGGACAAGACACTTTTATTCAAAATTGCTTGGTATCTTGCAGAGTCCATTGTGCCATCAAAGCATACTATTGTGCCATCAAAGCGTACTATTGTGCCTGTTCCAGATGCAGCAAAGCACCCACAAATCATAATGCTGTCACTGCCATGTCTAATTCTTCTCTTCAAAAGGTGTATTAGGAGCACACCAGATATACCACCTATTGTTCCTCCCAAAAAGCTCTAGTTTGGTCTCATCCAATCATAATACCTTTTGACAGAATGTCTCTAGCTTATTAATATAAGCTTTACCATAGTAGAGGCAAGCATGCTTGTGCTATATTTTGTAAGCAGTGGCTTTTTCTAAGCATTGTCATGAAGATCGGCATTGTTCAGATTTCATTGCATTGTAGATGTATGCATATTGATTCCGACATTTGCCAGTGAGCACTGGATAATCACAAAGGTCACAGCAGGATTTGCCTGGGCTTGTTGAACTAGATGTCTACTTTCTCTTGTGTTATTTTTCATGGATGGCCACTTCTTGATTGTGATGCCATTATACCAAAAAGCCTTCTAATTTTTTGCACAGTGGAGAAGTGCACTCAAAATTGTTTTGATAGATTTTTGTAGCCTTCTTCATCATTATAGGTTTCAACTATATGATTTTTTTTTTTTCAGGAAGTTCTTTTTAAATTTTAAACATATATGTTTTTTTAAATTTAGTTTCTAACTGTACACTTTTGCATACACAATGAATTATAGTGCTTGACTGCATTATACACAGCTTACCAAAAAAGAACATGTCATCTTAATTTTTACATGTGCATAAAAATTTATTCACACCTGCAACTATGTAAAACAAAAATATAGAGTGTAAATGTAAGGGTTCACACATCTTAATTTTTAATTAATATTTTTTTTATTCCAACTTGATAAAAACTTTTGAAAGTGGCTGTAATTCATTTAAAAAAGTTTTTTTTTTTTTTAATGAATATATAGTTGAAGATTTGTTATCAGGAAAAAAAAGAGTCAATTTTAAATATTATCTTAGAGGTTCACTTACTTTTGCACTGAACTGTGTATAAAAAAAAAATCAAAATTCTTTTAAAAATATTGGTGTTTGATGATTTGGATAAAGCTTTTCAGTGCATGGAAGAAACCCAAATAATATTGAGCAATTGTAGGAGTTTTGCAAAGAAGAAAAAATCAAAAATCAGCCGTCACTACTGCCAGAAACTTCTTAAAAATTATAGAAAATTATTGACATTGTAACCTCAAAAGGAGCAGTCACCAAATTTTAAAATGTAAGGATTCACTTACTTTTACACATCTTAATTTTTAATTAATATTTTTATTCCAGCTTGATAATTTTTTAAAGTGATTATAATTGATTTAATAAAGGTTTTTCTTGATAAATATATATTTTAATTAAAATTTGTTGATCATCTGGAAAAAAAAGAGAGATTTTTTTAAAATATTATCATAGGAGTTCACTTACTTTTTCACAGCACTGTATGTGCATAAATGTACAGATTTTTGTAGATATCAATGACAATACACATAAAATAATAGCAATAATTATAGTAAATTTAATGCCAAAATTTCTAAAATTCAATAAAGCAGATTACAGAGAATATTTTCCTAAATTTTAAGATTACAGTATACTTAAAAATTATATAAAAAAGGTGCTCACATCATTTTCTTTAATTATGTTTTACAGATAAAAGGTCCCACAGAACAACATTAGGTCTGTCATCACACAGTCAGCATGTCAACACCTCAAGTAAACAGATACTGTTAGGTAAAAAAATGGATTTCTGTGACATTTTAAAATTCAAGTAAATAATATTTGCTTCAAATCAGATTAATTAAACTTTAAATCAGCTAATATTCCTCAAATAAAGTTTCAGAAAAGTATGTTTTATTTTTGGAAGAATTTTTAATGAAGAGAATTATTTTGCAATGAAAGACAACTAAAAAATCAGCTATTTTAGCAAAATAACCCCCCCACCAAAAAAAAACAAACAAAACTCTTTCCATTCAATTTAAATTAGTTTTTGAAATACAGCAAAGTATTTTGCTTACTGGAAATACTAAATTTAATCTATTAGCTTGAAATTAAAACTAAAATAGAAATTTCAAGAAATATTTTTCATTTTTAAAAATTCATTTTAAACCTTAGGTATAGTGTTTTCTGTGGAGGTAACTAGCTATAACATTTGAACTTGTTAATTAAAATATTAGCTATTTTATTAAAACCCACTTTAAATATGTAAAAGTAATATTTACGTTTTGCAACTTTATGCCACTTTCATGCAATTAAAAACAAAATTAAAATTTCAAAGAAGGAATTCAAATTACTGCAATAAGTTGTAAATGAAAAAATAAAGTGATCATTTCTACAAGTTGTAATGTTTTTGGTACCTACTGGGTTGAAATGAACAACATAAATTATAATGTTTTATGTGTTTGTATTTTTGGGTTATTTATGCAAATCATGAATGGTTTATCTCATTTGAAAAAAAAACAAAAAACATAGCAGGACTTGTTTTGAATGGTACAATATTGTTAAAACATCAAACCACTCACCAGCTATTTTCAAACAGATCCTCAACTCTGTGTATGACAGACTCCACAAATTTGAGTAATAGAGGTGAAAAATAACAAGAACAGAGAAAGATCATTTGGTTTACTCCTCTCTCCAACTCCAATACAACAAACCTGTGAAGACAAATGAGGGAAGCATGTCTTATTGATAACTACTTCCCTGCCACTAGTAACCTCTGTAAGATATTTAATACAAGAACTAAAATTAGCTATTGATGCATGGATAATGTAATCAGACAAATAAACATAAACATAACATGAACGTACTGGGTGTACATGATACAATTCCAACCCAGTCTTATATAACCATAGAAAAAAAAAAAGATAGTTTACCCTAGACAGTATGCCAATAACATGACTCTTTCCATGTATTTGCAAGAGATGAAAGGCAAGAACAAGAACACAAAATAAGATGAATGGAAAAAATATTAAAAATATTTGCATGCAAAATTGAATCGTGGAGGTTTCGATTATGTCTGGAAGAGAAACCATGCATTTTAGAATTCCCCCAACTGGACTGACAATTGAATAAAAAGTCAGAATTACTTTCCAAGTGTATCTGCTTTGATGTTTAAGCCCTGACTTAAATGATCATGGACTCTTAAATATTTACATGCCTTAGAATGGGAAAACAATACATAAATTTTTATCAAGGAATTTAAATAAAAGTTTATATGAATACAAAAATATGTACCTCACCTAATTTGCTAAAAAAGGAGCATACCATGTTGAGAAAATGCACCAAACTTAATAAAAACAAAATTTTATTGTCAAAGTCTTTATGTTATTACAAAGAAAGACCAAATGATTTTTTGATTATTAAATTATATTTTTTAATCCTTTTTAGAATGCTCGAAATTTTGGTTAAAAATCTGTTTTTTTTTCAGCCAAGCTAACAAAGATAAGTATTGAAAATTTTAGCATTCCCAAATCAGTTTTGTACTGCAAAAAAATGCAGTAAAAAACAGTGATTTGGGAATATTTTCAAAAATCAATTCTCCAATTTTAATGAACTTTCAGGAATTATTTACAAATGAATTAAATTTTTTTACATGTATCTGTTACCCCCCAACTTATTTAATTTTTTAAATTTAAGAAATTTTTTCCCACTTAATGTTTATATTAGTTAAAAGCAAAACTCCTTGAAGAATTTAAGTGGTCAATTTCCTTTTCATAATACAGGACCACCAGTTACCGAAAATCTGCTTTCAATTGTAAAATAAAAAATGCAATAAAACTAAGACATTATTTACTTAGAAACGGTTTATTTGCTTTTATGAATAAGATCTATTATGGGCTCTATTGTCATAAAAAATTTTTTTTTTTTGTTGAATAATGAATTTTTACAAGAATTATTTACATTTTTTACAAAAAAAGTTTAATTACAATAATTTATAAATTTTTAAATCTTAAAATTCTGTATTAATTTGTCCCACTTAGGGGATATTAAGTAAATCTATATGTACTAATCATAAATGGAAAAGCTTATTACAATTTAACAACTACCAATATTTTTAAAAGAATTTTTTATTTTTTTTTTTGTAGGTGTATAGACACACTGAATTTTACAAATATAGACATCCATATATGATATTGTAAGAAAATAAGAGTGATGACTATGGTAAATTTCAAGTCAAAGTATCTAGATTTCAATAAAATATTAGGTTACAGAGAATATTTCCCTAAATTTTTAAGATTACTGGGTAGTTAAAAATTATATAAAAAAGGTGCTCACTGTATATTCTGTAAGTAATTTTTACAGATATATCCACTGTACAAGAAAATTAGATAAACTTCCATCTGTCAGTCAACATCTTAAATAAACAGCTGCAGCCATGTTAAAAATGAATTTCTGCAATATTTTAAACTTCAAGTAATATTTGTTTCAAATCAGATTAATTAAACTTTAAATCAACTAAAATTCCTCAAAGTTTCAGAAAAGTGTATTTTATTTTTGAAAGATTTTTTAATTACATTCAACAAAATTACATTGTGATGAAAGATGGCTAAAATGATGCTAAAATCAGCTATTTTAACAATTTCAAAACAAACTCCTTCCAGTCAATTTAAATTAGTTTTGAAATATTGCAAAATATTTTGCTTATTGAAAATATTAAATTTAATCTATTAGCTTGAAATTGAAACTAAAATAAAAGAAAGATTTTTCATGTTTTTTTAAATTCATTTTAAACCTTAGGCATCACTTTCCTTTGGTAGTACCTATGCATATGTAATCATGTCAACATAAATATCACTTTAGTCCAATGAAGTCCTAAGGGATGAAACATAGGATACAAATTTTCTATTTCCACTTTGTCATAGATTTTCCTAAAAATGTCTTAGCATCCAACCTAGGGGTTTTACTTTGTGCCTGAAGATTGCAGTGGTGCTTACATTTTCTTTGTTTTTTACTATTACATACCTAATGACACACTCATATTATACCAACCCAACTTTTTGCTTTTACTAAAAGACTAAATTCCTCAAAGTTTTACCATAAGGGGAGGTACATAATTACATAACTATGATCCTCATCATCAACCTTTGGAATGGCTAAAGATGAGAATAAAATAATTAGCTATTAATACATCAATATAATAATTTTTTAACATTGTTCTTTTCTGTATATGCATCTATCCCATCTCTCTATCAATTTTAAAGCTTCTTTTTTTTTTTAAATGTTGGAATTTTCTTAGTTTTTTTTTTTTTTTTATTAAAGCAGCAGTGAAGAAAATGCAAATTTTTATGCTTCATGAGTTTAAAATTGGTATTTGTGCTAGCATCCAACAGTGCCTGAGGGCTGGAGTCAGCTTTAGAAGAGGAGTATGTATTGTTTGCTTCAAAAATTTGTTTCTTGTGATATATATTTTCAAGATGATCTGAGTCAAGGATGCAAATCATTATTCAAGAATGAAGAAAGTGAGTGCTGCTTTGGAGAATCTTCTAGAAATAAACTTGAGAATTTGAAGCAAAGCTGGAGATAGTTTATACAATAGTTAGAAGTGCCTCAACATAGTATAACGGTTAGCAAGCTTGTCTTACTAGAACATGTTATGACTGAGTAGTGAGTTTGATCCTCACTGAGTGTCCTACTTTTGGCCTTGTGCCACATCTAAGCCATGCTTAGAAAATCACCAAAGCTGGAAGACATTTGGCATAAATTGATAAAATAAAGAAAATTGATTAATAATCAACAGCTTAAATAATTTGACACTCGCTGCAGTTTGTTTTAAAATTACTCTTTTTTTATATTCTGTGGTTACTGTTGATTAAATGTAGCTTTTTGAGGGTTGACAAACAAGCATCCTAATCAGCCTTCCCAAAACAAAAATTCATCTACAAAAGATCTGGGCTTGTCTCAACCTGTGAAGATTGTTTCTGTTAGTCAGCACTAAATCTTTGTTCCATCTGTTTGCCTTATTGAAAGGATCAGAACATTTGTCAGTAAAAGTAACAGTTAAAAAATTGTTCCTAATATCTTAATTTAGGACCTAATATCTTTTGACTTTTTAAAATTTCCTGACTGACACAACACCTATAAATTTTACACCTAGACATATACATATTTTTTATAACTTCTCTAAATGACACTGATCAGCAAGATAAAATTTTTATCTTGTTCTTAGCAGACTCATCCAGGATCTTTAACAAACTTTTACAAACATAGTTTGGTGATACCTGCTAATCATTTTTGCAGTTTTTGGAATTGTTTTACCATTTGCAAACTGAAGTTATTAAACATTTCTCTTTCTCTGTCAAATCAGTCTTTTTAAAACTTCAAAATCCTAAGATAGCTATTAATTTGAAACTTTGAAATTCAGGACATTTGATACAAATTCTTACCGTTTATTTACATCTGTGCAAAATAAACCAGCTTTCATCCTAACTGCACAGAAATGTTGCCATCATTCAGCAAATAAACTTTTAGAATCAGATTCAACATTTAAAGATTTTGATAAAATGGAGTAGTTAATAATGTGTGATGCAGTGTCTCTCTTCTTTTACGCTGTCTGTCATTGCTGACGATGATGCTGTCTTTCCATCTCTGTCCATCTTCTGTGGGCTGCCAAATGAGATAGCAGCCCGATCCGCAAACAAAAAGTTCTTGGGAACAGGTGGTAGGGAAACATACCCAGTGCAGAATTGGCAGGTTGCAGATGACACTGGTGTCGCCTCTCCTCGAGCACTCCTCATTTCTCCTCCTTGAAGTGTGCCACTCCAGCAATGCAGAGATACTGCCAGCTGATCTGATCCCTTGTGAGGTTCTCTAATTGTGTTAAGTCATTATTGGAGGAGACAAGAGCACAGTTAAGGTAATCTCAAAATTGTTTCTTTGGGCCTCCATGTGGGCAGCTGTCAGTTTCAAGCTCTCTGAAGAATACAACGCGCAAGATTTGCTGAAGGCTGCGGATGTAGAATGTCTCAAGCAGTTTTATTTGTTGGCAATACAGAGTCCAGCATTCACAGCCATAGAGCAGTGTTGAAACAACAGCTTGATAGACAGTGACTTTGGTTGTGAGTCAGAGATTGCTATTATAGAAAACCTGGAGGCAGAAAAATGTGAAGGAAACAGAGATGTTCAAAAGAAGTGGTGGGGAGGTTTATCCACCGGAGGATGTCTTCATCAATGTGTCCATTATCGGATATGATGCTGCTGAGGTAGATAAACGAGTTAATATTAGACACTGAAATGTTGTCAATGTGCAGCCGAGCTGCTGGATCACGTCATTTAAACGATGTTTGAATGACCTCTGTTTTATTTGGGTTGATATCAAGACCAAGGCGAAAATAAGCCTGATGCAATGAAGTTAGGGATTTTTGTAGTGAGAGTGCCTCATGTGATGCAGTATACACACACTATGTATATGTTTTAGAAATAGCTTAAAAATACTAGTGTTTACTCTCAATGAATGTTTATATAATGTCAGAAATACATTGAAATTTTTATATACAGTAGCCGCATTTATAGAGGATATACTCCAAGACATCCAGTATATTCTAGAAATCATGGATTGTACTGAATTCAATATAGTATTTCAAGATTAAAGACATTTATAAAAAAGCTGATTTTTTTACATTTCCATGTGGAACCAAATTGGTCAAATTTTTCAAAAAGCACTTGACAGATGAAGGTAAAAATAAGTATTTTGAGGATTTAGCTTAGAGCCTGTTATGTCAGTCATGATCAATTGGTGAGAGAGAATAAAATTTTAATACTGAAATCAATATTACATTTGAGGACCATAGAAGTTTTTGGTAAGTCAGATGAGGTGCGTGAAATTCTGACATAAATTATCATTATTCCATGAATTATCCAAACTAATAATATCCTCTTTATACACTGATTTATTCAGAATAGTGGTATCTTGATTGTTACAGTCACATTGTTTCAGCCATTGTACTATTTGGCCATCTTCAAATGTCTGTCATAATTGAATGACAAAGAATGTCATGTTTTTTTTATTTTTATGATTCCCATATGGTATTTATATGCACCAAAGAGGCTCTCATAGCTTAGCATATGCACAGATTCTTTCAAACATCTACCTCTTCATTGCTGCTCTCTGTCAGCAGCAGGCAGGAAGTACAACATTAGGTTTAAGACACCAAAGAGTTGTATCTTCTAACATATGTCACAAGTTGGCTAAGTCAAGAGTTCAAGATGCTGAAGTAAATAATCTTTTTAGTTACTTTGTCTGAGATATGCCATGTGATCCAATGTTTCATGGGATGTTTAAAGCATGTGTTTAGGATAGAATATCTTCTTGAATAACAAAAATTTAATAAAATTTCTCCATTGCTGTGTGGGGTTTCTGTTTCAAAGGGTGATGTTTTCTTCCCATCAAAGGAACAGTGGCATTAAAAATACTAGAGGTAGCATTAAAATTCCCATTAATACACAGTTTTCTTGAGAGAGGGGGTCCTACTACACAGAGTTCTCTGCTAATCGGTAAACTCGGCTCAAGATTCATACTGCAAAAAATAAATAAAAAATAATAGAGCATTTAGTATGAAGTAAACAAATTACTTCACACTAACTACTCTATCATTTTTTTAAAATCTCAGTTCTGTTGCTTTTTATCATAACCATCATTCTATGACCATTAAATAAGCAGTATGGATAAGATACACAGAATGATGATCCAGCAAGACTTGAACTCATATTCCTTATCTTGGAAACCTGTCTTTTCATGACAGTGACATTACTCATTTGTACATGAATAGTAGATGTAGATGTTCAAATAAATTTATGATTAGTATTATAAAGTCACATTGTTTATTATTTACAGTAGAAATATTAAATGTAATAGTGAGCAAATTACTTTTTTATAATAATTTTCACAATATAAGGCGTAAGAACCACTTCAGGTAGAGGGTTACTGTATGGTATTGTATGAGAATAAGAAAAGGTAAAAATCAACAAGATTTCTCATTTCCACTCACATAACCCACATAAAGATACCTAGGTATAACAAGTTCTTAAAAATGAAAATCTAAGAACAGAATTCTGTGATAGACTAGACTACAAATTGATGTCCTTAAACCTTATCCATAACAACATAGTGGAATTAAAAATGATATCTTCTTTAACCAATGCACAAGTCAATTCTAACAATATCTAGACAGAAAAGGCTCCTCTTGTGTGACAACAGTCCTCATTTGAAAAGATTGATAGAAGAAATGTACTGATAATGAGGGTGAGAGCTATGCCAATGTCATAGACATTCATACATGGGATAAGAATGATCTTGAACAAAAAAAATCCTCTGCCAAGTGTTTCAAGAAGCAGGACTCAAGATAAACATTTCTAAAACAGAAACTATGATCTGGAATTGGAATGAAAGCAGTGATTGCATGTAACATGAATCCATCATAAACATTCATTGTAGTGATAAATGTATCTTACCATCCCAATATAGCATTGCTATATCCTCAATATAGGGCTTATGAAGATGAGTGAATAAAAACAAGGACATGAATTGACATTTGAGAGAAAATTTGAGCTACACATTTACAAAACTTGAATGTGACAATTGTTTTTTCTTTGAGCAACAGAACAGATTCACATTAGCAGATACTAAAAAGGAAAGTGAATTAAGGTCTTACTTGATAGTTGAGTTGACTATACCTTGCACAGTGAATTTGCCCCAGCCACATCAGATGAGAGAAGTCTAGAGTACATATGTTGTTGTTCTGATGAATTGGCTCCAACTGGTCAGGCGACTTAATTCTCACTTCAGACTATCACTTGATATATTTCTTACTCTTTGGCATGTGTATAAATAAGTGAGTCAATGGCAAACAACCAAGTTTTGAAATACTATACACTTATGTGCCAAATTTAACAGGTACTTTCATATTATTTGAGATATGCAATTGAGCACAATCTCAATTTGCCTATCCAACTCCTTGGATCAAAAAGCATGCATGTGCCAAATTTCACTTCAATCCATTCAGTAGTTTTATGTCTAGGCACACCTACAAATAGAATCTCTATTATTTAAGGAATGCATAATACTTCAACTGGAAAAAGGCTTAGTGCAAAAATTCCCAAATTTCTTTTCAATTTATAATGTTACAGCTTATTACTCAACTTTCAACATATAAAGGGTTCCCAATAACAATGATCATTTTTTTGTAAAGTGAATCCTGACATTCATATATCTCCTTACAATTTAAAATGTACATGTTATAAATTGCTAAACAAAATCAACAAGGCCTTATGTCACACTATTAATAAAATAATTTATATATACACATAGAGTGAGAAAGAATGAAAGTTGTAAATTTTGTGCTGTTTTTCTTAATACAGTCTCATCAAAAAATAGATGTTTTAACTTGAAAAAGCAGGAACATGTAAAAATACATGTTTTCTTGGAAGTATCTTTGAAGTTGTTCATATAATAATGTATATGCAAGTTAATAGTGGGAGAAAAATAATAAACCAATTTTGAATTCAATTATTATTTGCATTTGAAAATAAATTGTTTTCTGAACATTCCACTGTTTAACTACTTTTGTGAGTTAAATAAGTTATTTTCCACAAGAACCCAGTCCAGATGACTAATTAATTTAACTACTTATTCAGCATTTTAGTGATTGAGAAGATGATTACAATCTTAGCAATCAGATTTTAAACTAATATTATGGCTTCTAACACAGCCAAACTACTGAAGACTGTTTTGCAGAAGATTGATAAATTCCTCATTTCTACAGTCTTACATTAAAATAATGCTGAATGAGTGAGACTTAAATTCTTATTGTAACTCATTGAGATTTGCAGTCAGATAATTTGCATGTAGATTCTTGCAAAGAACTGTAAATTCCAGCCCAAGTATTATAGCCCATAAGGAGAACTTGAAATGCTGTGTGTTGAGTGTATAAAAATGTCTCTCTTGATTAGTTAGGAGAGAGTTACGTTTAAATGTGTATTTTCTGTGTTATTGTCCACTTTTTGCATCAATTTGTAACTGTCCATTACAAACATTCTTGAAAAAAATTTTCCTTTTTTAGTTCTATCTACAAAAGAATGGTCACTATACAAACATGAAATCATACCACCACTCATTTACATAGAGAAATTTCCTAACACCTTTACCAGAGAAAATTATATGGTGCTGAAATCAGTACTAGTTTGTTACGTACATCTGACTAACAAAGGCTGAAGACTGGATCTACCAAAACATGTTAACAATATCAAGGAGTTTGATTGTCTAAATGAAATTTGGAATGGCTAGGATTAAAAGTTTCACTTGTTAATGATTACATATAACAAAGAGCAAAAGAATTTGTAGTAGAGGAAGATGAAATAATAATCATGTTCCTATATTTAGGTAAAATGTTGGCTTTTTTTACTGACCACTGATTTTCCTGCTACTTTACCCACCCTACAAATTAGCATTCCTAATTGGTGTTCCTTACATTCTGAAAATTTTAATTGAAAGTTTCATTTAGCAAGTTTGAACACAATCTATTATGTATTGCAAATGAAAAAGGATTGTCAGTTGTCTCAAATTAATGTAAATGTCACTGGCAGAATTAGACTATTATATGTTTAATATAAATGCATTCCTGATCATTTTATAAAAGCTGTTGAAAAATCTGGAGAAAGAGGTTGTCAGTGGTTAGAAATTAAGGCTAGGTTTACTCACAGAATAAAGCTATTTTAATACAAAAGTATCTACCTAACATCAAATATTGCATCATTTAAACAAAGTCAATACATTTACACACACAAAGTACAGTGCCATGCAAAAGTTTACAACACATTATAATAAATGTTTCTTCAGGTATTTCTAATACAGATTAATGAAACTTTTACTGCTAATAATACATATATTTAAGCCTTTAGTCAAACAATCAGATTTAAAAAAATAATAAATTAAAATATCCCACAAAGAAAAACCAATATTTAATAACACAAAAGTTTATTAAATCTATTAATATTTCGTAGCATAACCATTATTGCTAATTACAGCAAGTAAGTGTTTAGAGTAGTCCCCTACAAATTTCTTGCATGTTTCTTGGTTAATATTTTTTCATTCTTCACGACAAAATTCCTTTAGTTCATGCAGGTTTTGCGGGTTCTTTGAATTCTCAGTTTCAGTTTTCTCCATAAATTTTCAATTAGATTGAGAGCCGGAGATTGACATGGCCATTTTAGAATGTCTTTTCTATTTGAACTTAACCATGATTTTATAAGCTTTGCAGTATGTTTATGATTGTTGTTGTGTTGAAAGATCCAACCTGGTTTCGAGCCCAGAGAATATGCAATCTGACATAAATTTCTGTCCAAAATATCCCTATAATATGCTCCATTCATCCTCCCTTCTATTATTTTAATGTTCTCTACACCTTGGGTATTAAAGCAACAAGATCATAATTGATCCCCCTCCAAATTTTACTGCTGGGATAGTAATTTTCTGCAAATATTCAGTACCCTTCTTTCTACAGACCTATGCCACAGCATTTCTGCCAAAATGTTCTATTTTCATTTCGTCTGACCAAAGTATATTGTTCCAAAATGCTGCAGGTTTGATACAATCCAGTCTAACAAGAATGTGTTTTCGCTTAACACGTGGTATTTTCCTTGGAGTCCTTGAAAAGATGTCATATCAATGATGTGAATGACTAATTGTATCCATACTCACTTTTATTCCACTTACTTCTAGTCCTCCCTGAAGTTCTTTAAGCTTAATTCGGGGTTCATTGCCAACTTATCTCGCCAATAATTTTGCTGTATGTTCCTAAAAAGGATGACCAGAGCTTTTTTTGGGACGAATGAAATGACACATCTTCCAGTGACAAACTATCATACCAACTGAACTCAATGGTACATTTAACTGACTAGATATCTTCCTATAACCAAGTCCACTTGTATGAAGGTGTGTTTGTCTTGTCTGGTATTCTCATGTCCATACGTTGGGAGCACTGCTCTAGACTAAGAAAAACACTGGTGTTATATAGCTATCTCAGTCCCAGACCCACGCTGACTATTGACTAATACCTGCCTAGTATCATTCATATGCAAATACTGCCAACTACTCTAAGTAGAAGGTCTTCTCTCAACAGCCTATTGTAGAAGAGGATGCAACTCTTGGTGCTTACAGCACCACATACAACCAACTCAGTCTCTTTTTTCTGGTTGACCCACTTCTCTGTTACTTAAGGTCAACAATACGTTTATGGAGGTATTGATCAATTATTTTGCTTTTCCCCTATTTTATCAATGTTTAAAGGAAGATTGATAGAAAAAGAATGATGCAATACTTTTAAACATTCCCAAAAGTAATCATAAAATTAATCTGGAACGTTCTAAAAAGCAACTCCATCCTAGTTTGGAACATTCTAGTAAAAGTTGAACACTTTTATAAAAAAAGCTGTTGTAAATAAAAAAATGTGTTGTAAATGTTCGAGTTACTAAATATCAGTTTTTCTCTGTGGGATACTTTTTTGAATTTTTTTTTAAAAAAATCTAATTGTTTGACTGAATACCTAAATATATGTTCTATGAGCAGTAAAAGTTTAATGTAACTGTATTAGAAATACCTAAAAAACATTTTTTGTAATGTGTTGTAAACTTTTGTTTGGCTGTGTGTGTGTGTGTGAGCGAGAGAGATAAAAGTGTATCCAACATTTTTAGAGTTCTTGAACAAATTAGTTGAAAAGTATGTTTTATTTTTTAATTGGCACATTCTATCCAACATTTAATGCCATCAGTTTTAAGAAATTAAGTTTATGAACTTTTTTACACCTTCCATGCTATAATTGCTTTACTTGTTATTATTCTTTATATTTGGACTATTGTTATTATTTCTATGTTTCAGCTGTTGTTCATTCTGAAATGCTGAGATAATAACAACAAAGATGAGGACAACAGTCCAAATATAAATATGAAGAATCATTAATGTTACATTTACTGTCAACAGCTTGTGAGAAATTTGTGTTTAAATATTCAATATTTATTGTAGGCATATGGTGATTAATTTTGTTTTTATTTTTGTTGGTTTTCTTTTGGCCAAAGCCAAATGTCAGAAACAGATTCAAAGTGCATGAACCTAAAAAAATATGAGTGCCAGGGAACTTGCCATAACTACCTTAAAATCTCAGCTTGTTGCAAGTAGAACCAGGATGAAGATCTCAGTACACCACTAGTCACTTGTTGCCAAGCAAAGCAGATTGGAACACTGACAACCACAAAACCACTTCAACTGCACATAATGCAAGCAGCATATTGTTATCTCAAGAAGCTACCCTTCCATCCCCAGGAGCAATAGGCAGCCACATCTGCAAGAAACAGAAAATAATGAATCTTGTTTGTTATGTATTGGCCAAAACAAAACTACTAATATAAGGAATCATACTTCATTGCAGAGGGCTTACACTATTGGATAAAGAAACTCCTTGAAATTGAAATCAATGTGTCACAAATGTGTGATATCAGCATTATCACATTTGATTCACTTTAAGCTCATCTCTCTGGTTTTTACTAGATTAGTTGGAGTTTAAAAAAAAAAAAAAAACAATTGCAAATTTCAGATGACATTTAAAGATAATGGAGTGGTAGTCAAAAATTCTTGACTTGACCAAGAAAACCTTTAAAAATGTTTTGTTATCTACTCAGATTTGAGTAAGTGGGTCAGGCTTAAAACTTTTCAAGCATCTGACCTTTATTCTTTTGTCAAAGAATAATATGGAAATAAAATTTAATAATACAATCAATACTTACATATAGCCCTATTCTTGATATTTAATGTAATTCTATAGAAAAATCATTAGTAATTCCTTTGCATTATACATATAGCACCACTATACATATAGCACCAGTAATGCTTGCATTAATTCCTGACCTTTGACAATGCTTTCTTTTAGAATTTCAATGCACAATCTTACAAAGTGCATGTAGAAACAAATTTCAGCTCAACAATAATTCATTGTTTAATCCAATTTTTCCTCGACCTGCCAGAAATATTTAGTTTGTTGGTGCAGAAGATGAATTCAGTTGAGTGAGACAGGAGCAAAGTAGTGATAAAGCTAGGTGGTTAACTATAAGAAAAGACAGAACTTTGTCTATGTATAACGGATTCAAAATGAGTTGGTGTTAAAATACAGTTGTGACTTGTTTTTCCTTCTATACCTAGGCCCAGATTTTGCTGCACCATTTTATAATTAATCATAAGAATGAACATTTAGAGATAAATCCTATTAGAAGTTATGTATATATCTTGTATTTAATAGTTTTTATATAATTGAAAAGTCTAAAAATACAAAAAAATAAACTGTTATGCTGACATATGTGTATATAATAGACTGTACTTTATTGATGAGACAAATAAGGTGATGTTCCTTTATATATCTACAAAACAACTCTTACCTGATCAGGTATGGACTCAACAAGACCTCTAAAGGTTTCATCTGGGATTTGGGTTCAGGATGCTAAGAACATATCTTTTTATTCTTCCAAGTTATATGACAGAATTTCTATAGCTCAAAGTCATTTGTTCAATAGATTTCAAATATTTAATAGGATTGAGAAGTCTATGGCAATGCAATAAAGCATTCATTCCTAAAACCAATTATGTAGAGTTTATGCAGTGTGGCAGAGTTCATTGTCCTATTGAAAGATGGCACTATCATAGAAAGAGTATACCTGATCTTCAATGAGGCTCCCAAGTAGAATGTTACCTAAACTATCATACTACTTTCACTGGTTTGTTTTCCCATAGTGTATCCTGGTGCCAGTGCTTCCTTAAGATAAAGATGCACCTACAAGCTGTCATCCATTTTATTCAGGAGAAATCAGGACTCATTAGATCAAGTGATTTCCAGATTCACTGCTAACACCCACATATGCCAATTGAAGATGCTTTTTATGACAGATATTGGTTAGCATTGATATTCTCATTGATCTGCAGCTACACAACCCCATACAAAACAAGGATATACTGTTTGTTGTGACATTTCTTCCTTCAGCTAGTTTAAAGTTATCTGAAATTTGAGCATAGTAGAACTGATTTTGCTACAGGAACATTTATTTTCTTTGAAATTTTTTTTTTAACTAACTCAGGAAAGCTGAAGCAATGAGAAAATCCAGATAATTTTTAGCTAACAAATCCAACAACTGTAAGCAAAATATTTTGTTC
>CAHIKZ030004013.1:7500-42500 GCA_903632075.3 Acanthosepion pharaonis
AAGAAGATATCATTTGTGTGCGTTGGATTAAGTTTTTTTATAACGGTTAACTTATATTGTTGGGGCATTTACTATTATAATTAAGAAGATACGAGTTAATGCTAATGGGTTTCTTATATGGAGAAGTAGTAAATTTATGTGTACTGGAATCAATAAATAGATCAACGAAATTGAATTTTATTAATATTAAGTTCTAATGTAAATTTCAGGACGGGGTGACTTTCAAATTTGTTAAATTGTGCAATTTGATCATTATTTTTAGCTAAAACGAAAATGTCATCTATGTAACTTACATATACAGGGGGTTTAATAGTGTCATTAAGTATTTTATTTTCTAAATGTGCCATATAATAATTAGAAAAGAGGGGCCTAAAGGAGATCCCATCTCAATACTGTCTATTTGAGTATAAATATTACCTGGGTTTGGGGGGGTCATGAAAAGTTACTTGAGTGGGGCATGCTAATAATATTTTTTTTTAAATATTGTGTTTAATATTGATAGGTGGGAGAAAAGTATGATTTTATACATCACGGATAATGATATCAATCGTTCCATGGACGAGGACATTAGTAAATAAATTTTGTACATCCAAAGATGCGATTATTTGGTTGTTTGGTTTTACAGAATGAAGAATTTGTATAAATTCATTAGTGGAGTTAATGCTATAATTACTTAGGAGGTAGGGAGAAATTAATTTGTTAAGGGTTTTGGAAACGTAATTTACTGGTGTAGCTATTTGTGAAATGATAAGTCTGAGATGATGTTCATTTTTATGGATTTTTACATTTCCATAAATGTAACCAAGTTGATAATCACCTCTAATCTTTTGAAATTTATAGGATCCTGTGTCAGCATTTTTAGCAGTAATAAGTTTATTGATATTATTTTTACATCAGGAGGTGGTGTTTTTGGTTAAATTTTTAAATTTATTATAATCATCAAAAATGGCCTGTAATAATAAGTGGTACTTACGTTTGTTTAAAATGGGGAAATCGTTGATTTGGGATGCGACTTGTGCGGATACATTTTTGACCGGTAATTTGATCAGGTCTGCGGTTGAGCCGGGTTCCGTCGCCCGGGACGCAGAGATAAAAAAAAAATAGTTAAATATTCTTGCTGATAGATTTTTTTTACTCCTGTAGCAGTGGAGGATTCAGGGGTTATTGACCCTCGTTCGATGGCGTTCCTTCGGAGGATTGGCGCGATGGCGTCTTGATTAAGGGACGAGCCTCGCGAAACGGAGTGGCTCTTGCAGCGTGTCTCACTGGCGATGGTGCAACGTAATGTTTTCTCTATCATTGTGGCTGGCAGAATATAGCAAAAAAAATATTTTGTTTATAGTTACTTTGTTCAATTTTTTTTCAATAAATTACGTCACTCAAATATCTATAAACAACACTTAATGAAAGTATTAGTTTTAACTTGTCGGATAACAATACTATTGTTATTGTTGTGTGGCTGCTTTTATTAAAGGAGTTTTTTTAATTCCATTCGGATTTTTATGATAACGTTTTTTAATAGAATCGGCTTTAAGTAATTCTTTTAAACCTACCTGTGTAGTAATATATATATTTAAGTGTGTGTGTGTGTGTGTGTGTGTGTGTGTGTGTGTGAACTAGTGCCACACTAAGGTTCGTACAGTTTTGCAATATAAGGAAGCCTCTTCGAATAAACACAGTCTGTTACCTTTTAACGTAATACATTAGTTTTGGTGACTAATTCCCTCACTCTCAAACAATGACTGTCCGACTTTCACTGCCAAATAAGAGGATTAATATTACGTAACAGTTTACTACACTTTTCTTTCTTACTAACGAATTTTTCTTATTTCTTAATACTTTGCATAGCTTTTGGAAGCTAGCAGAGAATGCTGGAAAATCTCCCCACAGATGAAGAAGACAACTGAAGCAACAGAAATGTCTGTCTACAGAAAGATGCTGAGAATACCTATGGACCGAACATGTGAGCAAGGATGAAGTTTTAGATCATATATATACTTAATATGAAGAAGCGACACACAATGAAGTAAGAGGGTTTGGATAATTTGATACCCACAGGACATATTGAAGGCAACAGAGAGAGAGAGGCAGACAACGCATAACCTACCTGTCGAGCTTGAGTAAATAATAAGCTGAACCGGGAGAGATAAAAAAAAAAAAAGACAAAAATTATTAAGCGCTACAACGGACAAGAATTTGTGAAGAGTCATGGTCACCAATGTCCTTAAGAGATATGGCACATAGAAAAAGATCACTCTATGTCAGACGCATTTATTTTTCAATCTTAGATTATCTTAAGGTCATAAGGCTCAGACACTAACAACATTTTGAAAGGTTTCTTAAATTACAATGCTAACCATTTACTTTGGGGTAAGTTCAAATTTTATTAACTGCTACAAATAACAGGAAATTGTGGAGATCTATGATCGCCTACGTTCTGAAGTGACAGAACATATGAATGATAGGATTGGCATAGAAAGCCTTGAACTACGACAAGCGTCAGTTTCATGGAATGCGAGAATTTGCAATTGGTTACAGAAGATTGAATCACTCATTAGTCTAAGTTACGAGATAAGATCCTTGAATATTAACAAAAGAAAATATCCAATCGTATTGTAATGATCCATAAATAACCACCTCTAAATTTTATTGGATGAAATAAAAAAGAAGAAGAATTGAATAATTTAAAAAAAAAAGAAGAAATTACTAAAAACTTCGATTTCATATATTGATAGGACATTCTTATTTCTGGAAATGGTTGGTGGAAAAATTAGCGTTTCTCTAAACCTTCGTTCAGCCATTTTCTTCCTCGTGCTACAATGAGTGATGTCGTCTTTTTTTTATCTTCACTGCAGTCCCGATCAGCCACATTATAATAATAATCGATATGCCTCACGGCCGATTCCGACTTAGCATCATTTAAAATCCTTCGTATTGATAACATGTTCTCGCACATTCCCTCGGGCGTTGCGGGATATTTCTCAATCACACTCAATGGATTCTTTTTTTTTTTTTTTTTTCTTGAGCGAACATAACGGCATCAGAATGATTCGGTGTCTATTAGAGTCTTATCTATGTCATTCACTCAGTCCTCTATCTCCTCTCTTGACTCTTACCTGTTTTTTTCTCTCCCTTACTCTCTTGTATATTCTTCCTTCTCATGTAATCGCTGGTATCCGTTAAAATCTGCATGGTGGCAGAGATAGTTGGGTTATAAAATAAAATAAGACATATCTCGGCTGATTTGCAGGCAAATAAACTAACATACTCAAGAGCGAGAGCCGGATGTGAACGGGACAAGGCCCCGTCACCAAATGACTATATTTACGCGTTTATGCATATTCCCGGCGTACAAGTTCCGGTCGAAAAATAAAATAATATTTTAAAGTGTTTCTATTTTTCAACCAATAAAAATGCTTCCCTCCTAATTATATATGCGTCGTTTTACGAGCCTGTCAAGCCATAAAAAAACGCCATAAAAGGGCCACACGGAAGTACAACGGCAGTCAACAGGAGGCCAGGGAAGAGACCTGTCACGGTCAGACTGAGCAGTCAGCAGCAGCCAGCAGAAGCCAGCAGCAGTAACGCTACGCCAACCAGCGAGAACTACTATGAGAGATCAACCCAGATCTTCAGTCGGCCTATGAACTATACCACAAGGTAGCTGTCCCAAATCAACACATTCCTATTGAAATAAATTTCTGCTGTTGTCGTATTTCTTTCTTGCAACCATACGCTTGTCTATAACAGTTGTGTGCTTGCATTCATCGCCTCTAATCGTGAAAGCAAAGATATTAACCTGTTACGTGATATCTGTCTTCATGTATGACAGCGAATGCTGGACAATCTCGTCAAAGATGAAGAAGAGGCTTGAATCAACAGTAATCTGGTTCTACAGAAAGATGCTGGTGATACCATGGAACAAACATGTGAGCAACGACGAGGTTTTAGAGAAAACTGATACTTAAAATCAGGAAGAGGCAGTTGAAATTTGTGGGGCACGTAATGAGGAAAGAAGGCTTCGAAAATCTGATACCCACAGGACAGATAGAGGGAAAGAGCGACAGAGGAAAGCAGCCCGTAACATACTTGATGAGCTGGAGGATATTTACCTGGCCCAGGGCTCCGTCCCTGTGCTGGTGGTATCACGGCTACGACTAGATTGGACCGGCTCTGACCAGCTTGGACAAGCTATGACCAGCTAAGACCAGCTTGGACCAGCGGTCCGCGTGAAAACACTCGGGTCACCACGTTAAAAACTGACCTTGTGTCACAACCTGACTAAGTGGTGGGGGTCAAGTAAATATCTACTTGAGGAGCTGGAGTAAATGGATGGTAGAACAGGGTTTTGGAGAAATAACAGACAAAACTTATTTAGAGCTATAAGGGATGGGAAGACGTGGAGGGCCATGAACGTCTACATCCTGAGGAAACACGATGTATAAGAGAAGAATCGGGGCGAGATAAAATCTTTTATGTTCTGTGTCCCTTTCATCCTGGGTATGAGGATAAAGGGAAGTTTTGAGGAGCGTGGAACCACCTCTTGTTATTCCCAGGTCCGCTGTGACCCAGGTTGGTACCATCAGTTAGGGTCCCAGCTATGAGCAAATACGGATCGTCCAAACTGGGGTTAAAACATGAAAATAAAATTACAAAATATTACCAGCAATAAATTTTCATAGTAAAAAAATAAAATAAAATTTACCAGGAATACATTTTCGGTAAGAAAATGCAAAAGCTAACTAGAAAATAAAATGTCTGCATTAAATGACCCATAAGATGTTGTTATGCTGTTAAACAAACAAGACCAAACCAAACCGTGTCCTTTGACTCTCCAAAACTTCTTATCTTTCGTAATCGGAATGAGAAATCTGGAGAAGAGTTTGAATTCTAGTCTGGTTCGTTATATTAACGGACGCGTAAATAACCTTTTAGAAAATTATGAATTCATCTCCTTCCCTTAGCTATGGGTAAAATAGCTGAACTTTCATCTGGAAAAATTATCGTTATTCTCAAAGAAATTGTTAATGCAATACATTCAGTCACAAAAATAAACTAATTTTATTTTTACAATCCTAAAAATGTTTCGATTTTAAATAATCCACAAAGGGCTTATAAACCGTAAAGCAAATTAACAACTATCTTTTGTAGCTCTAAGCTGTGGTTGTCCATTTGCAATCCCTATCTTGCTATCCATTTACACGCTCATTCGGTAGGTCTCTTGCTGTTTCTATATGTTCTCTTACTTTTTCATGTTAGACTTAAATTTTCCAAGCCCTTTTTTCTCAAGATGTGTCCAAGAAATCTTCACGGTATATTTTCTGATTTTGAATATGAGTACCCTTTTTATCCTTATTTTTTTAACAGCTTCCTCGTTGCTTGTATGTTCTGTTCATGGTAATCTCAGCATTTGTCTACAGCTCTATCGCTTCTTTGAAGAAATTGTCCAGCGTTCACTGCCATACAGGAGTAATTCTAGTTCAGCACTCTTTTCTTTTTTTTTTCTTTGCTTATAACGAAAAGTTCCTATCTCTTAATACTTTGCTTATTGTCTTAAAGGCAAATTTCGCTATTCTGATTAACCTTCGGATATCTGTGTCACACTTTCCGTCATCTGTTAATACACGATTCAGATATTTAAATATATGTATCTGCTTCATTCTTATGTCTCCAATCCGAAGCTCTCACTTTTGGTTTCCTCTTGCTGCTGACCATACATTCTGTCCTCTTAATGTAAATAGGCGTTTTTTCTCAGTTTCCGTGTCTCTGAGTTTTGTTGCTTTGAGGATGCTAAGGATATCATGGACTGAACGTGTGAACAACGATGAGGATTTGGAGCGGAGGAGGAAGCTTATACTTAACATCAGGAAGAGGCAGCTGAAATTTCTGGAAAACGTAATCAGAAAGGAAGGCTTGGAAAATCTGACACTCACAGGTCGAAAAGAGGGAAATAGAGACAAGTGAAAGCAAGGCATGACATACCTGGTGGGCTTGAGCAAGTAGATGACAGAACATAGCCTAGGGAAAGTAGCAAGGGGACAAATCTTATTGAGCGCTACAAGGGATAGGAGGATGTGGAGAACCATGATTGCCTACGTCCTGAAGGGACACGGTATATAAAAAGAAAGGCTTCTGAGTCTGCTATCAGCAGTATCATCTGTGTTTATTATATTGCCAAGATTAATTCAAAATACTTTATTTCTAGTAGCAGCAAAGAGTTTCTTTTTAAAATTATTAGCACATTGAGTAGCCAGAATACGTTTGGTAGT
Organism: Acanthosepion pharaonis; assembly: GCA_903632075.3. Taxonomy (NCBI): domain Eukaryota; kingdom Metazoa; phylum Mollusca; class Cephalopoda; order Sepiida; family Sepiidae; genus Acanthosepion; species Acanthosepion pharaonis. The sequence continues at coordinate 13,770 of CAHIKZ030004013.1, forward strand.
CTACTAATTAAGATAGTGTTTTTTTAAGTTATTCTAGATATTGTAAAAACAGTATTCCTGACCAAAATCAGGACAGCTGTAAAGAAAATTCGCAAATCATTTCTGACAAGCCAAAATTTCCATGAAGCCTACCTCACATACCCTTAGGAATAGCCATTTCATAGCAGAGATGGAAGAGGGGATAATGATATCAACACAATAAGCAGTAAGGCTACCTGAAGGGCGATTGTAGACAGGAAGGACTCTGATATGTTGATCTTTGGTCACGCAATGAAAATTAAACTTAGACTTAGTGTCTTTTGAAACCAACGTAATTCATAATATTTGTCATTTAAGAATATAACGATTGTAATTCTTCTTCTAATTCTTTTATGTGCCGTATCCCTTCAGAACGAGGTTGATCATAGCTCTCCACAGCTTCCTGTCTTTTGTAGCTCTTATTTTCTATATCTACATACCCCTATTCTGCTAATCAGTTACACAAGCTCGTTAGGTAGGTTATACGCGGTTTTCCTTTGTACCTCTTCCCTTCAATATGCCTTGTGAGTGTCTAATTTTTCAAGCACTCTTTCCTCATGTACCCTAGAGATGTCAACCTTCTCTTGCTGATTCTATGTATAAGTGTCCTTTTTGTTTCCATTTTCTCTAAAACTTCGTCGTTGCTCACATGTTCAGTCTATGGTATTCTCAGCAGCCTTCTGTATGGTCACATATCTGTTGCTTCAAATGACTTCGTCTCTAATGAGATGGATCAGCATTCACTGCCATATAGAAGCACTGGTATTGCATCCCCACCTCTGTAACCACCTATTAATTGCTGCTCTTCTCAGGTCCACTCTGACATGGGGTAGTAGCACTTGTTAGGGTCCCAGCTATGGACAAGTAGTGAACCCCCAAACAAAAAAAAACATTATGAAAATATATATATATATATATATATATATAGGCAATACCTATTTATACTAAAATTACCAACGATATCGATTTATAGTATATATTTAGTTGGAGCCATAAAATAGTGTTCAAAATATTTAGATTACAGCATAAAATAGCCCACAGAGGTTGATAGGCGCTAAGCAAAATTAACTCATCAACAAATACAACCTCTGTAAGGAGAATAAGTGACTTTTATTTTTGAGGGTCATCAGCCTTTGGTCGGTACATATTTTAATCTATATAACATCCTGTCTTTGGTGTCTTCTATGTTATTCATTCAGAATTCACATTTTTCAATCTTCGATCGAACTCTGACTTGAGAGGAATAAGGACTAGTTGTCTTTTTTATATATCTTTTTACCGTAACTCTATTTATATCAGGTCATTCCATAAGTTCTGCCCGAATTTTGAATAAAGAAAACAAGTGACCAAATGTTACATTTAGTTACAGATTCAATCAACAATGTATTTTCTCTTATTATCTATGACTTCCTACCATCTATTAACAAGCTTACTAATTCCATTACTGTAAAATTCTTTTGGCTTTGATTCGAAGAACTCACAAATGTCAGTTTTATTCTTCCTGTGATACAAAAGCTGTTTCTTCCAAATGATTCTGTAAGCTACGAAACAAATGGTAGTCTGAAGGAGCAAGATCGGGAGAATAAGGTGGATGAGGAATTTTCTCCCAAGTTCTTCGATCTTTTGTGACGTGATTCTTGCTGTGTGGAGTCGCGCATTGTTCTGATGAAACATCACACCTTTTCGATTCACTAGAACAGGTCTTTTTTTTCCTCAAAGCTTTGTTCAAACGCTCTAATTGCTGACAGTATATTTGAGCATTAATTGTTGCATTAGGTGGTACGAATTCAAAGTGGATTATTCCTTGGCAATCTCACAAGATTGAAGAAGAACCTTTTGCCCATGAAGTTCCCTTCTCGGCTGTGGCTTTTGGTCCTTCCCCTTTACCAAGCTTACTGTCTACGACGCTTAACATTTCGATATCATTTTGTCGCCAGCTACAAGTCTATCCAAAAAAGGTGAAAACAAGTTGGCGAATGGAGAGAAGAGCAGATGTCAACTCAAGGATTTGAGGTTGTTTTTCAGACAATTCATGGAGGCACCCATTTTCCAAGTTTAGGAACTTTTCCAAGTTGTTGAAGATGATGATGAACAGTTGTATGGTTTGAACTGAGAAACCACTGCCAATTCCTCAACTGATAAAGCAGGATTTTCTTCAAGGGCTGCTCAAGAAGCTTTTCATCAAACTCAACTGGACGTCCGGTTCGATCTTCATCTTTAAGGGTGAAATCTCCACGTCTGAACTTTGCAAACCATCTTCTGCAAGTTCTTTCATTTCACATTCCTCTCCATAAACTGAGTGAATGTTTCTATCCGCTTCGGCTGCTGAGTTTCCTTTCTTGAACTCATAAAGCATTATGTGCCTCAAATGATTCTTGGGCACTTTCATGTTAGCAGGGTTTTAATCAAACAAAATTTTATTTTATTTTTCTCTGAAATAAAATTTGATCAGTTTAAATGAATCTAAACATAAAAATAATGTTCAGCTCCATTAGATATTATAAAATACTCTTTAAATTTCGTTCATTTTAACAAAAAGTTAAAATTCGGACAGAACTTATGAGATGACCTGTTATATATCATTAATATGCCCATGTTTATTAAGCAAGCGCTCAAAACTTGGAAGATTTCAATTTTAGTGTATATTCCGGCTAGTTTATGCTTAGAGTATGCGTCAAAGAACGTTGGTGAGATCGCTCTATGATTTTTAGCGGCTGGTCGTGTGGCATCTGTGCTACGCATGCGTAAAGCTAAAATAGTCAATAGAATACCTCTTAAAACTCTTAAGCATTTTTCAGGTTTGCTAGAACCTGTTTAATACATAATCTGTTGCGTTTAAACTAATCCATCTTTAGTTACCGAGTCCTGGGTATGGCGATAAACCACATCCGACAGCAAGGCCTCTGATCAGGAGGTTTTGAGGAGTGTGAAACTACCTCTTAATTGCTGTTGTTCCCAGGTCCACCCTGACCCGGGGTGGTAGCACCTGTTAGGGTCCTAGACATGAGCAAATATTGAACCTCCAAACAAAAACAAATCACTATGAAAGTATAAAAATACATTTTGGTAGTAAAATATCAACAATAAAATTTATAGTAAAAAATTATGAACAATACAATTTAAAGTGAAAATTACCAACAATTATTAATAGAATTACCAATAATACATTTTCTAACAGATTTACCAACAATAGATTTTATAGCAAAATGACAAGCAATATATTTTATCTGTATTTGAAGGCATACAATTGCGCTGAGAATTTATTTAGTGGGAGACATAAAATATTTCAAAATATTTAGATTTCGGCATTAAATAACCCACAGAGGTTGATATGCCGATAAAAAAAAATCAACCAACCAACATTTAGTTGACATACGTGATGCACGCTCAGATGATCTGACTTGGCAAGAGAATTCCTTCAGTAGGTTGCCGTTACTGTCTGTCACAGATTGGTTGTCATAGGACCTAGTCAGTCCTGCTATTTACCCATAGCTGGTGGGGCGGAGGTAGAAGAGATGGATTCATACCTTTCTCAAGTTTATTTGCGTGTAAGTGAATTTAAAACAATTCGATGTAATTCCAATTCGGCTATCTGATTTCTCATTCCCAGTCGGTCACCCAATTAGGTAATAAACAGGCTCAACGTTTCTTAACTCCGGAGATCAAACGAGAACCGGTGTTTCAACGTGCTATGGCCGTAACGGGATCAGGAAAGACAATCCTTAAAGTACTGAGTGCCCCCGTCAGTATGTGCACAAGGTCACATTCGTTGAAATAAGACAGATCATGTATAAGCTGGAGCACAGCACGAAAATCCGCATTTAAGCGGCTTAGTCAGAAATGTTTCCTGTGTTTCTGTAAATAAATTCTGCGATCACAGAAAATACTCCAACAAAAACAACAGAGAAAACAGAATCGACACTAAAATACCTCCCTGATTGACACCATTCTTTACATATAGGGGTTCCTTTGAGTACACTGTTGATGTTTGCGTTAGCATCTATGCAATTGTCCAAGGCTTTCCTAGACCCCTAATTTTCCTATGAGATTTCACAGCGTTCGATGTTTGACTGGGTCAAAAGCCTTTCTGAGGAAAATGAAAATTAGGTACATCTATATGCACTATTCTTGTGTTATTTCGAATGTTTTCATCTTTGTTGATATATATGTTATAAATATTGTTTTTACAGACACAACGTTTCGACAAAGTACGTTCTGGTCATCATGATGTGTTCATTGATTTGGCTGTTACGCGATAAATTTTGATTATTACGATATTTTGTCCCTTTTCTATTAGTTATTGTTCCTGAATTGGTGCTTCACGATCAACCAAGATGCGAAAAATAGTTCGAAATAATACAAGAAGATTGACAATCATCTCGGCAATGAAATACTAAAGTCTATACTCTGTCCAGATCATTTTTCCTGTATGTGAAAATCATATCGACTGTTCTCCTTTTATTTCGGACTCATATTGTAATTCAATGTATTATTGTAATGAATACTGCTTTCATTTAATCACCAAAGAGAACCTTTTGTGCCCGCCATCAGTATCGCTGATGCTCACCTCTAGGAGAACAACAATTTGCGCTTTCTTGGGCTTATGTTTTCCACTAACATTAAGTGGGGCAACTTTATCGAATCAATTGCTATGTCTACTTCTAAGTAGGTTCGGTCAGTGTATTGGGCCAATTTTTTTTCCCCTCATTAGAATCTATCTTGCACATTTATACGCCAACCATTCGTCCATGCTTTGAGTACTGCTGCCATATCTCCTGGTGTAGATCTCTAGATTTTTACACAATTCAAAGAATAGTCTGTAACGTAATTGATCTTGACTTGACATTTCTATTGCAGTCATTTTCTCACCAACATGACGTGGCTTCCCTTTCTTTTTTCTACGAACATTTTCATGGTAACTGTTGTGATGACCTTTATTTACCGGTGACTTGACTATATGAATTTAAGCATGCTACTAGATTGGCACGGTGGAGTAATGGATAGCGGCTCGGACTGAGAAATCGGAGAGGTGTTGATATGCTGATATAACAAAATCACCTAAACCAAACAAGTTCTTCTAAGATAAAGAGTCAAAAATGACTTTGGTTGCGTGAAATCTGTGGGTCTTTGTGAAGACCGTCCTCCTTCGAAACTGGCGCTACAGAATCCCAAACAATGAACTATACCAAGTAATAATAACTAGATAACGGACTTTCAACAGCAGTAACAACTAAAATGAATAGCACATATAATTCGAAGAGAGAATAATGTCATAGTCAAGATGCTGATGTTCCACACTACTTCAAACAAAAGTTTAGGTAGGAAACTTCCATCAATACTGGAAAGAACGATAACAGTGAATTTGAGAAATCTAGGCACGGTGAAGCAATGGATAGCGGTTCGGATTGAGAAATCGGAGAGCCGAGTTCGAATTTCAGTCGAATCCATTACATTGACTTACGTGCTAATATCCTTGGGAAAAGATATCAATCCTCTTCTTCTAACAAATGATGGGTAAATAGCAGGACAGACCGGATGGCAACTGGTCTATCGCAGAAAGAAGTGGCAACCTACTGCGGGAAAAAAATCTGCCTCGTCAGTCATGTATCGAAAGATACATGATCGCCTAAGCGTGTATCAAGCATGGCACATAACTGACTAGATTGTCAATTAGGTCTCACCGTTTTACTGTAGAACTACGAAGAAGCAACTGTCACTTCTATTCTGTTTCTTTTCTTGCACTTCTCACCAGTGAAACACCATTCCGATTTCTTGCTTTACTCATAAATACAATCACAAAAAAAAATATTAATGCAACGTCAATCGCTATCTTCTGTCCCTGATCTGCCAGGAATGGTGAAATGTTGTAAGATCTCTTATCACAGTGTGGAATATCTAATAACAAAAGTGATGGAAACAAAAAGAAACTAGATGAAATCGATTAGATTATATAAAATAAAAAAAAAATGATTTAAAATTCCCAGCATCCCTCGTTCGTGCGCATGTGTAGTCGCACAAACATAACAAATTCATTCCGATTAAGTCGTAAATGACGAAACGTGTTGCCCGAAAACCTTTTCCACTCTGTCATACATCTCCCCACATTATTGTTCTCGATATATAAAAATGTATATATTATAATCTCATATACCGTATTTGACAGCATATAAGGAACACTTTTTTTTTACTAAAAATATTTTTTTTAAATACCCCTGCGTCTAATATTCCATATGTAGTTTTGAAATTTGCGTTAGTCGGCTGAAATTAGCTACGTGGCAACTCCTATTAGCTTAGACTTTAGAGTAACTTTCATATACATATTGTCATTATTTAAAAGGCTATTATGCAGGTTAAAAGTGTTTTCATTGATAATATTGATTTCATCACGTTTAATATTGGTATTTTGTTTCACTAAAATTATATGCAATAAATTCAAATTATATATTTGTAAAATATATTTGTTTCATTAATATTTTTCTTGCGATAACTTCCGGTTACATTGGTATAAATACAATCAGAATTTTTATATCTTAGTTATTACAATAAGATGCTACAAGACAGGTTGTACATATATAAAGGATATAATAGAGTTTTTTTATAGGCTCGTGTTCTTTTTTCCTATTATTTTTTGTTTAATTGTAATCATGACTTGTTTAACCAAAATAATACCTCATAAATATAACCTAGGCTGTACCATTTACTAATAATTTTACTAATTACTATTTCGTTTTTGATTTACCTTGCTGAAATTGGGGTGTGTCTTATACGCCGTCAAATACGGTAATTAAATATAAATTTTCCAACGTGTTTTGTTTATTGTGTTATGTCGGTCGAACTGTTTTTCAGATATTGCGTCTCCGCGTGTCATATTTTTTTTAAATATCACATCTTCAAGAAACTGTTCATTTTAGCGTATATATTTTCTATACGTAAATTTCAGTTATTTTTCGCGAAATATTCACATCTTAATATAAAAAAAAAGCAAGTAGCATTGCTAGCACTTACATTTATTTTACTTTTGAGCAATTTAAAGAAAATCAAGGAACCCAACAAGATCAGCCTTGCCGAACTTTTTGTATCGCTCAGTCATGTTCTGCTTTCATATGGAATATACTTTCAGGCTGTGGGCGATTATGTCTCACCACACCTTCCTATTGTTGCTCTAAAACTTTACTAATTATCTTTGTTTTGTAGGTTTTGTTCTGCCAATCATTGAGTCGGGTTCATTAAGTAACTTTCTCTCTAATCCTCTTGCCATAAATATGTCCTGCGTGTTAAATTCTCCAAAACCTCTTTCCTCATGTGATCATATAATATTTACCTGTCCCTTTTTTAATGTAAGCAGCACATAGAATCCTAGTATCAACAACTTACAGTACGACAAACGTTGCTGTAACGTGTTTTCCAGCGGCCTATCCAATTAATGGAGAGCAGGAAAATCGTTTCATTTTGATGACAGAACAAGAACCAGAAAATATTTATCTATGAAGAGACATGTTCAATTCGGTATCCTTGGATACAGTTAATACATTCTGTTTTTTTTTTGTTTTTTTATGGAATTAACTTTTTTCTTTTTTTTTTTACAAATGATAAAATTTTGAAGGTTTTATATTAACTAAGTGCTAGGTAGATTTTGCTTGGGGATATTTGCTTCAGTTCTCAGCGATTCGCTACTTACTAAATGCTACTTTTATTTGTTGGTGTTGAAAATGTATTGGTATTTTTTTTCGACGCATCGCGCATATGCGACAAGACTGAAAAATGGGAAAACAATGAATTTGCTTTTCCTGTCTGTTCGATTTTGATAAAACGTTATTTTGGAAGATTTTGATAAAATATAAATGACTATCAGAAGATATGAGTTAAGAAAAATTTATTTGTAAGTACCCTTTAACAAAACTGACAACTTTTAAATTAAAACAATCCAAATTGAATTTCTCTCTCTTAAATATATATATATATATATATATATATATATATATATATATATATATATATATAAAAATGTGTGTGTTTGTATATGTGTATGTATGTATATATATATATATATATATATATATATATATTTATCCCTGTCCATTCATCACGTCATGCATGACAGACTGTCTTTTTTTTTTTTTTTCTCTTCATAATTTGTGTTCACCGTTAACAGTTCTGATGAGAGGGGACGAAACCGGTCGACTGGTGTGTGTTTTTGTTTTTATTTTAAATCTATCATGGCCTATAATATAAAATTTCTTGCTTCTTATGCTATAATACGTTTCTGTACTGTTTCAAAAACACACACACACACACACACACAAATATATATATATATATATATATATATATATATATATATATATATATATATGAATGTATTTTATAGTAAAAAAAAGGGAAGAACAGTAAGATATGTAAACCGGTGTTCTTATTGATATTTTTATTTTTACAAAACGGTGCTTAATGTAAATTTACAGAGTATAAATATTAAAAATTAACTGATTTAAAAATATGGTTTCACCGCTACACAGGAATTACCATGTTTCAAAAACAGAAAAACTTCAAATTCAATTATATTAAATTAAAAGCATTAGTTTTGTTTCATCTACAAACGAATTTTGGAATAACTTATTTTTAAAAAATTATTTAGAAAAACTCAGTAAATTTAAAAATAAATTATTCCAAAATTCGCTTGAAGATAAAAGAGAACTAATGCTTTTAATTGAATATAATTGAATTTGATGTTTTTGTTTTCTTTTTTTGAAACATGGTAAATCCTGTGTACCGATGAAACCATATTTTTAAATCGGTTAATTTATAATATATATATATATTGTGTGTGAGTGGTCATAGTGAAGAGCTCATCCGAACAATTACTATGAAAGTATTTATAGAGAAGACAAAGAAAGGCAACCTTACGGCGGAGGGAAAGGGACTGAGCTGAGCCGCCAGATCAGGACCTATAATAATGCAGATTCTTCTTTGGATTTTTTCAAGGAACTCAAGGCAAATAGCAGAGGCACCGGACCATATGTGGCAGCAATATTCTAATCTTAACAAATATATTTCATATATTGCATGTGTAAAATTCGAATGTCATAGCTTTTAGACATTAAGTATAATACAAGAATACACAAACGAAATGTTTTATTTGTTAGCAAACATGTTAATGGTCACTCTGCTTGCACAGAGGGTGTACAGGTGGTGGAAAAGATACCAGCGTGAAATTTGGAATCGGCGTGTCGAGTTCAAATTCCAACCTCGCCTGTTATATTTACTTTCAATGTAATGTCCTTGTTAAATGCATAACTCCGTCTCTTTTCAATACCCCCATTTATGGATTGAATAGAAGCCTTCCGTGATGAATAGTTTAAAAAAACCAGAGAGAAGAGTATCCATTCCATTATGATTCCTGAGAATGCAGGGCAGTTCACGGATAATAAACAAATAAAACGTGTAGAGCGTTATGATCGCCTAAATCCAGAATGGATATGGTATTATACATGTAATAATATGTATAATAATAGAGCTGCATTAACTATTATCTCAGATGTAAAACTCTTTTCGGCCTCAAAATGGTGCAGACAAATCTATAAACGAATTGACAGAAGAGACACAACAAAATGAACGCATAAATCAAATTCTGTTTGCAAGATGAATTTTATTTTTCGCTAAAATAGATGCCTGGGGAATTACAAATAAGACAATTTCCGATTTTTGCCGGCTTCGATAAAATCTATTCAGAACAAATATTTCCGCTTCTCCCTTACACGGAACGTTGAATATTCATGGCGAAATCGACTGCCATAACAGTGACATGGGAGTCGAGTGGTGTTTGCCCAAATGCCAATCAAGATGTCGATCGTCATCGGACAACATACATACATCCGCAAGTAAACACGCATGCGCGAAGTATCATGAAACCTCTTTTGTAAAGCCCAATTACTAATAGTAGTTGAAACTGGAACATACTTGGTATGAAGTTATATAGTCTTTTCCGCTTCTTTCAGTCTGAGTTGTCCGTTCTTAAGTTTGGGCGTGTTCGTTCAGAATGAGGACATTCATGGATCTCCACAATTTCTTATCTATGGTTGCTCTAAATAACCTTTGACTCTTTGCTATGCATCTTCATGGACAAACACGTTAAGTAGGTTACCTCCCGTTTTCCAGTGTTTCTCGAAAGCTTGGACCATATATTTTGTCCTTTTCTTCCGAATTTCCTCATTGACTGATAAGCATTATTCGTTTTCTGAAAATGTCAACCTCTAAAATTAATCAATATAAATGTCTGTTATCTTTAATAATATTTGCTTCAAAAAAGAACATTTGCTGACTATATATATATATATATATATATATATATATATATATATATATTAGTGGTAAATATACACTCATGCAATCATATATCTAAAATATATATAAATATATATACATACACATACATATATATTTGTATAAAAAATAAATCCAAGAGGATAGAATCCAGGTAGAACTCAATGTCCAGGACAGAGTAAGGATATAATAAAAAAGGCTTAAACACTAATATTCCATGGTCATAATTTATTCCAATGGAATAGTAAATACGATCCAATTCATCAGACCTACAAATTTATACCCCACTTCATCTTTAGACCTTCCTGTTCTTCTCTCGTCTGTTACCCCTCCCTATAGCTTTCATTTACTCTAACATTCGTCCCACACTCTCATACATACACTCTCACTAAATTTTATTTACGATTTAAGATTCCAATGGGATAAATTATGACCATGGAATATTAGTGTTTTTTTTTTTTATTATATATATATATATATATATATATATATATATATATATATATATATATATAGGTCAGTTTTCTGTTTGTGTGTGTCCGGCTAAAACTAAAAAATTACAGTAATTCAAGACAAAGTAAATATATATATATACATATATATAATCTCATTATCACCTAAGCCAGCTTTTTGTAAAAAAAACTTATCATCATATTATTTGTATTTACGAAGATATTTTAAAATTAAAATGCATTAGAAATACTCATAATTAAAAAGTGAAAACGAATTGTAATAATTCTTAATACAGATTAGGATTACTGTTCATTTTTACTTTTTAATTCTGCTAAATGCTATACATGTATGTAATTTTTTTTAAAATTTCTATTCTATTGAATTTATTTTCACATCTATATTAAATAAAAACGTAACTTCAAAAAATGAATATTAAAACGACAAAGTAAATTTAAGAGAAGAAGAATATTAAATACAATTATTTACCAAAAAGTTTAATATTTATTTATTCAAATATTCGTGTGTGTCTGTGTATTCGGCTACAAAATAAATATACAGACTCAGTAACACCCTAAATGGTAGATGTCTGAGTGTGTGTGTGTTATTGACTTATTTTTCGACCATCTTATGGAAAATAATTTTTTATTTAATCTTTTAAAAATTAACTTTATTGTTTTTTGTTTGTAACTAACATAAAAATGTAAATAATTTTCGATTAAGTTTTATTACAGTAAAAACTATAGCGAGATTAGTTTTTCGAAAATTAATTTCAATATTATAAATAAATTATAAATAAATCCCTAAAACAAATGCTCAACTAATATTGACAGTCTCTGCTAATTTTTATTTAACTAAAGTTTTTTTTTTTTTCAAATACAAATATAACTTGAATTTTAAACATAATTGCTTTTCAAAACTAAATTCTCAATGTATGTTGCTTCTACTCTCTGTTTAAATAGTTAGCAATTAATGTTTAAAAGTAAAACTTTATTTACTTAAAAAAATCTAGATTCCCCTAAAAAATGAATGGTAAATAATTATTTTTCGAAGAAGTAGGGTTCGCTGTACTTTTTGCTAGAAAAGTGATTAAACTAAATATGTTTAAATATATGTTAATTTAAGTTTATTAACTTTTTTCAATAATAATTTGAAAAAAGGTTAATTAACTTTTATCTAAGTTTGATTTGTTTGAAGACATTAGCAGAGTTAAGAGTTATTATTTAAATCGAAAAATAAAGCGTCTTTTTTAATAAAAAAAAATATGAGAATGTTCAGCCTCGTAAGACCCCCACCCCCGGGTGTGGTATTTTCCTAAATTTAGTTATTTTGTAACATTAACAAACCAAAAAAAAAAAAAAAATGAAGTTTATTTTTTAAAGATTGAATAAGAAATTATTTTCCATAAGATGGCTGAAAAATATTAATAAATTGTCAATAATATACAAATATTCAGAGATCTTCCGAGCAACGCCAGTTATCCCCGCTAGTGTGTATATATATATATATATATATATATATATATATAATGTGTATGAATGTATGTATAATTGCATGTGTGTATATGTATTTCGCTAAATATGACAGACAGCGGTATGGAGTGTTAATTATGTTTTTAAAATAAAAAAAAACGCTCACTCGATTTCCAGTCGCGCTCAACATGTGATGACTCGGAATAAATGCTCCTCAAAACAACACAAAAATGGAATAAATCTCAAGCACTCAAAACAAGAGAAATTAACAATAACTAAAACAAGCAGTATCCGAAAGCGCTTGGAGCAATAGACAATATGGACGATTTCTGTACTCCCTTACTCGCACCAAATGGGAAAATGTGAGAACGCAGGAAAAAAATTAAATTTTTCTTGTTTTTTTATATTTAACGAAAGACATTTCAATAAAACTTTGCTGCCCAAATATATATATACATATAGTATATTATATATATAAATTATTAGAGGGATTTGAGTAATCATAAGTAATTCATCGAGTCTAGAAAGCAGGAAGCACTGGACGGCTGTTTCGTCCGATTTTGGGACTCATCAGCAGTGCCTATTCAGTACCGAGAATCGAACCCAGACCGTAGAAATCTGACGTCTAGTCACACTGAGGAGCTGTGATATAGCAAAATAGTCTGCCTGTGGATGACACACACACACACACATATATATATATATATATATATATATATATATATATAATGTGTGTGTGTCTGCATGAATAAGTCTAGCATAGTTATTAGATGAATTTCGATTTTACGAATTATATATGCATAAAATGATGCGTGAGTCTGTTCGTTTATGTTCAGCAAAAGAAAATTTAACAGAATTTATAAATTGGATAGAATGTAAAATTCTTCATGTACAAAACATTGTCGTTCGTTTGTGTGATTTTACGCTGCTGCTGCTTTTAAAACTAAATAGTTTGCTTCTATTTTTTTTTAAATCATCTTTAATTTCTTTCCACTAATTATCCCGAACGATCTTTCCAAATGAATGCTTTGAAATCATGTTTAGTTACTGAAGCATAACTTTACAAATAATCCTCCATTAAAATCAATGTCAGCGTTTCTTTTTTTTTCTTTCTCTTTCCATTGAATGAAAAATGGATAATCTGAATAATTCTTTAAAAATCGTTTGTTTATTACGGAAATTTTATACGTGAATTTACACTTGTTTGTTATCACTTGCCAGTTATAAATTGGGCGGAACATTATAGGATTTATGTCTTGACTTCAAGAACATTTCGGTCAGGATTCTCACAATTCAATATCAGTTCATTGTCTCAATAGAAATTTATATGATAGCTATATAATCTTAAAACTAATCATGTATGTATGTATGTATGTATGTATACATTTTTGATGCTATCGGTTTGGCGGAGGCGATTCTAAAAATGCCTAAAAAGTATACCACGGGTTGTGAATAAAACTGGGTAGACGGAACTTATTGGCAGCCGTCAAAGCTTGTGCTAGTCCAAAGTCACAAGTCATCGTGACTGAGGGTTATAAGCATACAGGTCTGTTGATAACGCTAGATAACGCGCACACTTTCAGAAAATGTAACTAAGGTCTGCTCAGTATAGTCGTAGTATAAGCCACAGGCGGGCTCTGTGGGTGTTGAACAAACACAAATGTGTCTGAGCAGGCGTCTGCAACAAGGATTAACTAGCTACCCTACCATTTTTTAAATACATTCTTAAAGTAATATGTAAGCAGTTCATAGTACTTAACTATGTTTAAGAATAATGCCTTCTCCTTTTGGCAAATTAAGTGTTATTCGTGGAGTATTATATGAGTTGTTAAAACTATTAAATTTATTTCAATGTTATCATAATAATAATTTTAATATGTCGAAAGTCTTGTTGTTTTTTTCTGTTGTTCTGTGTATCAGGGACTGTATTTTTTTTTAACAAATTCTGAAAAAATTTCATTTATTAATTTATTATTGCGTTTGATGTAACTAATATTGGTTAATTTGGATTTTACGGTTTATCAACCTTTTTCAAATTATTATAAGTTATTGTAAGGATAGAATATTATTTGTAGCTCGAGAAATCTTTTGGAGATAAATAATGGTTTGCAGATACAAGTCCTACTATTTAACCCATATTTGGGGTGATAACAGATAGCTATATACCTTTCCAAAGTGTATTTGTGCATAAGTAAATATAACGAACCCAACTGGAACTCGGCTCTCTATTTTCCAGTTCCGAGCCATTATCTATTACACCACTGCACATCGAAGCTTACAGCACGTGGCAGTTACCCATCTCGTTACTGACTAACTTCGGTGATCCAGAATACCATTAATAATTATTATTACAATACATTGCAAATACAAATTAAACTGTGTAATGAATAATAAAACTCATATTGTTACCTCATCATTTTGTATCCTAAACTACTTTTAAAAGGAACCTGACCGATTTATGTATGGTCCAGTGTACACAAAATTATGCTGAATACATTTAGACTCTATACATATTAAATTAAACTATGTGTAATGAATAATAAAACTCATATTGTTACCTCATCATTTTGTATCCTAAACTACTTTTAAAAAGGAACCTGACCGATTTATGTATGGTCCAGTGTACACAAAATTATGCTGAATACATTTAGACTCTATACATATTAAATTAAACTATGTGTAATGAATAATAAAACTCATATTGTTACCTCATCATTTTGTATCCTAAACTACTTTTAAAAGGAACCTGACCGATTTATGTATGGTCCAGTGTACACAAAATTATGCTGAATACATTTAGACTCTATACATATTAAATTAAACTATGTGTAATGAATAATAAAACTCATATTGTTACCTCATCATTTTGTATCCTAAACTACTTTTAAAAAGGAACCTGACTGATTTATGTATGGTCCAGTGTACACAAAATTATGCTGAATACATTTAGACTCTATACATATTAAATTAAACTATGTAATGAATAATAAAACTCATATTGTTACCTCATCATTTTGTATCCTAAACTACTTTTAAAAGGAACCTGACCGATTTATGTATGGTCCAGTGTACACAAAATTATGCTGAATACATTTAGACTCTATACATATTAAATTAAACTATGTGTAATGAATAATAAAACTCATATTGTTACCTCATCATTTTGTATCCTAAACTACTTTTTAAAAGGAACCTGACCGATTTATGTATGGTCCAGTGTACACAAAATTATGCTGAATACATTTAGACTCTATATATTAAATTAAACTATGTGTAATGAATAATAAAAACTCATATTGTTACCTCATCATTTTGTATCCTAAACTACTTTTAAAAGGAACCTGACCGATTTATGTATGGTCCAGTGTACACAAAATTATGCTGAATACATTTAGACTCTATACATATTAAATTAAACTATGTGTAATGAATAATAAAACTCATATTGTTACCTCATCATTTTGTATCCTAAACTACTTTTAAAAAGGAACCTGACCGATTTATGTATGGTCCAGTGTACACAAAATTATGCTGAATACATTTAGACTCTATACATATTAAATTAAACTATGTGTAATGAATAATAAAACTCATATTGTTACCTCATCATTTTGTATCCTAAACTACTTTTTAAAAGGAACCTGACCGATTTATGTATGGTCCAGTGTACACAAAATTATGCTGAATACATTTAGACTCTATACATATTAAATTAAACTATGTGTAATGAATAATAAAACTCATATTGTTACCTCATCATTTTGTATCCTAAACTACTTTTAAAAGGAACCTGACCGATTTATGTATGGTCCAGTGTACACAAAATTATGCTGAATACATTTAGACTCTATACATATTAAATTAAACTATGTGTAATGAATAATAAAACTCATATTGTTACCTCATCATTTTGTATCCTAAACTACTTTAAAAAAAGGAACTGACCGATTTATGTATGGTCCAGTGTACACAAAATTATGCTGAATACATTTAGACTCTATACATATTAAATTAAACTATGTGTAATGAATAATAAAAACTCATATTGTTACCTCATCATTTTGTATCCTAAACTACTTTTAAAAGGAACCTGACCGATTTATGTATGGTCCAGTGTACACAAAATTATGCTGAATACATTTAGACTCTATACATATTAAATTAAACTATGTGTAATGAATAATAAAACTCATATTGTTACCTCATCATTTTGTATCCTAAACTACTTTTAAAAGGAACCTGACCGATTTATGTATGGTCCAGTGTACACAAAATTATGCTGAATACATTTAGACTCTATACATATTAAATTAAACTATGTGTAATGAATAATAAACTCATATTGTTACCTCATCATTTTGTATCCTAAACTACTTTTAAAAAGGAACCTGACCGATTTATGTATGGTCCAGTGTACACAAAATTATGCTGAATACATTTAGACTCTATACATATTAAATTAAACTATGTGTAATGAATAATAAAACTCATATTGTTACCTCATCATTTTGTATCCTAAACTACTTTTTAAAAGGAACCTGACCGATTTATGTATGGTCCAGTGTACACAAAATTATGCTGAATACATTTAGACTCTATACATATTAAATTAAACTATGTTTGAATAATAAAAACTCATATTGTTACCTCATCATTTTGTATCCTAAACTACTTTTAAAAAGGAACCTGACCGATTTATGTATGGTCCAGTGTACACAAAATTATGCTGAATACATTTAGACTCTATACATATTAAATTAAACTATGTGTAATGAATAATAAAACTCATATTGTTACCTCATCATTTTGTATCCTAAACTACTTTTTAAAAGGAACCTGACTGATTTATGTATGGTCCAGTGTACACAAAATTATGCTGAATACATTTAGACTCTATACATATTAAATTAAACTATGTGTGTAATGAATAATAAAACTCATATTGTTACCTCATCATTTTGTATCCTAAACTACTTTTAAAAGGAACCTGACCGATTTATGTATGGTCCAGTGTACACAAAATTATGCTGAATACATTTAGACTCTATACATATTAAATTAAACTATGTGTAATGAATAATAAAACTCATATTGTTACCTCATCATTTTGTATCCTAAACTACTTTTAAAAGGAACCTGACCGATTTATGTATGGTCCAGTGTACACAAAATTATGCTGAATACATTTAGACTCTATACATATTAAATTAAACTATGTGTAATGAATAATAAAACTCATATTGTTGCCTCATCATTTTGTATCCTAAACTACTTTTTAAAAAGGAACCTGACCGATTTATGTATGGTCCAGTGTACACAAAATTATGCTGAATACATTTAGACTCTATACATATTAAATTAAACTATGTGTAATGAATAATAAAACTCATATTGTTACCTCATCATTTTGTATCCTAAACTACTTTTTAAAAGGAACCTGACCGATTTATGTATGGTCCAGTGTACACAAAATTATGCTGAATACATTTAGACTCTATGCATATTAAATTAAACTATGTGTAATGAATAATAAAACTCATATTGTTACCTCATCATTTTGTATCCTAAACTACTTTTAAAAGGAACCTGACCGATTTATGTATGGTCCAGTGTACACAAAATTATGCTGAATACATTTAGACTCTATACATATTAAATTAAACTATGTGTAATGAATAATAAAACTCATATTGTTACCTCATCATTTTGTATCCTAAACTACTTTTTAAAAGGAACCTGACCGATTTATGTATGGTCCAGTGTACACAAAATTATGCTGAATACATTTAGACTCTATACATATTAAATTAAACTATGTGTAATGAATAATAAAACTCATATTGTTATCTCATCATTTTGTATCCTAAACTACTTTTTAAAAGGAACCTGACCGATTTATGTATGGTCCAGTGTACACAAAATTATGCTGAATACATTTAGACTCTATACATATTAAATTAAACTATGTGTAATGAATAATAAAACTCATATTGTTACCTCATCATTTTGTATCCTAAACTACTTTTTAAAAGGAACCTGACCGATTTATGTATGGTCCAGTGTACACAAAATTATGCTGAATACATTTAGACTCTATACATATTAAATTAAACTATGTAATGAATAATAAAACTCATATTGTTACCTCATCATTTTGTATCCTAAACTACTTTTAAAAGGAACCTGACCGATTTATGTATGGTCCAGTGTACACAAAATTATGCTGAATACATTTAGACTCTATACATATTAAATTAAACTATGTGTAATGAATAATAAAACTCATATTGTTACCTCATCATTTTGTATCCTAAACTACTTTTAAAAGGAACCTGACCGATTTATGTATGGTCCAGTGTACACAAAATTATGCTGAATACATTTAGACTCTATACATATTAAATTAAACTATGTGTAATGAATAATAAAACTCATATTGTTGCCTCATCATTTTGTATCCTAAACTACTTTTAAAAGGAACCCGACCGATTTATGTATGGTCCAGTGTATACAAAATTATGCTGAATACATTTAGACTTTATATATGTTACCAATATTATTAACAATCCTGTTATTTCTTTAAGTAGGCGAGCGTGCTGAACACTTGTCTTCCTACCTTGAGATCGGGGTTTAATTCTCACCATGGTCTATTTGTAATTACTGGATGACCGATCCCAGTCTGAACACCATACTCAAAGGTCGAGTTTACCCAAACCTTGTGAGTGAAACTAGAAGACAGAACTGTTAGTAAGCCGCCTGTTAGGCTAACACTAAATGTCAAGTCATCACATCCGAAGGTTTCGAGCGTACCGGTCTTGTTCAAAACATTTGATTAAGCCAGACTATGAGCTCTCCTCCAGATACTGTAACTAACTTTGCTCGGCATAAGGAAACATTTGACATTCATTAACCGAGCAGCCAGTACTGCTTTCGTTTGAAATTTATGAAAATCTCTTTCTGTTGTAGAGTAGTTTCACAGTGGAGGCTTGTATTTCACTAAGTCGGTCCTAAAAAGATTCGACGTACAAAACGTTAGGAACTTGAAATAATAGTTAATGACGCAGCAATCTAGTTGTGGTGGTTGATACTTTAATGTTCGAAATCGACTGAATGACCAACTCACTGAGCGACTCACTCTCTGAGCGACTGCTACTACTCCTACCTATTATAGGTGGGAGAGTCTATTAACTATAGAATAGGTGTGTTCCACTATAACATTTTCTTAAATCACTTTTTTTAAAGAAAAACATGGTTCTCAAGTTCAGCAGCTGTTATCCAGTATTGATGAGGGTTTCCTTCCAAACTTTCTATTTTAATTATGCCATCATTTTCTCTTTGATTTACATGTTCTATCCATTTTAGTTGTTGCCGCTGTTGGTAGTCCTCAAGTGATATAGTTTATGTTATATGGTACAATTCTTTGTGAATTTGTAGCGCCAGCCCACAATGTTCAAAGCAGGATGATCTTTTCGATGAACCCCAGGCTTTACTCGCTCAAAGCGTTTTTTCACTATTGATCTTAGGAGGTGGTTGTATACAGCTGACGTAGTTATAGCATAAATCGCCGATTGGTTCTATGGGCTGAAGTAACCAAGCCTGCGCAGGCGTCTACCATAGGATTTAGATAGCCACCCTCAGCGAGCTGCCAGTCACTGTTTATCTTTTTAATAAAGAAGTCTACGTGTCATATCATTGAAAACATGACCCAATAAACAGCAGATAGACCTCCAACAACCATCTCTTAAAATGGGGTAGACTGGGATCAATTGTTATATATGCAGCCAGTGTAGTGATGACATAGTATCGCTGGGCTTCCTATATTGAGGTCAACGACCAAAGTAGAGAGTTCTCCCGATAGAATAAATCTGACCAAAACAAGGTTTCATGTTGAGGCACATAATCTGTGCTTTGGCTTGAAGAGAGCTGGGCTCCGCCAGTTCTACATGTCCAAGACAGGCAACGCATGAAAGAATACGCCTGGCTTTTAATCTAGATATGTAAAAGGTAATTAGTCAGGTGTTCAACTGTGCAGCAACTCTACGACCACACCGGGACATCCAACGAACACTGAACTTTCCACCGTAACGTAAGGGTCAAGAGTAAATGTGGAGCAAAAAATTCTATTACCAATATTTTATCCGATAAAAATATTGCATTCAGTTTTCCTCCAATTAGTATTACTTTAAAAATGTTCTCAGGAAGATTTAGCCTTTGCTTCAACCATCAAACTTTTTTATTAACAGCCGAAATCAATTTCATTAAATCAGTAATTTGTTAATCTTCTCTTCGTTTACGCTGACGGTTGCATCACGTTGAAAGACCGTTCCCGTACGATCACCGAAGTTAAGCATCGTCGAGCCTGGTCAGTACCTAGATGGGCGACAACTTGGAAATATCAGGTGCTGAGATCTTCGATGTGCGGATGATGTAATGGATAATTGTAGTTCTATGCTAGCCACGGCACTAAATGTGGTCTTAGTTCCGTGACTACCACATGCGTTGCCGACTAGTTCTTCTGTCAACTCCTTCTGTGTCCATGCTGTGTTTGAAAGATCCACCGAAGGGAGATGTCACATTTCGGCCGAAACTTCTTCTGACGGTCAGGATATTCGGTACGAGTTGCTAGAAGGATCTGCAATTCTCCGTTAACAAATAACAAAAATATTTACTGTAATATTATTGTCAAATAATACATAAAGAATAGGAAAAAATAATTTCTGCCAGTTGTTTATTGAAATAAAATAGTATTTTTCAATAGGCCTTGCTGCATCGTCGTGGTGAATGATACACAGAGAAGAATGAGTGCTCAATATATTTATTCAGCACAAGTATTCGGTTCTAACGGATACATACAAAAAACACAAAACAATAAGTTACAAAACAATTAACAAGACAACTTACAAGGAATAGAGGAGGGTCAAATAAAGTAAGATCAGTTCGAATATTAATCAGCTTAGTATCAATTTATTAATTAATTGTTGAAGTCATTAATCATAGACTATTTAAGGCTATGAGCCAGGACAGCTGGTAGTGTGCTGAAGGGGTGCTAGCTACTCTACAACAGGACTTAATGACGCCAAGTGGGTGAGAGAAAAAAGACACGGTGAGAAGTTTTGTCGGCATTACGGACTTGTGCTATTCATCATGTGGTTATCGCAACTTGAGTAGTTGGTTCAGAGTCTGGGATTTTCTTCGATGAGTCGATTCTTCCCAATGTCTTCTACTGGCTGGCGAGAAACTGATGTCGAAGGGAGAGATAGATTTCTTGACTTTTCATCTCCGGTCTATTTGCAGACCTCAGTACTTCAGCCTTGATGGACGAAATTTTCCGACCATAAAGTCTTCTGATTGGTAATCCAATTACAGACCATTTCGTGTCATATTCCCATTGGTCAACCAATAATAGTTCGGGTTATAATATATGGAAGTGGGAGGAAAAAAACCCTTCCAGATCCCTGATTGGACATTGCTCACATTAATTACATTCTTATAGACCTTTAAGTCTGATGGCAGCTAGGATGTTCTAATTAGGTCAAATGCAACTCATGCAGGTGCTACAAAGTTTGATAGTTTTTGAACTCATAATCTCGCAGTGACAACTCTGTATGAAAACCGATTATGAAGCAAAAAAAAAACAATAGGTGCCTTGAATTTTGTCAGACTCAAACTTATTAAACACAGTTGCCTTTAAATAACCAAATCATAAGAAAATGTTTTGTTTTAAAGAAATCCTATTTATGATAGAATTTTATCAGAAAAAATGAAAAGATTTTCTTAATAATTTTTAAGTGTCAACTAATAATCTCATTGTGTCACATAATAGATCAGAATTGTTAACGTTATGATATTTCTTTGGATTTTTTTCAAGAATACCTAGACACACAGCAAAAACACCGATACAAGATGTGGCAGTATTATTCTCTACACGGTCGAATGATATACAGTGTAACCCGGATATAAGAGAGTTGTCGGGACCAGAGAAGAAGTCTCTTATATCCGGGTTTCTCTTATATCCGGGTTTGGTCTATTTTATATACATTAACACAGGCTCTAATTTGGGACCAGAGAAAATCTCTCTTATATCCGGGTTACACTTATTATAAATATGTTAGATAGATTCTGGCAAGAATAAATAGCGAGGCTTACGACTACATGACATTGAAGAACCGATTCCTGTACTATCACCAATGTTAAGCAACGTCGAGTCTGATCAGTACTTATATGGGTGACCGCTTGGAAATAGATGTATATGTCCATTTTGTTCGCATTAGCAAGCATTAATGCTTTATCCAGCAAAAAAAAAATTTCTCAACAACACTTGAGAAAGTTCATAACAAAAATAATTAAAAAGTTCAATTCCAATAGTTGTGTCCATAATTTAGAGTTCTTTAAACAGGGGATATTTCCAATGATGGCAATCGTAGTGGTCTTTCTTGGTTGGCTGGTGATTGTAGTGTTGGTTTCTTACCAATTGGTACCATTTCCATTTGACGCTTTCGAGTGATTTCTTGTTGGTTGGTAGCAGTTACCTCTGTTTCTCCAATTGTTTTGCGCAAATTCATTGGTTCATTATTACTTGGCTTTTTCAACCGAGGTTGTATGATTATGACTAATATTAGTGTAAAGGAAACAACTATTAAGCTAATAACTATTATTAAAATAGTCTATATGGAAGGATCAATTTCTCGTTTTTCTAATGGGACATCTATACAATAGTGTCCAGTTTATTTGATAGTTCTATTAGACTAATGCGTTTTAATGTTCCTAATACTTCAGGAATTGTTTGGAGAGTTAAATTTAGAATTGTCTGAATTAGGGGGTTCCCAGAGACCCGCCAAACTACTAAACACGGTGTTGATTAAAGGCAAGAAAGAGCAGCTCGTATTGAATCTTTTTTCGTCCTGGTAAGATGGCGCAATCGCACCGTCTTAGAACTTTTTTCCTGTTGCCTCGATTATATAAATTTAAGCGTGCTACTAGACTGGCATCTAGGTTCCACAATTTTACCACCACTTCTACTCCTTTTGTGGATGCTTCAGGTACCAGGTAATGACCTTAGAACCTGACTAGGGAGACGTATACCTGGGAAACCGGGACTCCTGAAACAAAGCGTTAATATCACTAGTACACAGGGGGTTGCATGGGGTGAAAGAGAATGGGAATACAGAGAATAAGTAGGATTGAAGGAAGGATAAAAAATGAACAGGGTTCAAGAAAACGGAAGATGGCGATTGACGTTGCATTTAAATTTTTGAAAATTGTAGTTATCAGGGAAGCAAGAAAATTGGCGGTTGTTCCATAGGTAGGAAGCGCAAGAAAAGAAATTGTAGAATTTAGCTATTTCAACAGTAAACGGGTGAGATCTGGATGCCAATCTAGCAGCACTCTTAAATTCTTGTCGTCGGGGCACCAGGGGAGGGGGAAGCTCGTCAGTGTAGTTGCCGTGAAAATATTTGTAGAAAGGACGTCTTGACATAAAGAGTTAATACCTGTCAAGCTAAAAATTCGCGCGAAAGAGAGTTTTCGAACTTGGCGCTTCTTTTTTACTAACCTCTCAAGGGACAGATGCATATATTTCGAACCGGCTGGAGCCGCGGGTAGCAGCCATGTTTCTGCTTACACAGTTGAACAGACTGCGCTGTTTTTGTCTCCAGAAATGTATGTATTGAACTCTGTCTATACGTATTTGTGCATTAATTTCTAAGAATTCCACATAAAAACGAGAAGATAATTCATCATACGGATGTGTACACATTTCAGATTAAAATGATTTATATAATTTCCAGTCAGTGAGCAAAGATTTTTATCACCGATATTTCGTCGGCGTTTTACTAAATATAAAAATAAAATTTCGCTACTTCCGGTCGAACTAACGAAATAATATTTATCTCTACTAGATAAAATCTTTTTTTAACTAATGTTTACACAGTACAAAGCTCAAGAGTCACCCAAGTTAGAAGGTTACTCTATGGTGTTGTATGAGGTTAAGAGACAAGAAGTGTTGTTGTAGTTAAACGGTTAACCCTAAACGTGAAGAGGTTAATATTGTATTGATCATAGAAGCATTCCCTCGGGAGTCTGTTCCCCAAAACAGATGTTCTTGGAAAAAATCTAAGGTGTTAAACATCTATATGTAGTTCGCGTGCGCGGTTAGTGTAACAGATATCGGCGCGGAAAGTTGAATCACAAAGCCGAATTCAAATTCCGGGCTAGTTCTGATGCGTTCCTTTTCGCATCAATACGCTTCGGCATAGCATGAATCTGTTTCTTTTCCATCCATGAGTTAATTAACAACGTAACCTAGACTCTCTAATTTTAGAAGGCAACCAGTCTAAAATAGAAAAACTCTAAATTCCAAACCGTGATGAAGACAACGAAAACCCGATACCATAGGATTTCCATAGGACGAATGTCAATTCGCAGATAACAAAGATAAGGCATCACGTACGCCCTGAAAGAACATGGTATTATTTTTTTAAATACGTATTTCAAATAGACTAACTAAAATCATTCCAGTTTGCTTGTAGTGGCGTTTCATTGGAATTGAATTGATAACACTGTATAATAAACATTTTACTATTTTTGTCTTTGGTCAGTAACATTTCGTAATTACTTCTGCTTAGAAAGCAAAGGAAATGACTATTATTCCCTTCAAACTTTGCTTTTATGACCTGGACATAGTTGTTTTGAAACTAATTTATTTTCCGTTACATTCCAGACAGATTCGTTTCTGAGTTGTTAAAGGACAATTTTCTAGAACTTGCAAGAACTTTCAAGCAGGTTCTGGAAAAAGAGATGTCAGTCTAAATACAGGGAACGTAAGCTCAACAGTTCAGTTTCCTTCTAACTATCCAACTGCAGACAAGTGGTCGTTGATAAATGTATTAGACACAGACGAACTCAAACGGTTGTAAGCATCCGGCAAACGCATTATAACAAGACAAAAGCGGGCACCTCGGGGCGGTGAAATGGTTAACAAGCTTGTCTCGCTAGAACAATTACGACTGAGTAGTGAGTTCGATCCTCACTAGGTGTCCCATACTTTCGGCCTCGTACCACATTTAAGCTATGCTTGGAAAATCGATATAACAAGACGAAAGCGAAAAATTGCTCTATGCCAAACTCTGCCATGAAATTCGCAATCTGGCGAATTTTGGGGGAATCAACTTACCACTCAAGTAACTGTTTCTTCTGCATAGTGGACCCTTCCAAAAGTCGAGCTAGCAAGAATGCGCTGTTATCATATATCCAGACCTTCTGTCATCCATCGCCCCAGTGTCACACTACACTGACATCCCCGTAGCCACTTCTTCAAAGAGAGGGTAGTCGTCTTCAGAAGAGATCGGCAATTCAGAAGAGGATGAAGTCATTGATCAAGATTACAGGGGCGCAGCTGGGGAGCTAAATTTATACTATCCCAAGCAAAAAAAAAACCTCTATCAGGGACCTTGGCCTTGCAAAGTCCAATGCCGAGATTTTGACGTCGAGACCCAAGTAGTGAAGTTTCTAAGATGAAATTGTGCAAAACGCAAGGCAGAAAAAGGCGACACCAGTGTTTTTCCAGCTTTTTCATCGGTTAAGTTGGGTGTTGCCTCTGTTACAAAATGACCGATCTGATCAAGGCAATTGAAGTCGCCTGTAACCCCGACGAGTAGTGTTTCTTCATCATCAGCTCATCCAAGAGCCTCAAAGCCGTACTGCTTCATAACAGTGACACGTGTTCATATCTTCCTCTGGCTCACTCAGTACAGCTCAGAGGAATACAGCAGTGTCAAGATCTTGCTAGATGCCTTGAAATATGAAAAGTTCGGTTGAGAGATTATCAGAGACTTCAAAATGGTGGCCTTCCTGATGGTTTGCCAAGTCGGCTTTACCAGGTTTCCGAGTTATCTTTGCCTTTTGGACAGCAGGGATATCGCGGCACACTACCACAGGTGGGACAGGCCACAGCGGATCAAGTTCAGTGTAAGAAGGAACAACGTCAAATAGGATCCACTGTTGGACCCCCAACAAGTATTGTTTCCTCTATTGTACTTAAATTGGGCCTTATGAAACAACTAGCAATATCACCTGTCTTCGACCAGGTGTTTCATTACTGGGAATTTTTGCCGTTCAATTGGAGCAGTTTAAGTTTAAAGTCAGCCCACCCGAAAATCAATATTAGTAACAACAATTGGGTGCAACTGAGGCACATCGGGGAGTTAACAATTTGAATGAGGGGTGGCCCGGAAAAGGGCCGTTTTTGCGTTCTCAATCTTGCAAGGAAATAACCGTCATAATAATAATAATAATATATATAATTTTTATTTATATTTTTTTAAATAATTCTAATAATCTTTTGCGTTAGATTTCAACTCTCTAAATTGATTGTACACTGTTTTTACAGACATTAAATTTTGCCTTTCATTTTTACGCAACATGTAAAAAATCAGTTTTTTCGATTTTTCACTGTTTAGCCAATTTGAACTCAAAACCGGCACTGAAGAATTATCTATCAAGCAGAAAACTTTTATCGGAATCGGAGGAAAACTGTGGAAACGCATAAACATCCGATCACACACACATACATGCACAGACAAATTTTGAGAGTTATAGATATAGATTTATCACAGCTCTAGATAATGAGTCTACAGCCTTCAAGTACCTGCAAGATTTCTCTAAGCTCTCTGTGGCAAAAGCCAAAGCTGGTTCAATTTGTGGGGCCACAAATAAAGATGATTAAATTCAAGAAATTTCCCAAGAAGCTCATTAGGACGAAGAAAGTTCAGCGTTCCAAAAAAGATTTTTCGGGGTGGTTCGTACATAATCGTTCTGAAAGATAGACAAACTATGTAAAAATCTTTTTGAGACCCTAGTAAAGGACTACGAAAAAATGGGAGGCAGAATGTCCTTTAAATTCAATGTCCTTAACGCTCATCTTGTTAAATTCCAAGAGAACGCGAGAGTGTACTCAGCGGAGCAAGATGAGCGCTTCCAACAGGATAAACTGGACTTTGAAAGCCGCAACCAAAGATCGTATAAGGAAAACATGTTCGGTGTCTCTATTTGAAGTCTGATTCATGAAAATAATTTACATTATAAGCGTAAATCGCAGAAAACTACTTACTTCTAAAAGTTTGTGGACTCTCTTATATAATTCTTGATTAAATAAATGCTCCTTTTCAATCATATGTCGTTTTTCTCCTACTTTGTTTGAACGAGAATTTTCACATTTGCCAGTTTTCGCAATGGGAATAGGTAAATTTCAGAAATATTATTATCCTAGTCACAAAACTAAGTTTGAAGGAAATAGTTATTTTTAATACTTTATAGGCGGAAAAAATACCCAAGGATAAAAATTGTATTTAACAAAGTAATAATCATTGAATATATTTTTTATTCTTACTGTATTGTTTCTTTATTGCAATACACTTAGTCTAAGTACCAAACCGCATGAAGCAGGAAACGTAAGAGACATTTTGACACAAATACTACGAGCTTGTATGAAGAGAATGGTTAGAACTAATGTCTTTTGGCAAGGAAGGAGTGAGTTCTTTGCATGAAAATCATTATTCAATATCCAGATGAATACTACACTCTGCAATGGCAAATATTAAAGAAATAATTATTTTAAAAATCATGAATTTCTTTTTTTGTATGCTATATTTCATCAGAATGTTGGCGATCACAGCTCTCTACATTTTCCTTTGTAGCTCTTAATAAATTTTGTCTTTGTGATATCTCATCTAAACACTGTTCTACCATCTATATACACAGGCCCTGTTAGGTAGGTGATACGTTATTTTTTTCTCTGGTCACCTTCCCTTCAATATATCCTGTGGGTGTCAAAATGCCAAGCACTCTTTCCTCATTATGTGCCGTAGAAATTTCATCTGCCTCTTTCTGATGATAAATATGTCTTTTTTCTTTATATTTTATCTAAACTTTTGGCGTGCTCACGAGTTTAGTCCAAGGTATTCTCAGTATCCATATATAGAACCACCTTTTTGTTGCTTCAAATGTTTTCTTCATCTTTGATGGGATTTTCCAGCATTCCCTGCCATATAGAAGGACCAATATTTCATAACTGTTGAGAACACTTTTCCCGTTTCTTCATACGTTGTTTAGCTTTTGGAAGGCATCTTTCTCTATCCTAATGCGCCTTCCGTCATCTGTTAAAAGACTTCATAGATATTTAAATTGTTGCACTTGCTTGTTTTTTGTTATCTCCAATTTGTAATTTACTTGTTGAGTTGTCCTTTTTGCTGACAACCATATATTTATTCGTGTTGCAATTAATGTTTAGTCCTTTCTTCTCGCTTTCCTTCACTACCTTCTGCAGGAGTTCGTATAACCTTCTTTTTAGTCTGATATCACTACTGTACTATCCGCATATATCTTGTTGTTAAGATTGTGGCCGCCAATAATGAATTCTGGTTGGACTTCTAATTCATTCAGTCGCCTCACTCTATAGAGTGAATAAGTCCGGTGAGAT
>CAHIKZ030004013.1:47500-437500 GCA_903632075.3 Acanthosepion pharaonis
CAATTCTGGTTGAGTTTGTTGTTTTTTTTTTTCATTTTTTTTATTCTTTTCGTTCATTGTTCTCCAATTATGGGTGACTGGGGTGTTTTGCCTCGAGGAGCAACCAAACTAGAAAAAAGAAAACTTCGAATTTAAAACTGAAAAGAGTTTTTTGGGGAGATTTCGTGGCACTCTTTGCACAATTCCACCATTAATATTTTTTTCCTTTATTTTCTACGCCATTTTTCTCCGTTTGACAGTATCGAGAAGAGGTTCCTGGTGGCCCACAAAACTTTCAACCCTTTTCCGCACAAACTCAAATTGGTTTTATGTTCATTTTTCATCCTTTATCATTGGATTTATGTTCATTTATCTTCTTTTATCACATTTATCGAAATAATTTTTCCTAATCTGGCATCGTTAGCTTTCAATATATTCTTCGAAATTAATGAATACAATTTTAATACAACATATTTAAATAGTTTCTGACTGAATTTCTGAAATGAGAAGTTATCATTATTCACACTATTGACATTTGGGCTAAGTCCACATTTTTGTTTTTCTTATCCCAATACGACATGGGAACCGCCAATACAAAAAAAGAAATTCAAATGACTGTTCAGGACAAAGTAGATCATGCCTCTCCACATGTTCCTCTTTTTGTTATCTCGGAATTTCCAGGATTGTGGAGTGATATCACGTTGCCATCTCCAAATTAAATTAGCGGCAACCATGTCTAGAGAGTCTAGTGTACCCGCCATCTGACGATTTATTTATCATTATGCTATATACCTATTGATATAAGTCGATGGTTTGTTTTTCGTTTTTTTTTTTATTTTGTTTTTTTTTTTATCTTTACGTTACGAATTTATTGATGTACTTTCATGGCAATGATATTGGTAACATCAAGAAATGAACAACAGTTGCAAGCAAAATGGCAGCAACAACTACGAAATGTATTAAATCTAGACTCATTTTTAGAGAATATCCCGCTCACATTTCTATATGAACTCCAAACCCAGAAGACAAGATTTAGTTATTGTAAACAACGAAAAGTAGATATGTAAGTTAATTTTGCTGTATAGGCAGATCAGAGACGAAAATCGAAAGAAAGTTAAAAACTGAAAAAACTATGCAGATTTGACGTTCCCAGTACATAGTCCACATCTTAGGCTGCCCCTTTTGCTGTCAGTCATAGTTACTCAGTTTATCCAACTATTTAATCCATAATTTAAGGACAATGGATTTCCTATGAGCTTTAGTGCGAAGGGAAATGAACAACTTAATGATAAGTAAACTTAAGAACGAGTTTAGCAAATACGTGGATATCGCAAGATAACATAAATAAAAACATTGCTGAACATGTGATTGGCAGTTGTACCTTTTATTGTTGGCGGACTGAGAAAAGTCCTAAAGAGTTTGCCAATATTTGGGAAGAACTGGGAATCCGAGAAAAACTTGAAACTATGTTGACAACAATAATATTGAAAAACAACTATAAGCGCAGAAAACAAAATAAAGATTAGCTTCGATGCAAACCACCATTTTTTTTGGGGGGGGGAGGTTACAAGTTGTTCGTCCTGTACGAGACCCAAGAGCCACACGAGGTAAATGGTTACAGTGTAAGTGACACAGTTTATAGGAATATGAGGGGAAAATAACGGTTGATCCTAGACAGGTTAAGGTTGTATTGATCGGGGAAATATCCTCTTGGGAGACGGTTCCACAAGAAACTGTACGATTAGAATTTAAATCTCACCAGTGAAATACGAAGGGAGTGGGGGTTGGATCCAAATTAACAATTGCGAAATGTTAAAAAGAATGCTAAGAAATGTTAGAGAAGAACCATTGGAAAAAGTGACCACTTATTTGATGTTGTCGGAAATATTAGAAAGCAAATCGCTAAAAAGGCTGAGAAAAAGTCTGCTCCTTGTCCCATTCTAGAAAGTAACTGATTCATACTGGCAAGCTTTATCTTTGCAAGAGTCACATCACACCAAAAATGGACGATTGCTGTTATATCTGGGCTGGCGCTGCCAAATCCCCACTTTCCTGCGTTAACAGAGTTCAGAAAAATTACTCAGTCTCTTGGGCGATCAAATATTTTCCTACGGGCGCAACGTCGCAAGCTTTTCACTACTTTATCGCTATTTCCATGGCAAATGTTCAGACGATCTCTATTCTTTAGTTTCATCAGTTCAGACCTTTATTACTAGGAGCCGCCATGTCACAGGGTCGAATCATTCTCATTCCCATCTGATTGCTTTGGTCAGGAGAAAATTCCACTCATTGATGATACTCCAAAGAATCAATCACTTTATTAATAAAATAATATCTTTTCTTTTATAAATGTAAGCATTTATCCCAATTCAGTAAAAACTTAACATAAAAGGGAAGCAGACAGATTCTTTTAAAAAATAAATCTTCATTCGCTTCAGATTGCGTTGGTAAAAAGGAAGTTCCACTCAGACAGCTTTTTCCTAAAATCCGCTGCTTTGTGGAAAAAAGCTCCCGCGTGGTTACTCACCAGAAACCCTGAAATCTCTTCAAGTCGAGGATCAATATTTATTCTTCTATCACTTATTTTGCCATCTTCATTTCCTAAATGTTCCTCTTAAATTCATATAATGCACTTCTTTCAGTAACACTCTAACTTGATTGGCTTTTTTGGCCTTCTGTTGGTTGAACTTTATTAAAAAAAAAAAGAAAAATATTAAAAGAATAAAATTACTAATATCAGCACGTATACTGGAAGAATACGACAATATTAAGGCGACTTAGTGTCATTTAATATCGAATGAAATCCATCGGATATATCTAGTAAGAAAGCTCATATGAATTGCAACAATAACTCTAATATATGTAGATATATTTCTCTCTGCAACTAAGTGCATATTTTGATTTCTTTTCTTTTCTTTTCTTTTTTTTTTTTTTTTTTTTACAAGAGGGAAGGCGAATAGGTCTCACACTTGTGAATTTGGTATTTCCAGAATCTGAGTAGTGGCCAAGATAATAATGAATAAAAAGATGAAAATGTCGGCCATGAAAACGGAACTTATTTAGGCGTTATTAATTTGCCGCCAACATTAAAAGACGATCCCATCCTCTCACTGGTTATAATAGAAATATTTGGCGCCAGTCATTAACGGTGCCTTCCGAAAACGTCGGCCAGTGTTCTTCATGACGCACTTGAAGATGGATCTAGAAGTTTATACTTAAAGTGTTAACGCCTACAATCTACTTGAGTGAAATTGTCTTATAAAGTTTTAATAGTAAATAATAATTCGATGAACTGTTCAAATTGACATCGCCTCATTTTAAATAGGGTTCTATTAACAAATATAAGACACAGTCGAAGAGAATTTGAGTTGTGTTGCCCGTAGCAGATTTGACATGTATTTAGTATTTTTTTTTTTTTTTTGGCTTTAAAATATATATGCCAATTCAGTTCTATTTTGATTGTTGTAATTAAGCTGTATAATCGTTTATTCAAATTAGAACCTGCGTTACTTCGCTTTCGTCTCTACTTTAAGTTTACCATTAAACTCTGACCGCCCTGGGTATGACGATAAACTGCATCCGACGGTAAGGTAGGTTTTGAGGAGCAGGGAACCACCTCTTAATTTCTGTTGTCCCCAGGTCTACCTGTTTCCGGTGTGGTAGCACCTGTTTGGGCAAAAAATTAACCCCCTCCAAATGGAGTCAAAACATTATAAGAATACCAAGAAAACATTTCTTACAAAGAATACATATTCTATTGATACAAACCTATCCAAAATATATTGTCGGTATTAAATAACCCATTGAGTTGTTCATATGCCATAAAAGAAAATAAACCAAACTAGACCAAACAATTAAACTCTGATATGTTCAAGACAATCTAGACAGCAATTATTTTTAATTATATAATACATTATGTTACGTTGATAGCACAATCAGAAGTGAAAACTTAAAGTAGCAAAAGAAAGCGAGAAGAAAGGACTAGTGACTATAAGAAAACTGATGAGAAATGGTGCACAGTGTGCCACGAAATCTCTAAACAGCCCTTTTCTGGTTTGAATTCAGTGTCCTTTTTCTCCTAGTCTGGCTGCCACTCGGGCAAGCAAGCTTAGCCAACTTATAGTGGAGTAAGATGGATCCTTGCTTTTTCCAAGAGCGCAGTGGAAATGAAACAAAAAGAATCGACCTGAATTTGAACTTGTCTCCGCGTTTATACTTTCCGTACCGATAACCGTTACACCACACAAACAAACATACATATACACACATATATATATATATATATATATATAAAAGAACAAGAATCATTTTTTTTAATTTTAAGTGTGAGAGAGAGAGAGAGAATGCAGGATTGTTAACGAAAAGACAGCCCACAATGTCAGCTATGGGAATGTTAGAGTTTATTTAATAGATATTCCTCCTGGCAGCGAATGCTGTAAAATTTCCTCATCGATGAAGAAAAAACATGTGGCGACACATTTGGTTCTACTGACCAATGCGTGGAATATCATAGACGGAACATGTCAGCAACTAAGAAGTTTCACGTTAAATTGCAAGTGAGAGGGAAATTAGTCTTACAGTTATTCTTAATATTCGAAAAAGACAAGTGAAATTTCTGGGATACAAGATGACGAGGCTCTAGATTCTCTAGAATCTAACACTCGCAGAAAATACTGAAGGCAAGAAAAGCAAAGAGGAAGGAAAATATTCTACCTGTTCCGATTCTGAATAAACAGATGAAAAAACAAGAAAATATGATGGTAAAAAGCCAAAAGTTAATTAGAGCAACAAAAGATAAAAATTTGGATCTGAAACAAAGAGTACTGAACAGTTATAAAAATATGTGTCCTCCTATATGACAATAAATGCTGGACAATCTCTTCAAAATGGAAGAAGTGATCTAAAGCAACAGGAATGTGGTTCTCCAGAAGGATGCCAAAGATATCATGATCCGAAGATGTGAGCAACGACGACATTTTAGAGAAAAGGGAAACAAAAAGGAAACTGACACTTTACATTACGTTTTATTGATCTATGCGATTCAAATTTTATTTATTTTCTAGTTGCTTTGCTCTGGTCACGTTAAATACAAATACGACGAAAGTTTCTATATTCTGGTTCTTGAGCGAGTGGACATTTTAAGTCAAGACAATTGAATCAAATATCATTTTTACAACTAGATAGAGAAGCAGAATATTATCCAGAATACACTAAATTGTATTGAAAATATAGAATTTTTTTATTAGCCCTTCGTGCCGTGGGATGTTTAAAACCCTTCTCCAAAATTATTTTCATTAATATTTAGCAAGTTATATTTCAGACTTTCATGATTAGTCAACTAGTTTTCTTAATATCTCTCATGGACCTTCTGCTTTGAGTCATATTTGTATGAATTTACAAGCAGTTTCACTTGTTTAGTGAAAATAAAATGACACTTATTTTTTAATATTTTTAAACATTTTGAAATTTACAAATTTTACGGGGGACATAATTCAGTAAAATATTCAAAATATAGCATTTTCTTGATTAACATTCCGTTGATACTGTGGAGTGTTTAATATTCAGCAAGTGGTGTGTCAAATCTTTATGATTAGTCAAGTAGCTTTCAATCAAGTAATTGAAAGGCATTTCTTTTAGTTACAGTAACTTTTAGTTCATTTCTTGTAACAGTTGAAAAGGTGTCAAAATTGGAACAGTTGAAGATGGGTAAACTGATCACTGTTTCTTTTAAACGATCATACCGAAAATAAAATGAAACCTATTCTTTGCATATGTCGGAGTTAACTCCTCCTTTCACTCCGTTAACCCTTTCACCAGGGGTCTCTCTTTCCTGGCTATAAATAGCCAATGACCCTTCGCCTCTATCTCTTTTTTCCTTCAGGCCTGTGCACTGACACCTTGAGGTAAATTCTCTTATTCCTAGAGGATTTTCAGCTATCAACCTCGAAATGTAGTCGCTAACAAGAGATAGCGTGGAAACAGGCTAAGCACAATATTCACACACGCACACACATACAGAATATTCACACACGCACGCACATACAGAATATTCACACACACTTCGTCCTTTGTACTGTTTCCATGTATTGTAACTTGTTATTAATATATATTTGTATATACATATATTATCGGTCTTGTTTTGTTTGCTTTCTTTACCTTCTACTTGATTATTTCTCTTGTTGTTGTCTTTGTTACATTTGATATTGTAAAAATTGTAGAGGGTCAGTTTTTATTTCTATTTATAACCAATACAAATTGGCTGACCCACTATACATATTTGAATTTTTGAAACTTATAAATTAATTTTTAATATTAAATTTTAATGCGATTTTTTCTAAATTAAAAAAAACTTTTTTTCCTTTTTATTTAACATATAAAGCTAGAAAGAACACTTAAGACAATATATAACAAGAAAATGAAAATCTAAATGATACATCTATATTTTAAATTGTGTATTTGAAAACCTATGTTACTAATGCTGTGATAATGCTCCACAGAACTAAAAAAGGTTCAATGAAAGCAAACAAAGAAATGAACGAATTAAATATTTTACGTCTTTTTTTTGTGTATGTGTGTGTTTCCTTTATAAACTGAGATGATGGAGAAATTCTTTTTAACTCTTATATTCTGTTATCCATGAAGAAAAATGTAAGCTTCATGACACCTCGAAAAACCAGAAAGACTCGATTGTTCAGCAAAAGCGAACACAAAACGTAGCACATTTTTGTCTGAATTTCTGAGAACAATGTTATCATCCCATAAATTATTCACATCATTTTCTTTATTTTTTGTTATTTAATCTTTTCTCTTTCTTTTTTTTAATTATACAAGACACGTAACAATGTCTTTTCGTTATCTTTCTTGCTTGAGCCTTGTTTCCTAATCAAAAGTTAAATTAAAATTAATTTTTTTTTATTTTTAATGTATGAAAATGTTCCTGAAAAGTACTCAGACTAAGTTCGTAATACTGAAACAACTAAAAAAGACATTAGGTTTATTATAAATCTAAATGAACTAGCTATATTAAATTGAAGGGAGTGTGGCAACGCAATGAAGAAACGGTCAAGGTCAAGGTCATGAAGATATATAACACCTGCCCTTGATCAAGTGAACGGAGTAGTGAAGGGGCGACGATACACACTAGTTAATTTTTCTCTCTCTCTCTCTCTCTCTCACACACGCGCGCGCGGATTTTCTTTTCTCTCTCTCTCACTTTTCCAAACTTCAGTGTCCTCTTCAGCAGCTTTCTTTTTTTCTTTTTTTTTTTTTTAAGCATTTCACCCCAAGCAAGGCGGGAAGCCACTAGCACGCAAGGGGTTGCCTTCATTCTTAAAGAATGGCACAAGCAGACGACAATGATGACATTCCATTCGCACCATAATCAAAATCCACTTGAGAATCTTTTATTAAATTAATTCCGAGGATATTTTCAGCATGAGTAATCTATGATTTTATCCGTACAATTAAATCTATTGCCGCATGTAATTTTCAAATGTAAAAGAATTCTGTTTTTGTTTTATATTTGTTTTGCTTGTTTAAGTAAAAAAACATGGCATATTTTCTATCACCGATTTCGTTGTTATAAAATCAAGTGACGTATGTGTGACCTTAACAACGAAATATCTCATTATAATGAAATTAAGAAAATCAGGAGGTGACTGATAAATATATAGGCACGTTATATTTTATATTAAAGGATATAAGTTTTACTGGTATTTCTTTCCTTTTATCGTAACTCTCAGATTGCCATTCTACTATCGTTACAAAAATTAATAATAAATTACACGTTCGTTCGGCAGTAATTTTCTAAATAAATATCCTCGGAGATGCTAGAATAAGAATCAGTTTTAACTAAAAGCCTGTAATTGATAAAATAAGCCTAGGACCTTTATTTATTTCCTATCCGAGGTGATTACCAACGATCCCTGGAACGAGGATTTGAGAGATACAATGAAAATATGAAAGAAATATTCACAAAACAGTAATAAAAACTGGTAATGTTTCATGTGATAAAAGAAAATTCTCATTGACAACAGGCTAAATTTTCACGTGTAGTACATAGTTTTGTGTCCATTATTTTATATGGCAAACGATTGTAGTTTAAAATTAGAGAAATAGGTAGAAATATCCATAGTAAAATATTTATTACTAGCAGCGTTGCCCGGGCTTGATTCAAAAATCATACGACTCATACAGCAATCGCTATCATTTGACTTAAAATATTTTTGCCCTTCCTTGCCTTTAAAGGAGTGCCCTTTGCCGTGCTGATGTTGCTACATGCCTTACTTCTTGCCTATCTCACACTGCGAATTTTTTCGAAGTTCTATACTAAACATTAAATCTGTTACGAAAAAAGAACTAAACAAAATGAACACAAAACGATCAGCTTTAAAAAAAGGACTCGTAACTGGAAAAACCGAATGAAAAAAGAATGTTAACAACAAATATTTTTTCATACCCAACCTAGTTCTGCGGAATCAGAATCAACGTTGAGTTTAAGCAAGCGAATGAGCCAATTAGAGTAAAGTGCCATGCAGATTTAAATTTTTCCCACTTGTGACGAATGCAGCTATCGATTATTTTTTGCATGATAGCATGCTAGTTAACATTCGTGTCAGTCAGCTGTTGGCTCTCACGCTGGCTAATAGAATCTTCCAGCCTATTTGTGGAAGCCAGCTATAGGCTCTCACTCTGGCCAGTAGAAAATGGCTGCAAACTACATGAAAACTGCCGTAGAAGCATGAAAAATCGATTATTTCCACTATCGATGGGAGTTTGGAAATGCAATGTCGGTCTTGGCCTTCCTACTAATTAGGAGCATGTGCATGTAAATTTTGGTACAAATCCGTCGAAAATTGCGGCCGTGCATTCGTTACACACACACACACACACACTTCCTGCCTTTTATAGATAGAGATACAACATGCTACTGAGACATTAGGAAGAGAAAGTTGAAATTTCTCGGGTACATATTGAGTAAACAAAGCTTTGAAAATCACAGGATAGATTAAAGGTAAGAAAAACAGAGGACGGAAACACATTTACTTGGTGAACTTGAGTGAATGGATAGAGGAGCAGGGTTTGAGAAAGACAGCAAATAACAAAATTTATTAAGAGCTACAAAGGACAGGAAATTTTAGTGAATTATAATTGCAAATGTCTTGAAGGAACACTGTACATAGAAGAAGACAGAAGATTTGGCCCGACCCAGAACTGACCAAAAAATTAAAAAAAAAAAATCAAGAAACATTTTAAAAGCTTCTTGGTTGGACAGAGAACTTTTCATCAAAACCTTGTATATAAGAAAAAATATAACTAGTTCTCTTCCAATTACAGACATATTAGTCGATATTCATAGAACCTGGTTATCTTAAACGTTACATGTGCCAGATTGATCGGCGAAATGTTAAGTTTTTTCTTCTCCACAGAGGATTTCTTATAGAATCGCACCAATACGAGGCTTAGAATTATATCCAAGTTATCCTAGCTCTCCGATATCCACTTCAAGCTAATCAAGTCTGAGTTTGCCAATATATGATTGTTCTATATCATGAAAGCTCTCATCTTTTTCTTACATGTACTGTTCTCTTCAGGACATGAACGACCATGGCTCTTCACAACTTAATATCCCTTGTAGCACTCTGTAATGTTTGTCCTTTTGCCATTCCTCCTCCCACCTTTCTGCCATCCATTCACACAAGCTGATGAAGTAGGTGGCTTGCTATCTTTTTGCCATCGGTATGCCCTGAAAGTGTCAAATTCTCCAAGCCCTCCTTCCTCATATGTCCAAGAATTTCCAGCTGTCTCTTTCTAATTCATGTTCTCATAGATAAGTAAACTGTCTTTTTTCCAAAGTTCCACGGTATCGATCGGTGAATGTAATTTCTATGAAATCATTAAAATAATCAGTTGGTTTTCAGCTACTGTTTCCTTCTTTTTCGCTTAAATATAGTAAATTTTATCAAATTCTTATTAAAACTGTGATTTCCTTTATGCTTTCTTGTAAATTTAGTTTTACAGTTCAAAGATGAACAATTCTAGTTCTTTTGATACAAGCGCATCGGGAATTTTGCACCAAAAACCATCACCATTTAGTGCAAGTGATTATTTTGTTTTCTTTATTATTTTGTGAAACGAGCAATATTATAAAAAAATAGCTAAGTAGTTCGAACACTGGACACAAAACTAAGGAGTTTTAAATTTAATTTCAGGGATCATTATGTTTGTAAATTTATAAATCGGGAACGAGTGACTTTTTTTTTCAAAGTTAAATCACTGGAATCATATTAATAGGGTGCTTGAATATATAGAAGAAATATGTTGGTTTCCTCCATTCTCCACCGTTCCCTATAGGCATTAGTACATTCATAATGTACTGACACCTTTAAAAAACGGACAACACAAAAAAATGAACTCCAAAAATGAAACAGGATTTTTTTTTTATACAAAATATAAGTCATGCTAGCATGCAGTACATCTATACAAGTCTAGATTGTCCCACGGAGAAATATTAAAGGGTACTATTTCCGACTATGAGCTACCAGAATAACGCATATAGGAGTTGAGAAAATTATCTACATTAAAAAGTTATATTATTTACATTATTCGGACTATTGTCCTCATCTGTGTCGCCATATTTATTACAACGTTTCGGCCATTGTACGCTCCGGCCTTCTTCAAGTGCTTGGAAGAAGGCCGGAGCGTACAACGGCCGAAACGTTGTAATAAATATGGCGACAAGGATGAGGGCAATAGCCCGAATAATGTAAATAATGTACATTATACCTCATCTCAGTAATATAGACAGATAAAAAGTTATATACGGAATAAGATAAGAAAAAGTAGTTTTATTTAATAAACTATAATAATATATTAAACAAATAAACCATGTGATAAAAATAGGTCAGCTCTAAATTCAAATGAGCTCCGTTTAGCCAGCTTACCATAGGCTTATCCATTGTTCCTATTGTTACGTCAACGATAATAGGCTATGGCTGTGTAACTGAAAGTGTGGTACGCGTACCATCGTCTACGGAGAATTTCCAGGAAACAAAGAAACAGTTGTCTCATTCCACGCCACGGGAGACTGCCGAGATATATACTAGAACAAAGCATCACTAAATTATAGTATGTACGAGCTGAGAAAATTGTCTACATTAAAAAGATATATATGGAATAAGACAAGAAAAAGAAGTAGTCTTTATTTAATATAATATAATAATATATTAAACAAATAATATCACATGATACAAAAAGGGAAATTATTTTAATTAATACTATCACCATCTGTAAATAGATTGAACATCATTCAGAAATGCAATAAATACATTTTGGGTATTGGATTGCATAATTTTCCAGCAATTAAATCTAGATGAGATTGTAACGTTTTGCTTCTTAGATGTTACTTAAAGTAAAGCTGCGCGTGTAGGTAATTTTCTTTGACGTATATAATATATTTAAGAAGAATAATGAGCGTAAATCACATACTTAAGTAGCACCAATTAAAGCACATATAAAAATGCAAGCATTATGTGAATTTAGGTGAATATAAAAATCTTATTAGTAACGTCCCCAAAAAAGACACGGTACAGTCCTGTTGTATATCATTGGGTCCTCTTTAAAACGCATAGCCAAACAACAACTGTTCGACTTCGTTCGTGGACAGTCAAGTAGCAGCTGAATATTCACTCCAACGGGCTGTCAAGTGATTCTCAAGAGCCACTTAAG
Organism: Acanthosepion pharaonis; assembly: GCA_903632075.3. Classification (NCBI taxonomy): domain Eukaryota; kingdom Metazoa; phylum Mollusca; class Cephalopoda; order Sepiida; family Sepiidae; genus Acanthosepion; species Acanthosepion pharaonis. The sequence continues at coordinate 59,207 of CAHIKZ030004013.1, forward strand.
ACATGAGGAAATTATTCCTGTCAGAAGGGAGATAATCGTCGCCTTCTTTTGTCCTTTCACTATAATTAATAAAAATATTAAATTTTTAATTATGTGACAACTCTAAGCCTATAGTTTGCTTTCAAAGCGGACAATGCATATTCAGTGTTTTCAGAAATTAATCTCTATCGAATTGATCTCATAAACCTTCGAAATTCAGACAGGATATCTTACTTATTATATAACACAATACTTTCTTTAGAACAAGTCTTCATGTCTTGTATAAACAGAAGCTTAATTCTATATATAATTCTCAAAATGTGTGTGTGTGTGTGTATGTGTGTGTGATCGGATGTTGTTTATGCGTTTCCGCAGTTTTTATCTAATTTCGATAGAATTTTGTTTTTTGTTTGATAGATAATTCTTCAGTGCCAGTTTTGAGTCCAAAGTGTCTGGAAAAAATTACAACCTTCAAGGTGAAAACTCGAAAAAAACTGATTGTTTACACTTTGCGCAAAAAACAAGGGCAAAAATATAATGTGTGTAAAAAACAGTGTACAATCAATTTAGAGAGTTGAAATCTAACGCAAAAGATTATTAGAATTATAAAACAAAATTATATTATAAATAAAAATTATCGTATATTATTATTATGACGGTCAATGGAAGATGTTCCTCCCTTGCAAGTGTGAGAACGCAAAAACGGCCCTTTTCATGGCCACGCCCCATTCAAATTGTTAACCCCACTATTTGGGGATGTGCCTCAGTTGCACCCAATTGTTGTTACTAATATTGATTTTCGGGCGGGATAACTTTAAACTTGAACGGCAAAAATTCCCAGTAATGAAATACCTGGTCAAAGACGGGTTATACTGCTAGTATATATATTTTCGATTTCTACTGATGTCTCTGACATAGACTTATATCGGATTTCTAGCAGAAAAATGTCTATAAGGGATATAAGTTTAGCTTGGATATCGAAAGGAGATCGAACCCACTACACTAAAGAAAGACTTCTGTGATTAGTTTCATAACCGCATGTACCAAAGTATTTATGCCTGAAACTATGAGGATGATTATGATATTTTAGATAAGAGATATTTAACAACATCAGTTTTCTGTCAGCATATAATCTTTTTGGCTATCAACGACTAATAAGCACGACTATATAAAACAAAACATTTAGAATAATCCATACATTGAAACAGACCAGATTCATTCCCGAACACCTTCATCAAGTACACGTGAACAAATGCTCTTTCTGCAATTTTCTACTCAGCCAATGATGTGGCAGCAATGTAATGGATATAGGCATTTAAAAATAGTAATTATTAGTAACGTCCCCAAAAGGGACACAGTACAGTCCTGTGGTATATCATTAATTCCTCTTTAAATCGCATAGCCAAACAACAACTGTTCGACTTCGTTCGTGGACAGTCAAGTAGCAGCTGAATATTCACTTCAACAGTCTGTCAAGTGATTCTCAAGAGCCACTTAAGACATGGGGAAATTATTCCTGTCAGAAGGGCTATAATCGTCGCCTTTTTTTGTCCTTTCACTATAATTAATAAAAATATTAAGTTTTTAATTACGAAGCAACTCTAAGCCTATAGGTTACTAATCTTTTTTTCTCTCTCTCTCAGTAGCTCCTTGTGTCTTAGTGGCATGGTCGTCTTGCTTGTGATGAAATTATTTATAAGGAAAACGATGCACACATGTTCTGGTGAATGCCACTGTCGGAGTTAACTCCTCCTTCAGTTCGTAACCCTTTCACCAGGGGTCTCTCTTTCCTGGCTATAAACAACCGCTGACCCTTCTCCTCGATCTCTTTTTTCCTTTTCAGGCCTGTGCACTAACACCCCGAGGTAAATTTCTCTTCTTCCTAGAGGATTTCGACTATCAACCTCGAAATGTAGTCGCTAACAAGGAATAGCGTGGAATCACGCTAAGCACAATATTCACACACGCACGCACATACAGAATATTCACACACGCACGCACATACAGAATATTCACACACACTTCGTCCTTTGTACTGTTTCCCTGTATTGTAACTTGTTATGAATATATATTTGTGTATACATATATTATCGGTCTTGTTTTGTTTGCTTTCTTTTCCTTCTTCTTTGGACTTAATCAAAGTCCAACCTTTTTATGTAGTTGGGCTCGGCGGGCAGGAGTATCTGAACCTTGCGTTTCTTCTACGTCTGACTTCTATCAACAACATGACAGCCACGCCATGAACCCTCAGCAAACCGTAACCGCCACGGGCCCACTACACCACTTACATATTAGCAAACCCCCTGCACTCCTTCCATTTCATCGGTGAGAAGTAAGTTCCACTCTAACAGTTTCTTCCCAAGAACCACAGTTCTTTGGAATCGATTCCTATGATCACTACAATCATGACCTATTCAATGCTAAGGTCAATCATTATCTTCCACTCCTATCTTCACAAGTTGTCTCCTAGCGTAACTCTCTACATCGAGTGTCCACGGGCCTTATAAAGGGTGATCTTTACTGTAAAAGAAAGAAAAGCTTCCAGAAGGACAATGCACTGTCACAAACCCAAAATAGGGCTACATTGCTTCATGGAAGATAAGATTGAGTTTTCTGTGTTAAAGTGACTTCCACAGTCAGTGGATTCCAATCCCATGGAACAATTTTTGGATGTGTTGGAAAGGAAGATTCAAATCCTGAAACTAAACGAGAAGAATTGCGGAATGCCATAGTAGCAACTTGAATCCAAATTTCGAAATAGTGCTTCAGAACAGCGTCGAATCCATACGAAAAAGATAAGCGATTTCAAAGGTAAAAATGATCCAAACCGGTTTTAAATTATACTTGAGTCTGTATTCAGCTCAGTTTGAAAAGGTTCCCTCGTGTGCGTGAGGCTTAATACTTTTTCATATATCGAGGGATTCATTGTTGGATAGGTGGTATGCGTTAAAGTCACGCAAAGCTCTGGTCTAATTGAATAACAATTAATGATCCGATCTATTAAATAAAATAAAAAAATTCTCGTCGGATAACTACGGATTTAATCAGCGATCTATTTAGAAAAAAGTGAAACGAAAAAAGAAATCTGCTTGTCAAAATCTAACGACGTGAATTACTTCCTTTTGAATTGTTCGCATTATCAAACGCCATGACAAGTTAACGTGATTTATGAACAAGATGTGCTGGTTGCGATTACAAAATCGATTTTGAATTAGTGGCTACGTTCTAGATTTGTTCGGACAACTGAATCTCTTCTCCGTTTGCTTGATGTTGTCCACACTATGTTTCTACTGATCCATTCTTCAGGACTCATTAGATGTACAATCCGCGAGAAAAGAGGAAAAAGTGCCACAGAAATTAGTAAAAAGAATTTTTTTTTTCAAGTATGGCGCTTTTGCACGTCAGTTTGTGTTCTCGCGTTTTTTTCTTCTTTTTTTTATCCAATCCTAACTGTAAAAAAATATAACTGAAAATTCTCAGAAAATCAGATAATAGCCTGCACCATACAAGTTTCTTTTTATGGCCACTTAGGATTTTTTTTATTGAACGAAAAACTAACGACGTCCTAGTTACAAAACATTGAAAAGCGTCATTGTTCATACACGCAAATTGTAAAATCAGCCTAGATTTATACGAATGGGAAGGCGTAGGAGCGAAGAAGTAAGATTTTCTTTATACTATCACTTTCAAAAATAAAACGATAGAAATCTCTGGAAACAAGTGTTAGCCTGCATTACCTAGGTTCACTTTCATGGCCACTTGGGAAGTATATACACCCAAATTTATAGTGTGCTTATATGGGTTCACCTAATCCTTAAAGTTCACCTGAAATCAATAAATTACACCTACTACGCTGATATATTTATGTTGACTAAACATACAAACGATGTAAACAAAAGAGATATTTTAAAATAATTCAGTTCTTAAATTCACTTATTAATTCAAAATGACTAACAGAATTTCCCTTTTAGACATAATGATGTGGTGAACAGAAGGTGGTATCTATATGTTGTAAAGTAGTTTTCACAGTGGAGGCTTGTATTTCACTAAGTCGTCCTAAATTAGGTTCGACGTACAAAACGTTAGGAACTTGAAATAACAGTTAATGACGCAGCAATTTAGTTGTGGGGCTCATACTTTAATGTCCGACATCTACTGACTCACACCACTCCACTGAGTCCAACTGGCGACCGCTACTACTACTTATTATGTGTGGGAGAGTCTATTACAATAGAATAGGTAATGTTCCGGTATAACACTATACGATCAAAAACGCTTTCAACAAAGCGATACAAAATGAAATAAATTACACCACAGGTTGAAATTTTATGAAATATTCATTCCTTAAAACCGTCCTGGGTATGACTATACACAACATCTGATCGAGAGGCTGGGGATCTTGAGGAGAGTTGAACCACTTCTTAATTACTGTTGTTACGAGGTGCACTCTGATCCGGGGTGGTACCACCTGTTAGGGTCCCAGCTATGGGCAAATAGTGAACCCCTAAACTGAGATTGAAACACTACGAAAGTATAAAAATACATTTTTAGAGTAAAAATTTCCAGCAATAGATTTTAATAGTAAAAACAAAGAATTTCCAGTAATAGATTTTAATAGTAAAAACAAAGAATTTCCAGTAATAGATTTTAATAGTAAAAAGAAAGTATTTCGAGTAATAGATTGTAATAGTAAAAAGAAAGAGTTTCCAGTAATAGATTGTAATAGTAAAAAGAAAGAATTTCCAGTAATAGATTTTAATAGTAAAAACAAAGAATTTCCAGTAATAGATTGTAATAGTAAAAAGAAAAAAAAATCCAGCAACAGATTTTAATAGTGAAATAAAATTACCAACGCTCCCAAGAAAATTAAATTTCGGTATTAAAATGACCATTAAGCAGTTCATATGCCGTCAAGCAAACAAACGTTCCTTAAAACAGGAATAAATTAATATTAAAAACAAAGTCCGATTCCAAAAGTCTATATCCCTGAACAGAAAAACGTCCTACTTACTGACTCTCTAAAGAAAGAGTGCTTCCCGTTAGGTATGTGACCCTACGCGTCGGCGAATAAAAATAGAATTTCTTTATAAAGTATGTGTTTATAAAAGCGCCAATAACTACTACTCTGTATGTCCTCTACAGCCATCCTGACCTAAACTCACTACACTACTAATATTTTCCTATTTAATGTTATCGTTGAACGCCAGTGTTGATGCAAAGTAGCTATTGTAACTAACTTAATAAATACAGCAAATTTAATATCCTCTACATTTATAACGAACTCAGAGATAAAAAACATTGTCGATAATTTCTCTAATTGCATAAAAAATAAAAATATAGCAATAACCTAAATAATTATAACAGAAAAACACCATGAGACTAATCTACAAAAAACACCTTCATAAGATGATCATAAACGAGACGAATAAATGACAAGAAAATTTATATATCAGTTGTAAACAAAAACGATCAGAAACGACAAAATCTATTAAAAAAAAACCTCCAACACGATCACCACCAAAGGTACAACAAAAAAATTCAATAAATTAATGTTGTCCCCGAATTTCCTTACCCGCCTAGAGAATGGCTCTTTAAAGTTTTTTTAATATTATTCACCCAATAAAAGGCCCAAGTGTCACTCAAGATAGAGTAGTGCTGAATGAAGTTGTTGTAAGGGCGTAAAAGAAGTAGGTAAGAAACATATAAAGGATAGATAACTACTGATCCTCGACTTGAAGAGGCTAAGTTTGTAGTGATCAGGGAAGTACTGTCGAGAGAGTTTGTTCTACAATGTAACAGTTCTGGAAAAGTAATTGTCTAAGTGTAACTTCCTCTTTATCAATGGAATACGAATGGAATGAGGATGAGTCTGACGGATTTGCACCAAAATTTACATGCACATGCTCCAAGTTAGTGGGAAGGCCAAGACCGATTTTGCATTTCTCAACTCCCATCGATAGTGGAAATAATCGATTTTTTCATGCTTCTACGGCAGTTTTCATGTAGTTTGCGATCATTTTCTACTGGCCAGAGTGAGAGCCTATAGCTGGCTGCCAGGAATAAGCAGGAAGATTCTAATGGCCAACGTGAGAGCCAACAGCTGACTGACACGAATGTTAACTAGCATGCAAAAAATATCGATAGCTGCATTCGTCACAAGTGGGAAAAATTTAAATCTGCATGGCACTTTACTCTAATTGGCTCATTCGCTTGCTTAAACTCAACGTTGATTCTGATTCCGCAGAACTGGGTTGGGTGTGAAAAAATATTTGTTGTTAACATTCTTTTTCATTCGGTTTTCCAGTTACGAGTCCTTTTTAAAGCTGATCGTTTTGTGTTCATTTTGTTTAGTTCTTTTTCGTAACAGATTTAATGTTTAGTATAGAGCTTAGAAAAAATTCGCAGTGTGAGATAGGCAAGAAGTAAGACGTGTAGCAACATCAGCACGGCAAAGGGCACTCCTTTAAAGGCAAGGAAGGGCAAAAATATTTTAAGTCAAGTGATAGCAATTGCTGTATGAGTCGTACGATTTTTGGATCAAGCACGGGCAACGCCGGGCCATGCTGCTAGTACCACATAAAAAAAAAAAAAAAAAAAAACGGCTACAAATACTAGAAGCTTTAACCATACCGCCTAAACAACACATCAACAAAATTCCAATCATTTTAGAAAAAATGTGTATATATATATATATATATATATATATATATATATAATGTGTGTGTGTCTATATCACAAGGAAATAATAATGATAATAATAAAAGTGACACTACAGTTGAAAAAGAGGGGTGAAGACATAATAACTACTAGGGATTAAAGACACGAAAAACACCAAACAACAAGGGCATACTTCATCAACACACAAAAAATATTTCATAAAGGTTTAAGGAAACCGAAAGTGTTCACGTGACATTGGACAACGTATCTTCAAATTATTCCTGAAACCAAAAATATGGTCCCTATCACAGAAAAATTAAATGAAAAAATGTCTGTGTGTGTAAAATTTTCAGATGGAATATATCTGTAAAAAGACAATAAAGACAAAAGGAAAACTTATCTTAGCCGCCATGTTTCGTTCTCCGAGGGACTTTGTCAAAGCAAATGTAAGGATATTTATTTTGTGACAAGAATTTTGTGATTAGAACAAAAGGAAGCAGCATATTTCGATAAGGCACACAAAATAGGAAATGATCTTCATAAACCGAAACGGAGTAAATTAAGAAATTCTTACAGTCACAACAATAAACTTATCCGTAACATACAAAAGAAAATAAATACGTTGATCTCTAAAAGCAAATCGTCTAAAGTCGGCAGGAAGGACTTACAAATGTATCCAAATTTAAACCAACGGATACACAAATGAAAGCTTTTAACTTCGGTCTAAAATTTGCCACTGGATTGCCTAAAAATGATATCAAAAAACCACCAATACAATGACTCAGATTTCAACAAAGAATGCATCCAGAGTTAATTAAAGCTACACTCGAAAAATAAAAACTAAAAACAAATGAAACCACACTACACGCAAATATATAAAAGCCTTAAAAGAAATATCAAGTAACAAAGATGTTCATATTTACCCCAGGCAGAAATGGCGGTGGAATTATAATTATGGACAAAAACACATTTATCTGCTAAAATAAAACACCTCCTCGATGACGACAATTATCTACAAAAAAACAAATGTACACAAGATTTCAAAAATGAAACCAAGAAATTATTAAAAAATGAAGACAATTCTGGGCTAAAACTCATCGAACACCGTCCGAAAACACGCACACTTTACGGATGGCCAAAAATACCCAACATTCCGATGAGACCTATTATATCAGGAATAAACCACGCCTCGCATAAACTAACCAACACGCTAACTAAAATTTTAACCCCTCTTCTTGGTATTAATTAACGATAAAAAAAAAACTTCCGGGGATCTCATAAATAAATTTAAAAAAAACATAGACATCAAAAACAAATATATGACTAGTTTAAATATAAAATCTGTATACACAAATGTTCCTGTAAAGAAATGTTTAAATTTACTAAAGACACATATAACTAAAACAAAAGAAATTACCTAATCCTACACATAAAATCATAATTATGTGCTATTTAATCACCATTTAATATTTTTCCCATTTGATAACAATTTTTATAGACAAAAATTTGATTTACCGATAGAATCTGCTCTCAGCGGCGTTTTGGCTTGTCTATTTTTGGAGATTCTAAAAAGTGGTCCTTTTCAAAAATATTTTACCACAACATTCTGCTTATTTCAGATATATAAATGATTCTTTACCAATATATCTGCAAGACATAGTACTTCTAGCGATATTATTTTTACAAATAAATAAAAAATAAAATATAAAATAATAATAATGATGAAAATTTTAAATAAAAATAAAATAAAACAAAAACATAAAAACGTTGTAAAAAATATTTTTTTTTTTAAATCTGACCGAAAAAAATAAAATTCTATATAAATCACATTACCAGAAACATCTCGGTATGAGAAAGACCCTGTATATCAAACATCTCTCTTCTATTCTCAACATCACCTTATTTAACACTGTAAATGCAGTGTTATTTCTTTTTTAAATAGAAAGATACTCACGCGAATTTCAGTCGCGCTGGACAGGCGAAGACTCAGAATAAACGCTTCTATTAAAAAAAAATAAAATACAACTCCGTCAAAAACATGAAGAAAAACTAAGAATACCCAAAACAACCCCGCCTCTAAAAATAGCTAAAGAAGTGCCGAAACCGCTTGAGACAATGAAAATTATAGAAAATTTCTATATTCACTTGCTCCTACAAAACAGAAAAACGTAAGGATACTGGAACAATTTTTGGAAAAATTAAAGGTTCCTTGTAAGCAGTATTTAATGAAAGATGTTTGAAAGAAAGGTTGCTGCCCATATATATATATATATATATATATATATATATATATATATATATATATATATATATATAGTGAGTAGGTGAATATATATATATAGGTGAGTATAGTGAGTAGGTGAATATATACATATATATATATATATATATATCACCTACACACTTTCGTTTATTAGGCATTGAATTAAATTTTGAAGAATCAATAACATTTTTGCTCTTGTATATAAATACTTGACGCAAAATAAAATCCTTAGATTTTTCTCAGAGGCCGAATCACCTCGGCTAAGATAAGGTTTCTTTTTCTCTTTATTCATATATATATATGTGTGTGTGTGTGTGTGCAAAGATGTTAATTTTATCGCCTCCACAACTAAACTTCTTTCCATTAATCGAGAGAACCGTTTCTGCCTTCCATCAGCATGGCTGATGCTAACCTCCAGGAAAGTGAATTGTTGCGCCTTCTCGGGCTAACGTTCTCAGCTGACATGAAGTGAAAAGACTATATTGAATCCATTGCTAGGTCAGATGCTAAGAAAGTCGGTTCACTGTGTCGTGCGAGGCAGTTTTTTTTTTCTCCAGAATCTACCTTACATATCTATAAGTCTACCATTCGTCTATGCTTAGAATATTACTGATACGCACGGTCCGGTACACTTGCTATTTACATTGAACTCCGTGATAAGATCCAAAGAAAAATCATCAATATTATTAGTCACTTGCCTACCCCCGTAAGGTTGCCCGTCCGTGTTTCATGGCATTCCTACTTTCATGGCATTTGCACGCATGAGCTCTTTGCTACGGTTTGGTGGTGCTTTTTACAGTAAGGTTCACTCTGTACAAAGGCTCGGGAGCCACTTGAGGTAGAGGGTTACGTTGTGGGGGTAGTTTAAATGGATAGGAGGGGAAGATAGCGGTTGACTCTAGACCTGAACAGATTCCTAGACTTGAATTTAAGCGCAGTACTAAACTGGCGTCGAGATCTCATCAATTTACAGCTGAGCTGGCTAGATGTAACCGTAATTTTTTACTCTAGCAGTTTATTTTCTCGCACTTCTCGCTTGTGGAACTCCCTTCCGGCTTCATGCTTTCCAGCTAACTTTAATCTGAAAAAAATTTAAATGCAATATAAATTGCTGTCTACTGTCCTCCTGATTAATGTTTTCTCTTCCCACTCATTAGTAATATTTCCGTTCCTAATTCTTCCACACCCTGTAACCACTTGTGACTTAGAGATTTTACTGCCCTGCATGAGGGTGATACCGATTAATATATATATAAACAATTTTGATCAAATACAACCGATAAGGGCCATCTGTTTTATTTTTGATTGTAAAGAATGTTCGCTAAAACGGTTTATATATAAGGGTGTTTCATTAAGGCGGATTATGTATAAGAGTGTTTCATTAAGACGGATTATGTATAAGGGTGTTTCATTAAGGCGGGTTATGTATAAGGGTGTTTCATTAAGACGGATTATGTATAAGGATGTTTCATTGACGGTTTATATATAAGGGTGTTTCATTAAGGCGGATTATGTATGAGGGTGTTTCATTAAGACGGATCAAAGTCAGCAGTAAATAAATCATTGTTATTGGTGAAAATTTATTTATTTTCTCTATTGGATCATATTATCTAAGTTATAGCAATTATGTGTGAAAAATAATATCACCCAAATGTCCTCCAAATCTGAAAGAAAAAGAAAAAAAATCATTAAACGCTTGAACTTAATTCACATTAAAATCGATCCAAATTATTGGAACACTATTTATCCAATTTATCAAATAGGTTCTTGTCTATATGGATCACATTTGTAGAGAAACTCGCCGAAGTTCATGTTTGTTCTGTTGTTTTGTTTAAGTGCTTTCGTCTGTCTCGGTCATTTTCAAGAACCATGTGGTGTCTCGGTGGAAGGCAAGATTCCGTTGGCTACAACCTGGCGTTAGTTTTAAACAGCCCTCGCTGACATCATGTGCAACGGTTAAGGGTGCGAGGTGAATCTGCACTAAAAATAATGGTTTCTTTTGTTATTTCCTTTATATGCATATTAAATATTTCATACACACATTAAGATACCGTCCCCTGTGATGAAAGATGTTTTGATTAATGCGGTTTGTTAATTTTGTATAATAATAGCTTTTGGGCTTTTGAGTCTTTCCTTGTATTGGGTTCTCTATAGTATTTTGGTATTATCCACTGATATTTAACTTACGTTGAATTTGATCAGCGGGTGAACCGAATTTCGTACAGACTTTTCCTGCTACTTAGTAAAAAAAAAAAATTATTGACATTAACAACCAGTTTCTATTCTCTCTTTAGAAAGTAACTCAGCTTTCGTCTTTCTATGGCTCCTTGCCAAGCAAAACTGAATAACGCAACTCTTATCGATATATGAGTGCGTGAGAGACACGCAGAGAGAAAAATGATATGTATCCTCTGTGCTATTGTGATTTTCATTAATAGGCTGCCACCATGTACTCTGAAACGGAAATATGAAACACATCTTTGGAGGTGGAGTCGGAATGTTTATTTTTCTCATCTGCCATTTGATCGCACGCCTCCTAAAATGAATTAAGTAAGAGACGAGTCTTTTAAAATTCTGGTGTGGCTGAGAATCAGTATAATGTAATGTTATAATTTAAACGGCCGTACAAAAAAAAAAAAAAGGCACCTCGCAATGAAGTAATGGTTAGTGACCGAGTTCGAATTCCAGTCAAATCCATTACACTTACGTGCTAATACCGTTTAGAAAGGTATGGATCCTCTTCTTCTCCCCCGGCTATGGGTAAGTATCAGTACAGACCGGTTTCTATAGCCTTGGATGGCAACTGGTCTATTATAATCGGAATGGATAATTAAAGTTTCCGTCTTCTTATTATCAAAAAGAAAAGAAATGGCAACCTACTGCGGGAAAAAAAAAGTCTGACTCATCAGTCAAATATCGAAAAAACATGATCGCCTAAGTGTGTATCACACATGGCACATAACTGACTGACTTATCAATAACGAAAATCAAATACATTTAATGTTAAAAAATAAACAGACAGAATGGTCGAAATATATTAAGTAGTGCTTAAGTAAATATTATTCTCTTCTTCTTCTTTTTTTATGTGCCGCGTATAGGCGATCATGGCTCTCCACAACTTCCCATCACTTGTGGCCCTCAGCTGTCCTTCTCTCTAAGGCCTCGCTCCGTCACTCATTCCCAAAAGCCCGTCACACTGAGAGCAAGAGAGATATTCTTGCCCTTAGTAAGCCAGGTGAAGGTTATTTTTTTTTAATTATGTGTCCAATGAATTTCAGCTGTCCCTTCCTGATTCTGATTCTAAGTGTTTTCTCCGTTGCCATTTTAAGATCTCCTTATTGCTTATTCCTTCCACCCATGGATTTTCAGCCTGCTTCTGTAGAACTACATTTCTGCTATCTCCACTTCTCTCTTCACCTATGTGGACATCGTCCAGGCGTCAAGAAATTAATAAAATTTCAATTGACTTATCTTTTGACCGATTTCAAAGTTTTGCAGACAGATCGTTCATCAGACTTAGAGTATCAGATGAATTTATTGAATTATTATCCAAATACTAAATATTCAAATATTCAGACGATTCAGAATATTTAAGTGTTGTTATATTCTTAACGGACCCTAGCATCGGAAAACTTCAAATTTAAATTTTTTATGATTCTAGGGTTAGCGTTTCGTTAGAATACGATAAACATTATATATGGTAATAATTCAATAGCTTATCTGATTCTGATAAAGAATGTGTCCGTAAAACACTGAAGCCGGTCGAAAGGTAAGTCGATTAATTTTTTAAATTATTGTCTATTGTCGCTGTAGTTCCCTATTGAGCACTTCCTTGACAAAAATTCTGATCGTCTTGAAATACATTAAATTCTAGTAATTTCACGTATTTTGTAGGCGTTATTGATTTGTATTACACACACACCTATATATACATACAAACATACACAGACACACACACATATATATATATATAATGATAATGAGAACACGGAAACTTTAATTATCCATTTTGATTATAATTTATTTCGTGAACACCGATATTTTACAGAGAAGATTTCGGCCTGAAGAGTTGAACACCTCGGTGTTCAGGAAATAAATTATAATCGAAATGGATAATTAAAGTCTCCATCTTCTTATCATTATAATGCTTTGTAGTCTACATTGAGCTCTCCCTGGATTTATATCCTTCTCGGAATTATCCCTTCCAGTCACAAACTGGTAAGACGTATATATATATATATATATATATACACGTTTCATTAAAGACGACAGACAAGGTATTATTATTATTATTATTCTAATATAAAGATGGAATAGTTAACACTCAATTACATTAACTACGAACACGGCCACAATGTGCTGACCATGTTTTGAAAATAAAACATCTCTATAACTTCAAATATATACATAAAAACACACATTCAATTAAAAAAAATTTTAAATCTTCGAGAAGAGCCGGAGTGCTCGGATATACAGAAGTTTTGGTCAGTTTTTACACACTTTGTATCCAGAAAAAAAAATATTTGTACGAACACAAGAAAAATGAAATAAAAATCTTAATCGCAGTACCTTGTCAGTCATCTTTGACGAAACATGTATAAGAAGGCATTGCCGCCTAAATACAATATATATATATATATATATATATATATATATATATATATATATATATATATATATATATAAACAGAAGTCACTGAACGGGTTTTCCTCTATTATAAAATCCTTCCTAATAGGTAGGTACCTCTGAAAGTAGCTATTAACGGACAGCCCTTTAAGGCCTTGGCGGTCAACGTAGGCGTCACTCCTCGACCCAACTCTCTTTCTGATTTATATAAATGATCTACCTAAGAATATACTCCGATCATTTGTAAACGTCTATGCCGATGATACGACCATATACAAGCGTACCTCTAAAAGTCTTGACGACTGGGATTGGTAGCTGACCTCTATCGCTACTTCCATGGAAAGTGCTCGAACGAATTACTTTTCTTGGTTCAGCCAAGTCGAACCTTCACGACTAGGACCCGCCATGCCACATAGTAGCAAACTACCTGCATTCTCTTCGTATTCTATCGGCGAGAACTAAGTTCCACTCAAACAGCTACTTCCCGCTAATCACTGCCTTATGGAACTGACTCCAAAGGGGATATTTTCCCAATCACTAAAATCTTAACCTGTTCAAGTCTAGAGTCAGCCGTTATCTCCCCCTCGTAACCATATATACTACCACTTAATGTAACCCTCTTTCTAGATTGGCCCCAGTGGGGATGAACTTTACCGTAATAAGAAAATTTAAAAAATGGTAAGGCAAGTGCCCGTTTTTTTTCGATAAAGAGAATAATTATTAAAAAAAGTGCTCAAAATAAAAAATACAGAGCAATTTTGTCAAAAATATAGTTAATAAAAAAATTGAACCTTACCAAAACCGCGTTTTCACCTGTGTATCTTAAGCAGTAACAGATAGGATTTTATATTTTTCTTATTTGCTCCAACACGTTAGGTGAGAAAAGCAGGAAAGAATGAATTAGCAGTAATGTTTAGATCTTTTATTATATTATGAACAGTAAATACCTGACACACACACACACACACACACACACACACACACATATATATATATATATATATATATATTGCCGGAGTTAACTCCTCCTTAATTTTCTAATTGTTAAAATTGTTCACTAGAGCACGCCCTCCCGACACTATACGCGACGAGAACCTGCCTCATCATCTTTTTACTTTGCATTTGTGGGAAAACTCCATGAAACCCAGACACACATACACGTACGTACGAACATTCATCAAAATACAAACTCTTTACGTTCACGCACAAATACAAATGTTAATATCTTTGTCCATTGTAAATTTTGTTGTTTAATACATATACTTGTTTACACACACACACACACACACACACACACATATATATATATATATATAGGTCTTGTTTGTTTTCTTTACATATCTTTGGTTGGATTCAACTTGAGTCCATCATATTCTTGTAGTGGACTTTATAATATTCTATCAGGAGTCACACATGTGTTCTATAATTTAACAACATGTAGACCTAACGGTCCGCTAATATATATATATATATATATATATATATATATATATATATATATATATAGAGAGAGAGAGAGAGAGAGAGAGAGAGAGAGAGAGGACCGTGGCAGTGAAGCTATAAAGAACACACGTGGGTTAAAATTTCCTGCTAGCCGGTCCAGTTACATAAGAATGTTGGACTTTAATTAAGTCCAGAGAAGACAAAGAAAACAAACAAAACCGATAATTATATATAAACAAATATATGTATGAACAACAAGTTACAAGCACATGGACAGTTACATTGAGTTTGTGTGGTGAATATTATGGGTGTGTATTGTGGTAAGTGTTCGTACGTACGTGTATTGGTATTGTCCTTAGCGTGTTCCCAGAATTTGGGAAACGCTGTATTGGTGAGAGCTTACATATTGGTATTAGCTGAAATGAAGAAAGAAGAGAAAGAATGATCTCACCTCCACGCGAAGTGGGATACGGCCCAAGGCCTGATGTGAAAAAGAGAGATCGAGGCAAAAGGTCACGCAGTATTTATAGCAAGGAGAGAGACCCCTGGTGAAGGATTAAGGAAGTGAGGAGGAGCTAACTCCGATATATATATATATATATATATATATATAGATAGATAGATATATTGAACAGTATCTGACTACTTACTTCTTCAGAAAATCGAATAGCCGAAACTGGATAAGTAAACACGGAGGGGAGTAAATAAAGAACCAGGACTAAAATAAATGTATTAGTAATTTTTTGTTTTATATTTACTAGGAGCTTACTTACACCGATTTTTTTTTAAAATATAAATTTAATTTAGTCGTGGCTCTTTGCTTAACCCCCGTGTTTACATTTTTCAGTTTTGCCGTTTGATTATTGTTGTTCCAACGAATTTTTCTGAAGAAGTATTGAACTAAAAAGTCCCTTTAAAAGAATGCGTTCTCTCATTTCCATATATATATATATATATATATATATATATATATATATATATATATATATATATATATATATACGGCTGATGTGTACTACCCCCAAGCGAGGAGGGGAGCAAGTCTTATTGAGGACCCAGGCACTGCTTTATGACCCTCGCTGTATTAACATTTGCTTTTTTTTCTACCTATTTTTTAATACGTTACAAATTAAACTAAGCACAACAGATATTATTATTAAAGGATGAAACTTGTTAACTTGTTATTAAAGGAGGAAATATTTTCGTAGATTTTGACGTCATTCTGAGGTCTTTTTGGTTTGTCCAAATCCGTGAATTTATTTTGCTCATGCTAAGTTAAAAAAACACCCACTATATAAAATTAATTATCTTTTATCCATAATGTCAAATGTGTTAAATTGTTCAGCTTTTTAACAAGAAAAATCTCAAGTTAATGATCAAAATTACCGCGGAACATTGTTGATTTATTTAAGATGGAATAATCTACTATGACATGTCTCTAATTGGTATTTAGATACATTGTGCTTATTTTCAATTTTTCGAGTTGAATTGTTCGCTTATATTGCATATCGTCCATTATTGAACATAATTAGTTTACAATAAAATTTATGCTTTATATGAACAATATCTTATGAAAATCGTGATCTAGTGTTGTGGGGAACACTTCTCATAGATTCGGTAGGACATGAGACCCTTGAGCCGTATATATATATGTGTGTGTGTGTGTGTGTGTGTGTGTGTGTATGTGTGTAGTAGTCTAAACATTAAAAATGTATTTATGCTATGCAAGTAATATTTAATAGAACTCACTTTCTTGTTAATGTATTTACTCCAACATAGTCCTTTTTTCTTACTACTCTAGTCCTAAAAGAATGCATTGACGTCATATTGGAATATACCATTGTCAGAAAAGGGAAGTTTCTTTTATTCCTTTTACTTCATACTATTTAGATACTGATGATTCACAAACAAACCCCTATCATAAAAACAATGGAAGTGGCTCGGCACTGTTCCAACGTTATCTGTACAAAATAATTCTTACGTGCCAAAAGTATTATTCGCTGTGAATTCTTTGGTCTAATACGTGTGATAAGTTGATGACAAGTTATTTGTAGGCGCGAAGTGGATGAAATTCTTTGTTTGCCTTCATTACTGCTTTGCATTCTTGCATTGTTTCTTTTGTTTGTTTGTTTTCCGATTGTTATGATAATTTATTTTTACTGCCTGGAATTGTTTTAAAGTAATAAAACTTAATTTAGCTATAATCTATTTAGCATAAAAGGAAAACAAAACAGAAGCTGTGTCAGTCTAACGACAACGAATTGACAACGAATCTTTCTCGGAATCGTCATCTTTTAATCATAGACATTGAATGTTCTACAGTGAAAATTTCAGATCAAAATTCAAATAACTGTATCAATCTGTAACCTTAATGATTCACTTTGGTATATAGATAGACAATGTCGGAAAATAAAATTGAAATACCCTCAAGTTACATTTGAAGTCTTCTTTGAACAGTCAGGTGTCAGTTTTCCTGAAAATAAACAATGCCCTCGAAGAGGCACCTTTCCTTGAGAGACCTTAAACTTACACTCAACACCATCCCATCATGTCCCATAGATGAATAATTTGAGAAAGATCTGGCAATTGTGCCTGTCAATGAAGTTGTCGAACATATTGCAAAGATTATTGGATACGACAGACAGAGACAGGGCATTGCCTGTTGTGTGCGGTTACTCTACTCAACTTTACTAAAGAAACTGTCGCTAGAGAACACTCTTTAAGCCTATAAATAGGTAATGACATTCTCAGTCACTCTCTCTTCTATTTTTCTCTTAGACGATAAGATGTAGTCACACGAAGTACAAATATGCCCCCCCCTCCCAACGGGGTACGCGCGTTTACTTCAGTTTGAATTAGTGTTCTCTCGGAATTCTACACAAACTTCATATACATTCTCTAGTTTATGTATTCTTCATTCATATTCATTATTTTTTGTCACATGCAACAATCTTTTATTGTCTATGTATATTTTTTGTTAATACATACGTTGTTTGTTTGTATATGGTTTTGTCGTTACTTTATTAATTTATTACCCGAACTCACATTCGAGCCCGCAATAATTGTTGTGGGAAAAATATACCAGGAGATACGTGTTTTCTACCTAAATGCAACCAGCATCCACCACAACAGTTGCAGGAATGCCAGCAGAAAGCGTTGTATAAATGATCTGGGTGTATATTTACCCTATTCAAAGTTGCCTTCCAAACCACCAAACGAGAGCCAGTGTTATAACCTATGGCGCTCCATATTATCATATCAAAATTTTGACCTATCCTTCATGGATGAATACACACCAGATGTGGTTACTCAAGGTTTACGTTGCACACGCAAACAAGGTTACTAAACTAATAATTCGTAAACGTAGCAACTATAGCTTAGGATTTATTTAAAAAAATAACTTAAATAAATATTTTTACACTGGGATTGTCGGAAATTATTAAAAAAAAAACTAATATAAAGAGTTAATTCACTTCTCAGTAGAGAAGACGGAAAATGGGACACAGAAATCCGAAGGTGCATCGAAATAACAAATGATGCCTTTCAAAAACTAAACCAAATATTAAGAAAATTTCATTAGAAACAAATATAAGCGAACAGCTATATAATATAAATCTTTCTATATAGTAGTAAATGCGGAACAGTTTCCTCACAGATAAAGATGTTGGGTTTGTAAAATTCGTCTGCTCCTATATAGAGAGATTGGTCACATGAATGTTAGGCGGTCTCTTATTGGTTAATAAAACCACATGGATTCAGAAATAGCTGACCACCACCTAAGAAGTGACTGCACCTGCTCCGAAGTAATACACAAGAAATTATCTCCGTCGCCAACGGTACCAGTTGCCGAGGGTTTTAAAGGTAAAAGTTATCTAGCCCTATTTCACTCCACCAAATGGGTAAGTCATTACATTATTCGGACTATTGCCTCATCTTTGTCGCCATATTTATTACAACGTTTCGGCTGTTGTACACTCCGGCCTTTTTCGGGTGGTTGGAATGTCGAACTGAACCATGTATTTCGCTCACTGGGGTGCACTGTTCTAGTTCTACGTTCCATGTTTAATGGATGTCAGTTATCAGTTATCTCCTGTTAATTCCCCTCTGAAAGTTCTCCACTCAACAATCAGCATGTATGGTAGGCCACAAAAATCTCCTAAGCCGAACAAGCATAGAAATGAATACAATATGGGAACCAGTAATAAGGAGTGCCAGAGAAAAGCGATAATAACAACAAAAAATTGCAATATGAGCTCTGGTAAAAACATGCAATGATAACAGCAAAAAATTGCAATATGAGCACCAGTAAAAAAAAAGAAACCGTTTGCTGAAGACATTAGGTCTATAATACCCAGAAATTCAGAAACAGATGTCCACAAGGCGTTAGTTAGATCCAGTGACAGGACACAAAGAGTGTGAGTTCAATACCGGGTTAAAGCAATGGAGAACTTTCAGAGGGGAATTAACAGGAGATAACTGATAACTGACATCGATTAAACATGGAACGTGGAACTATAACAGTCTACCCCAGTGAGCGAAATAAAGGGTTCAGTTCGACATGACAACCACCTGAAGAAGGCCGGAGCGTACAACGGCTGAAACTTTGTAATAAATATGGCAACAAAGATGTGGACAATCGTCCGAATAATGTAAATAGTGTGCATAATATCTCGTCTCAGAAATATAGACAGATACTCCACCTGACATATTTTCTCTATATAAGAAGACATTGTGTTTATGTTAACTGTTGTATTCATGTTTAGGTATAAATAAATATCTATTACATGTTGATAACGTATTATTCTTATTCGTGTCAGTCCCAAAGTAAAGTGAGGTTAGCAATAGAGAGAAGATTTGTGTCAATAGCGATGTGGTTCTAAGAAGGACACTGAGAATGCCATGTATGGAGTGTGTAAGGAATTTTTAAAGAAAATGGAAAATTCAGTTATATTTAGCACGAAAAAGAAACAGTCGAATTTTCTAAGAAGCATCATGAGGAAAGAAGGCTTGGAAAATTCGACATTCACATGAAATATTGAATGCAAGAGAGACAGAGACATAGAGTAACTTATCTAACAAGTTTGTGTAAATGGATAACAAAACAGGGCCTGGGTTGGAATAGTAGAAATACACCCATTGCTAAGATCTACTAAGAATAGGAAGTTGTGAAGAGTCATGATCACCCACGTCCTGAAGGGACAGGGCGTGTATAAGATTATAAATGGTTGCTTACAATTAAACGAAAATATGTTTTGCTGAACTGTAAGACTCATTTTTAAATTCACTCTCCGTTCAAGTTTTTACGTAAATATTTCGAAATCATCTGAAAAAGGTAATTGTTTAGCAATTTTAGGAATCATTGGGTCCCCAGACGAATTTATCTACACGCATCAAACCAAAATCGTGACTTTTCTAAGGAGATCAAATGATGGAAGTGAAAACAAGCCCTGTAGTATTTTGGCACTCGGCTGAAACCGGTAAATCAACTAGTGTATATAGATAGTTTCTATTTAAATCTACTTTTCTTGACCTAAAATATAACACAAGACATTATTATTTAATTCCATTTACACGGTAATGCTCCGCGTTTTAAAATCGTTTGTTTGTTTTTCATCAGATTCTAAGCTATAGTTTTCACAATTTTCCATGATTCTGTTATTAAGATAGTTTTTACAATTTTTTTTTTTCTATTTTAACATTCTTAAATTTTCCTTTTTTATTCATATTAATACGATTAAGGTTTTATTTTTCCATGTTTTTTTTTCAATCACTTAAACTCTGGCTTTTTATTTAACAGGAAATTTGCAAACAACCTTTTCTGTTTTTGAATACACGAACATATTATTGGTGTAAATTTTCTATCCTTTTCTTTCTTTTGTATTGACTCGTATGGCTTTTTTTTTAGCTCAGGTTTTATGAATACTTCTCACTATTAACGAACAGCAATAACAAATAAAATATTCTGAATTGAGTAGAAACATTCAAAGCGCTTTTCTAATAAGATTTCTTTGAAATCGTCTCTTCTCCTTTTCCCACTTTTTACGTTTTCTCCTCATTTTTAATACGAAACTGTTTTCTTCGCTTTGTCCTTTATTATTTAACTTTTTTATCCACACCTCTTTCTCGTTTCGATTACATTTTAAAGTCTTTTTGTTTCCTGTTTGTTTATTTTTTTTTTTTACCTATATGTATAAGTTTTGTCGGAATTTTTGAGATGCAGAATTAACATTATAATATTCTTTGCTATTCGAACGAGCGAACTTGCTAGTCCAAATAGCAAGGCGTGTTTTAACGATAATTTTTGGTTTTTAACATGTCAGCCGATGTAGCTTCCGGTCTTCTTCTGTCTTAATACTAACAGTAACTTTTCGAAATATACAGTATACTCCTTATCTTTCTTATTTTCTTGACATATATTAAATTACTTATTTTTTAACAGTAGGGTTCACCCTGTACAAGACCTGGGAGCCACTCGGGGTAGAGGGTTTTGTTAAGGGGTAGTTTATATGGATAGAAGGGGAAGGTAACGATTCACTCTAGACACGAACAGTTAAGATTGTAGCGATCGAGGAAACATTTTTGGAGTCTGTTCCACAATGCTGTGGTTCGGGGGAAAAAGCTCTTTGAGTGGAACTTCTCGCTGATATAATATGGAGTGAGTGTGCGTGATTTTCTACTATGTAAATGGCTTGGCGGGTCTTAGACGCGGAACCAAGAAATTAATAAAGCAGAAGACCATATAAGAATCGGAAGATTATGTTTCCTTATTCTCACGAATAAACTTCTTGCTTGATTTGAAAATTAGCATTGAAAAGCTTGAAATTTAGCAGAGGCTTGAACAATGGCCTTTGTTAGCTTTGCTAAATCTGCAAATATCTCAGACATGTTTCAGGCTTATTTTAGTTAGATTAGATTAATTTGGTAAAAAAAGTTACAGAATTAATTCACCCAGTGTGAATCCTGTCAGTTATTAACAAATTGCTTGTAAAACATCCTATTTTCATGTATTTTCTGTAAAGAAAGGTGTTTTTTTGGGGGGTTTTTTTTTTAATAAATGGTGGGATTGTGACAGATTCTACTCCTTTTATTTCTTTTTGTTTCTGCTTCTTTCAATTTTTTCCTCTGCATTCTCTTTTAGCTGCTTTCTTCTATTAATTGGTCGGAGGGGTCTTTTTATTTCTTTATAAATATCTTGTCCTCTTTCATTTCCATTCTTTTCACTTACCATTTTTTACTGCCTATCTTTTATTAATAATCTGTCGCTTTTTTCTGTTTAGATCTTTCGCTTCCTAATTTGATTAATTATCTCCCTTCCTTCTGCTTCCCATCTCCATATTCGTTCTTTTCTTCCGTTCACTTCCTTTTATAATCGATCGTCTCTTGGAAGATTCCTTTTCTTATATTTTTCTCTTTCTTATTCAATATATTTTCTTTTCTCAGAGTTCTTTTATCTTTCTATTTCTTGATTATCATTTTATCTTGCAATCGATTTAATTAAAACGATATAATTGGTTATTAGTCTTTATCTGTCTCCTTACATCTTCATATTGCTCATGATTCTGACTGCATGTATTTGAATGAATGTGCATGTGAATCTTGCATAAGATAATGCATGTCTATTGTAACAAATAAAAACCTGCATTTGTCTGGCTGGAAGTGCATTAACGAATGATGTCTCTTAATAAATTGAATGATCTGTATTCAAAAATAAATTCAGAATAATATTTCCTATTCTTTTGCGTTTTTTTTTTTTTTTTTGAAGTCATCGTTGCTAGAATGGGAGTCCTTTTGACTTTAGTCCCTTATCATGAAGTCTGATTTGTGTTGGAGAGCTATTTTTCAAAATATCTGTCTTATTGCAGGCAGGTTTCCTAGTTATATATATAAAAAAAAGTGGCAACAGTATTTTGCACATGTAAATGACGGGTGTAAGGAAATGGAAGAATTTCAACACTGTGATATTTTATATGTCAATGAAATCTAATAAACTGAATCCACTACATATGCTTTGTATTACAATTCTACTTATTCTTCTATAGTTCTCATTACTTTTCGTAGGCGATGACAAGACTTTCAGACCACCCTGAAGTTCAGACACTAAGGAAAAGATAGACCCCGGAAAGTCCCGGTTGGCTCTGTCAATCCAGCACGCTGGAAGGATAAGAGTTAAAGACAGGAAATGTGCCGTTTTTATAGTTGCTTGTCAGTGCCTTCTAATGACATTTTGACGAAATTAGCCAAGTTATGTGGGGAAAACCCACAAGTTTCGTATCATATCCATAAGGGAGTGTTATGGCCTTAAAACGACCTCACACCAAATTCAATTTCATATGTTTTTATTTGTTTTAATCATTTCACACAAATCAAGGCAATAAAGCCACTACGATGCAAGGAATTACTGAGAATATAAGAAAATTCCAATTAAGGAAAAAGGACAATAAAAGAACAAGAATTAAGTAGAGAGAAGAAAATGACTGACATTGCCTTTAAATTTTTGAAGTTCAGCGTTGACTTGGAAGCAAGAAGCTGAAAAAGATTTCCACAGGCGAGAAGTGCGAGAGAAGAAACTGTTAGCCTATTTCATTGGTACATGCTGATGGAAGGCAGAGAAGTGTCTCTCAGATGATGATAACGACGTCAGGAGTGTATATCCTGTGGTTGATTTCCTTTGATAACAAAAAGATAAAATTTACCAAGAGTTGCAAAAGAAAAGGAAATTGTGGTGAGCCATGATGGCCAACATCCTCAAGATGGCAATGATTGCCTATGTCCTGGACAGACATGGGATTTAAAAAAAGAAAAAAATTAAGATATTTTCTTCACACTTTATGTACATGTATATGTCATCACTAAACTGGAGTTGAGACGCCAGAACAGGACCATTAATATTGCTGTTTCTTCTTTAGATTTTATCGAAGATCTCAAGATAAATAGCAGGAGCATCAGACCATAAGTGACAGCAATATTCAAAGCATGGATAAATGGTAGACTTATAAATAGGTAAGATAGATTATGGAAAGAAAAATTGTCTAGCCTGACAGAGTGAACCAATTGTATTAGCAATGGATTCAGTATAGTTTTTCCACTTCATATCAGCTGAGAACATCAGCCCAAGAAGGTGCAATGAGTCGTCTCTCTTGGAGGCTAGCATCATCCATGCTATTGGAAAGCAGAGAAGTGTTTCTCAGATGATGATAACGACGTCATGAGCGTATATCCTGTGGTTGATTTCTTTTGATAACAAAAAGACAAAATTTACCAAGAGCTACAAAAGAAAAGGAAATTCTAGAGAGCTATGATGGCCAACATCCTCAAGGAATATAATACAAGAAGAATCTGTAGATTGACTATGTCCTGGACAGACATGGGATTTAAAAAAGAAAAAAATTAAGATATTTTCTTCACACTTTATGTACATGTATATGTCATCACTAAACTGGAGCTGAGACGCCAGAACAGGACCATTAATATTGCTAGTTCTTCTTTAAATTTTTATCAAGGATCTCTAGATATATAGCAGGTGCACTGGGGCATAGGTGGCTGCAAAATTCTAAGCATGGACGAATGTAGACTTATAGATATGTAAGATAGATTATTGAGAGAAAAACTGTCTAGCACAACAGTAAAGTCTTGTTTTAATTTACTAAAGCAGCAACAAATGAAAAAGCTGCGTGACAGTGTTATACAAGAAGAATCCAAAAATGTTTAAACTTATATGGGATTATCTTTGGTGCCAAACACAAGTGTTTGAAAACAGCAAACATTATGAGGGAATGGGAACAATAGAAGAGTAATCAGGAAGACAATAGATAACGATTAACATTGAAATTTTTGAAGATCAAAGTTGGCTGAAAAGCATAGAGCCAGACGAGAGTTCTACAAGCAAAGAAGTGTGAGAAAAGAAACTGTTAGCATATAACTTGGTTACATCTAGCCAATTCAAATGTACATTGATGAGGCTCTGTTGCCAATCTAGTAAAATGTTTAAATTCATATAGTCTATGTGCCATGGCGAAGTGTTCATTCAAATAATTACCATGAAAGTATTTATAGAAAAGGTAAAGGAAAGCAATTTAATGGCGGCGCGAATGTGACAGAATCCAAGACAACAGGTCAGGACCAGTAATATTGCAGATTCTCCTTTGGGTTTTATCAAGAATCTATAAATAAATAGCAAGAGCACCGGACCAAATGTGACAGCAATATTCTAAGCATGGATGAATGGTAGACTTATAGATATGTAAGATAGATTCTGGAGAAAATAAAACTTTGTAGCATGACGCAGTGAAGTAACTTTCTTCGAAGTTGACCTAGCAATGGATTCAATGTAGATTTTTCACTTCATGTAGGCCGATGATGTTAACCTGACAACGCGCAACAAGTCACTCTTCTGGAGATTAGCATCAGCCATGCTCATCGAAGGCAGAAAGGGGTCTCCCATATAATTAACAGGAAACAGTTTAGTTTTATAGGTGTTGAAATTAACAAGCCATTCTTTGCTCCAGTTAACTGCAGTTCGTCTTTGAGATCAGCCGCCAATTTGACTTTATCGAACTGATCAGATTTAGTCTCGAGACAGGAGTAAATACTTGTTATTATAAAGAACCAAAAAGAGTTCGTAGGATGAAAGGTTACTATAAATATAAATTGAGGGAATAAATGCTTGTGTATGTACGAACATGTGCGGGTATGAGTGCTTACGTAATATACATAGGTGTGAAGATATGCTTATTTATATAGATGTGTTTGTGTGTGTATTTATATACAGGGTGTATCAAACATACATTTACAAACTTTGGTGGGTGGGTTCATAAATATATGTCCGGAAATACTACGTTTTTAAGTTGTTTAAAGAAATTTACGGTAGATGGTGTTGTGTTGCCATGTAGACTAGGTTACATTTTTTCATTTGTGCCTTGTCTGTCTTCAACGTTTAACGCGAGTAGTAGTGAATTAACTGAGTAGTGTTTCATTTAACAATGGCAGTATATTCCTATCGTGAGTAGGCAGATATGATTTTTACATACGTCCGCGCGATTAGTAATGGACTCGAGGCTGCACGGCTGTATCAGAAGGCAGCCAAGGCATCCAACCGTTGCTGTTTTTTTATCGTCGCGTTCCTTAGACAGCATCCGGGGTACCATAGACTATAGATCGAGGAAGAACGACATCTGCTCGTACGCCTGACCACGAAGAACGCATTCTACAGACTGTCGATGATCCAGGTATCAGCACGCATCAAGCGTCCCTAGCATGTCCCAAAGTACCGCATGGAGGGTACTTCAAGAGCAGCTACTATATCTGTATCATTTGCAACGGGTAAAGGGTCTTTCGCCTGCCTGGTCACTCACCACGGGATAACTTTTGCCAAAGGGGTTATTGTACAAACTGACGATCCATTGTTTGCCTCTTTAGTCTTAATTACATTTTTCGGACTATTGTCCTCATCTTTGTCGCCATATTTAGTACAATGTTTCAGCCGTTGTACGCTCCGGCCTTCTTCAGGTGGTTGGAATGTCGAACTGAACCCTGTATTTCGCTCCCTGTGGTAGACTTTTATAATTCCATGTTCCATGTTTAATGGATGTCAGTTAACAGTTATCTCCCTCTGAAAGTTCTCCACTGCCTTAACCGGATATTGAACTCACACTCTTTGGGTCCTGTCACGGGATCTAATTAACGTCTTTATCCACTGTGCCAGGTGTCCTTGAGGTGTCTACCCCAGTGAGCGAAATAAAGGGTTCAGTTCGACATTCCAACCACCTGAAGAAGGCCGGAGCGTACAACGGCCAAAACATTGTAATAAATATGGCAACAAAAATGAGGACAATAGTCCGAAAAATGTAAATAAGACTCAAGAGGCAAACAACGGATCGTCAGTTTGTGCAATAACCCCTTTGGCAAAAGTTATAAATATGGCAACAAAGATGAGGACAATAGTCCGAATAATGTAAATAATGTACATAATACCTCATCATATAGACAGATACTCTTTAGTCTTGTTTACAGATGACGCAACATTTGGAAAAGATGGAATAACAAATTTACACAACCAACGTTAGTGGGCGGATAGGAATCCCCATGATATAATATAGGCTAGACATCAAAATCAGTTTATGATTAATGTGGGGGCAGGAATTGTTGGTGACTGTCTGGTAGGTCCATATGTTCTCCCAGTACGTCTTACAGGAGTTGTGTACAGGGATTTTATTTCGAACACGCTTCCAGACCTGCTAGAGAATGTACTTCTGATTATACAAAGACACATGTGGTTCATTCATGATGGGATTCCAGCACATTTTAGCCCCATTTTTCGCGATGCACTGGCTGACATTTACCGTGAAAGATGGATAGGTACGAGAGAATTGGTCCCATGGCCTGCACGTTCCCCTGACCTCAATCCTTTGGATTTTTATCTGTGGAGCAACCTAAAACAATTGGTTTATGCAGCAGACATTAATAATCCAGAGACGTTTCATCAACGTGTCATGGGGACCTGAGAAACCATTCGACACTGTGTAGAAGTATTTGAAAGATTCTGACAGGTGCATGTTGTGTAAAAGCAAACGGAGGACGCTTTGAACATTTGTTATGAGTTTCTGTGTTGAGGAACAACCATTGCTTTTTACACATATGTTTATATGAATACTAGCAGCATGGCCCGGCGTTGCCCGTGCTTGATTCAAAAATCGTACGACTCATACAGCAATCGCTATCACTTGACTTAAAATATTTTTGCCCTTCCTTGCCTTTAAAGGAGTGCCCTTTGCCGTGCTGATGTTGCTATATGCCTTACTTCTTGCCTATCTCACACTGCGAATTTTTTCGAAGCTCTATACTAAACATTAAATCTGTTACGAAAAAAGAACTAAACAAAATGAACACAAAACGATCAGCTTAAAAAAAGGACTCGTATCTGGAAAAACCGAATGAAAAAAGAATGTTAACAACAAATACTTTTTTACATCCAACCCAGTTCTGCGGAATCAGAATCAACGTTGAGTTTAAGCAAGCGAATGAGCCAATTGGAGTAAAGTGCCATGCAGATTTAAATTTTTCCCACTTGTGACGAATGCAGCTATCGATTTTTTTGCATGCTAGTATGCTAGTTAACATTCGTGTCAGTCAGCTGTTGGTTCTCACGCTGACCAATAGAATCTTCCTGCCTATTCGTGGCTGCCAACTATAGGCTCTCACTCTGGCCAGTAGAAAATGGCTGCAAACTACATGAAAACTGCCGTAGAAGCATGAAAAATCGATTACTTCCACTATCGATGGGAGTTGGGAAATGCAAAGTCGATCTTGGCCTTCCCACTAACTTGGAGCATGTGCATGTAAATGTTGGTGCAAATCCATCGAAATTGCGGCCGTGCATTCGTTACACACACACACACACAAACATCCTGCCTTTTATAGATAGAGATTTTACCTTGTTTTGGTGTCAGGAACCCGCCCCAAAGTTTGTAAAAGTATTTTTGATACACCCTGTATTTTTATAGGTACGAGTAACCCAGGAGATTACTTTTCGCAACCAGTGTAGATGTGTGTTTGAGCGAGTATTTGATCGCACTTGTGTTGGTCTCTCTATATTGTGTGAGTGCCTAAATGAGAAGGCTTTCTTCGGTGTGGTGTCAGTTAATCCTTGCGTGAGCATCTGAGCCGAGAATGCATTCCGTGCGACAGCCTTGTTTTCTCCTTGAGTGGCGTTTAGGTCTGTTTTATTTTATATGCGGAGATAGGCTCCAAAACGAAAGCCAACATTTTACATTTTTTTCATCGTGTTCACAAGTTGTGCTTGCTATTACGTCGGCGCACGACGAAACTGTTCGATTTTATGCGCCTTTTTTATATGTTATGAAAGTCTAGTTATGGGTTGAATTTGAAAATATATTTTGTATATATATTTAGTGGTATTTTCAAAGACCTAACATCTGCTCTAACGAGCTTTTACACATATTTCACCGACAATATGAATTTAAGCGTGATACTAGATTGGCATTTAGGTCCCACCCTTTTACTGTTGAAATAGCTAAATGCAACCGCTACTTCCACTTCAACAGTTTATTTTCTCACATTTCCTACCTGTGGAAATCTTTTCCATTCCCTTTCTTCCATAATAATTAAAATCTTAAAAAATTTAAATGCAAAGTCAGTCGCCATCTTGTGTTTTCTTGAAAGCCATTCATTTTTGTCCTTTCCTCAATCCGCTTTATTGGAAGTGTTCTTTTTCACTCCATGTAACCCCCTGCGTACTAGTGACATTTCCGCCTTGCTTGGGGTGAAATGATTAAAAAAAATGTATTTTAAAGTTGCTCAAGTGTCCTCTAGGATGGAATAATACTATACTTTATTTGAAACTGTTGTTCTTGTTCTTCATTGTGAGGCGTATGTGATAAAGAAAACATTCAAACCGCCTTTTTTTTAACAATCGAATATGTGAAATGGTGCCGTGAAAGCAAATGTACTCGGATAAAAACGGAGATCTGAAGTTTGCAAGAAACACGCACGTCTGACCGACCGAACAACATCTACGTAATAACAATTTTTTATGGAAGAGGTGTCTGGACATTGCTGTGGTGGCGATGTTAACAGCAGAAGCAACAACAAAGTGAGCCTATATCATGGGGGAGTGGGGGAAAGAAAACGATGGCGTTGTTATGGGTGATAGCTACACGAGATAATATTCAGATGCCAGTCTTGTGGAGCGGCTGACTTGTTTACAAAATTGGAAAAGCAGAACGTACACTCTCGGATTAATGAGGGAGAAAGCAAAATGTAGACCCGTTGCATTTAAGGATTTGATTATATATTTTTATATATATATATATATATATATATATATATATATATATATATATATATATATTAAATCGTTGCATTTTTTCCGGTCTTGAAGCAAAGAAAAAGGGTGGTTTCTTTCCTACCGAGTAACCCCTTCATTATATTAAAAGAGTACGGATCATGACTGTGATGTCTGTTGCTTGTCGAAATTGTATAAGTAGATTTTGCAATTATTATGTTTTGATATTTTGCAAATCTGATTTAATGGGCGCGTGGCAGAGTGGTTACGATGATGGGTTTGAGTCCTGAGTTCGAATCTCACCATTGTCGAATTAGCAAGGTGGTGACTTTTTTTTTATATCGGTCTGGGAAAACTGTGGAAAGTGACTGAAGACTATATAAGTGAAATTGGGTATACAAAAGTTTTCGAAATCCGCCGATGGCTATACTAGCACAGAGTCACAAGACAGCTTCACCGATTATTTGATCGTAATTGTCTTGTTCAGCTATTGATCAGGCCAGATTATGTGCTCTCTGCCAGATACTATAAATAAGGTCTGCTTGGTATAGTTACAGTATAACCGCAGGCTGTCTCTGTCGGTGTTGAAGAAACACAGATGAACACGGGCAGGCGTCTTCAAAAGGGATTAACTAGCCACCTTAGTAGACTATAATCTTCCGAGACTGACACATGACTACTACGTTAAAAATGTCTTTGTGTCTTTATTTTGCATGAAGATATCTGTTCTGTCATACATTTTACCGCTTTCTTCTTCTCTCTTTATTTCTTGCTTTCTTTTTCCTCTCTTTCTTTCTTCCTTCCTTTTTCTCTCTTTTTTCTTGCTTTCTTTGTTCTCTTTTTATTTCTCTTTTCACTTTTCTTTTCTTTACTTCTTAGCTTTTTTTACAAATCGATTTCACCCTAGCAAGGCAATAAAATTACTAGGATGCTATTGGTTTACGAAGTGTTAGAGAATATGAGAAAACTACTATTAAGGAGTGAGAACAATAAAAGAACAAGAATTACTCGCTTGAGTCCATCCTTCAAATCTACAAATCGTTCTTGCATGGAATACTGCTGCCATATATGGCCTGGTGCTCCCGCTGTTCATCTCGAGATCCTCAACAAAATCCAGAGAAGGATATGCAATGTGATTGGTCCTGATCTGGCATCTGATCTACAGTCATTTTCTCACAGACGTGCTGTAGCTTCCCTCTGTCTTTTCTACAAGTATTTCCATGGCAACTGCTCTGATGAGCTACTTTTACTGGTTCCCAAATTGCATGAATTTAAGCGTGCTACTAGGTTGGCATCTCGGTCCCACCCTTTCACTGTCGAAACGGTTAAATGTAGCCATCTCTTCTACTCCAACAGCTTCTTATCTCTCACTTCCAATCACTATCACTTGCTTCTCTGATAGCTATAATCTTCAAATATTCAAATGCAATGTCAATCGACATCTTCTGATGCATTGATTTTGATCCCCGCCCTTCTCTTTATCCTTTTCCCAAACACTCCTTTTTACTCTCACTGTCTGTAAACCCTTGCGTGCTAGTGGCACTCCCGCCTTGCCTGCGGTGATTTACTTTAAAAAGAAAAAAAAAGACAAAATATAACGATTGACATTGCATTTATATTTTTAAAGATCAGAGTTGATTGGGAAGCAAGAAACCGGAAGAGAGTTCCACGAGCAAAAAGTGCGATAGAAGAAACTGTTAGTATAGAACTTACGGTTACATCTAGTCATTTCAACTATAAATTGATGAGACATTGCCACCAATCTAACACTGCGTTTACATTCATAAAATCTAGGTACCACAGAGAAAAGTTCATCAGAACAATTACTATGAAATTATTTATAGAAAAGACACAGAGAAGCTACGTTACGGCAATGGGAAAGGGACTGAAGCCGAAATGCCAGATCAGAACCAATAACATTGCAGATTCTTTGGATTTCATCAAGAATCTCTAAATATATAGTAGGAGCACCAGACCAAATATGGTAGTAATATTGAAAGCAAATACGAATAGTAGACTTATAAATATGCAAAATAGATACTGGTTTGAAAGATGGATTGTTTTGTTTGTGTGTTTTTTTATTTATTAATTTTTAGTAAATTTACTTAGTCTAATACTAAGTGAGGAAGAGAGACATGTAAAGATCGAACTCACAACAGTAATTACAGTGTCTACATGGCACCCAATTCATATATCCGTCTCTTCTTTTAGATAAATTGTTTCTCTTTCTTTCTTTCATTCATATGAGTATTATTTTAGAGGATTTTTTTTTTCTTTAACTATCCCTTGTACACTTTTCTCTGCATGCGTACTCAGTAGGCATCTTCATGGATTTTTTTTAACTGAAATAATTAAAATATCACCTTTTAGAGTTTGAATTTTGGGTTTAATTGCAAGGGATCAGCATCAAGTAAATTTCACACGTCTATAACACTGACAATCGAGCCCAATTAATTCAGGAAAGTATTATTGTTCGTTTATTAAAATTAGTTTCACTTTGTTAGGGAATGTATGCGTTGCGTTGCAGCTTAGACAAGACACAAGGTTCGTTGATAGGCTGCAGTTTATTGCAATCAAACGCTTGCAGTTTCAAAAATCCCCTTCGGCCAGATAGTTAGCCATGAGTGAAGAACAAAACAATTTCTGACAGTAAACCTGATTTTATCCTATAAGCTAGAGAAGTAGAGATGAGTCGTAAGTGAGGGGGGGGCAGTTTAGCTGCCGTCGTCTATGCCCGTTCTCTGAGACCAGCTTCGTTCCTTCCGTTTGTCTGTTCGCGAGATGGTCAGTTTTATAGACAACAATTTTCTTTGCCTTGTCATATTCGTCTAAAAAGTAATTTATCTTCCTTCCGTCACTTTCTCTTACTCTGTGCCTCTTGCTCTATACTTTGAAGTTAACTCCACTTACTGATAACCAACGGTCGAAAATAAATGTTCCGTATCAATTTTTACGACAGGTCCCGCTGTTTTTGTTTTTGTTTTTTGTTTGTTTTTTTTTTGTTTTTAATTTAACAAAGCAGCTGAGTCATATTGCTATATAAGCCCATTGGTCATTTTTATTTTCTCCCATGCTTCTTCACATTTTCTCCTTCCCTCCCCGTCAACTCTAGGCTTTAATCAATGTCAAATTGGTTAAGCATCTTACTTCGGACGACATTTTTTTAGGACAAACAATATGGCTTTCGTTTCGCCAGGTCTACAGCCGACGTGTTAACACCCATCTCTGAATTTGTCTATGAAGCTTTAGATAAGAATAGCGAAGCTTGGATTGTGGCTTTAGATATCAAAAAGGCGTTCAACAGGGTTTGGCATTGTTATAAAATAAAATAAGACATATCTCGGCTGATTTGCAGGCAAATAAACTAACATACTCAAGAGCGAGAGCCGGGTGTAAACGGGACAAGGCCCCGTCACAAAATGACCATTATCGTCGTTTACGCATAGGCCCGACGCACGAGTTCCGGTGGAAAAATAAAATAATATTTTAAAGTGTTTCTATTTTTCGACCAATAAAAATGCTTCCCTCCTAATTATACTCGCGTCGTTTTTCGAGTCTGTTAAGCCATAAAAAAACGCCATAAAAGGGGTCACACGGGAAAGTACAACAGCAGTCAACAGGAGGCCAGGGAACTGACCTGTCACAGTCAGTCAGCAGCGGTCAGCAGGAGGAGCATCACGTCACGTCAACCAGTGAGAACTACTATGAGAGATGAACCCAGATCTTCAGCCGGTTTATGAACTATACCACGAGGTAGCTGTCCCAAAACCACACGCTCCTATTGAAATAAATCACGTAAATCTATTTCTGCTGTTGTCGTATTTCTTTCTTGCAACCATACGCTTGTCTATAACAATATTCTAGCCTTCTCCTCAAGCTCAGGGCCACGGTGATGAATACTGACTTGAACTAATCGTTCCTAACAAATTGTGTAATAAACATCGCGTTGAACAGGCACGCTTCGAGTCAGTTCATAGTAATGCGAAAGGGTGTGATTCTATGCTTGGACCTACGCTATTTCTGATCTTCATCAATGATCTTTCCTATGACATCAATTCTTAACTATGTATTTAAGCAGATGACAAAACCATTTACTACTAGCCTATCGGGAGGCATTTAAGCTATCACCTCTGGAGGACACTTGGTTTGGCCATCATCACAATAGCTAGGGAGGAGTAGATGCGATGGACAGCAATAAACTACAGAAGTACTCAAAATTGATCACTGCATTTAAGTATTTAATTAATGTTCAAGCTTACTTTTTAAAAGTCCAACGATAATTCTTCCGCTGCTACTTAATTTAAAGACGATTTGATGTACGTAGATCCTTATTTTCCATAAAAACAATCGTTTTTATTTCATGGGTGACAGAACAGGGGGGTAATTTATAAGATAAAAATACTGTAAAGATCGGAAAATAAAAATTAGAATTAGTTATACATTCAACATTTGAAGAGTTAGAGAAACATAATAGCTAATAAAGTAAAACCTATATTATGGAATATAATATATATATATATATATATATATTTATATTATCTCGCATAATCTGGCAAACCTGAACTCAACGAAAATCGTTCCCTGTGCCTACTTTTTCTAGGTCTTTTGAATGAGCTATGAATCACTGAAATTGATTGGACGAGTGAGAGCGGAGGAGTTGCTTGGACACACACACGCACATACATTGTACTTTATATATATAAGATTGTCTTAGTAGCAAGTCCGATAGATCAGACCAAGCAAACCTGGCAGATGTTCTCGAAAAGAATCTCCAATCGGTGGTTAACTGGAGCAACAACATTAACAACATTTACCGGCCTGAATGTCCGAGAAATTTTCATAGAAAATATGCATCCTCCGACAGGAATCGAACCTGTACCCTATACGGAAGCGTCATATTGCCTAACGTGCTTTTACTGATTGAGCCACAGAGGAATGTTCGGTTAGCAAGGTCAAATTTACTGTATTTGAACTTCAATCTTCTCTGAATCGCTCACGTACATTCATATCTGCTCATGGCGTATCAAATGTAAACAAATAACGTCATACATTATCAAATGGACAAAGTCCGACAATTATTTTAAGCAATTTTTTTAGTTTTATACGTTCTTTTTATAGATACAAATATTTAAGTAAATGCTCTGTTTATAATAAACAGTATTAATAACATTACCGGCCTGAATGTCCGAGAAATTTTCATAGAAAATATGCGTCCCCCGGTAAATGTTATTAATACTGGAGTTCCTGCTGTATATCTCGAAATTCTTGACAAAATTCAATGATGGTTCTGTAATTTAATCGAACCTGACGTGAAATCTAGATTTCACTCTCTTTCTCACAGATGTGAGGTGGGTCTCCTCTGTCTTTTTCATGGTGATTGTTCTGATAAGCTTTTATTTTTTTCCCGGGTACCTCGACTACATGGATTTAAGTGTGCTATTATATGGTGTTTTCCTGTTGAACTAACTGAACGCAACCGCCACTTCTATTCTAACAGCTTCTTTTCTTGGACTTCTCACCTGTGGAACTGCCAATTTCTTGCTTCCCTGTCACCTGAAATCTTCAAACAATTAACTGCAACGTCACTCGACATCTTGTCTTACTGAACCATGTCCCTTTATTCAACTTCTCCTCACTATTGTCTTATCTTTCTCTTTCAGTCTCTGTAACCACTTACATGCTAATGGCATTATAGCCTTGCTTGGGGTTGAAATGATTTTTTTTTTTTAAATGCGGATTAAATTTCTTCAACGATATTAGAATGTTTCGCTTTATTTTTTTTTTAGTACATATATGCCAGAGTAAACAAACTAAACTATTTTAAGATCGTACGCATTAAAAGTGCTCAATATCAAGTTGGAAGACTGGACTTGCAGAGCTGTTTAATGTGAGAAAATGAATGCTGACCAGAACACTACCGCGGTTTCGACCGGTCAGATGGTTTGTTCAGCAAATCAATGATATGGAGGTAAAACACTTAAGCATTTTCGTTCGAAGTAGTAGGAGAGGTGTAAAAAATTAATAAAAAAATAAAATAAAAAAACTTTTAACTTTATCCGGGTTCAAATAACTTCTTATCGTGTCTACACTTGGCCATGATCTCTGACCTCCGGTTCAGTAATTCAGTGTTGTCCTTATACGTTGCTATAGCTAGTTTTTCTTGACATAGCCTACACGTATTCCGGAATATTGTGTTACTCTTTAGATTTCTTGGGCCAATAAACGCTTTTTCTCGGTGGTATCTGTTCTTAAACCTTCTACTGTGTTTCTACATTCGGGCAGTTTGTTGAAAAGCTTTTAGGGATACTTGGTGGCAGCACATTCTTCATTACACACAAGAGGAAGTATTGATTAAGTACTGACATCAGCAAGACGGATCGGGGAGACTGGGTACCGTACATTAAAAACGACTTCATGTCGCATCTGACGACATGTGGGGATGTTATTAAATATCACAGGTTAATGTCCTTTTTCTGTCATATTAAAACGTAAGGAGTTTCATATATGCATTCTTTTTCTTTTTTTTTAATATAATGTAAATATTTCCTATCATCTTTAAATCACCAAGTGATTTTTTTATATTAAAATATGAATCATTTGTTTCATTTCCCCCCCGCCTCATTTTAAATTTTAAATATGGATTTTAGAATTTACAAAGAGACAGTGATATATGTTGGTGAATTCTGCCAAAATTCAAAATTTAGAATAAACGCGACGTTATGAATATTTAAGAAATATTAAAAATAAAAATATACCACGTGGCCTAGGAATGGGAATCTTGCCTTTTCTGCGAGACATAGGGCTCTAACCCATTCGTTCGAATATATTTCCTCTCACCAAATTTAACAGTTACAGTTCTCATATATAGCATAGATACCATAATACCTGATTTTCTCTATAAAAAAAAATATGCAACGTTATGTTGAAAGCAATAATGAAGAATTTTGGAGTCAATAAATGCGACTAAGTAAGTTAATGTAAATATAATCAAGATGGGCATCGTCCTTTGTCCCAATTTTTGGCCTTGTGTGATTATTTTTATTTTTTTACAATTTTAACTTTGTTATAACACTGAGAATCTATAGAGTTTGTTCGTTGCCACTCTTTCAGCGGTAATTCTCTCTTTAAAAGAAAAAGGAAAAAAAAAAAATCAAAGATGGCCGCATATAGAACGGCCGTGCATCTTCGCATGCTTTTACTCATCTACTGACGTCAAATGAAGGTAAGTGCTTTTTTTTTTTTTTCTTATAATTTTTTTCTTTATTCGGTTACGCAATAGACACTGCGATCAGAAACAATCGTTTGTTTCATTTTCATATTACAATAGATTAAGCACTCCTGATCACAAATATAATTTCTTTATTAATTTTGGTTAAATTAATAGGAGGTCCAGTTTGCTATTAAAAAATCATGGCAAATTGATCACCCCCTCATAAGCCAAAACATATAGGCATATACGATTTGATTTCTTAAAATGTAAAAAAAAAAAAAAAAATTAAATTCCTAATTTGGCGTTTTCTTTTTTTTAATTTCATGTATTACTATCAATTATACACTGTAGATTAAGAATTAGAAA
Source organism: Acanthosepion pharaonis (assembly GCA_903632075.3). NCBI lineage: Eukaryota > Metazoa > Mollusca > Cephalopoda > Sepiida > Sepiidae > Acanthosepion > Acanthosepion pharaonis. The sequence goes on from CAHIKZ030004013.1 coordinate 96,552, forward strand.
AAAAATAATCTCAAATTATTTGCGTGCTCATAGCCTACCATAGGTTCAAGTACAGAGTGGTCCGAAAGTTTTATTACCCCGTACCGAAAAGTAATGCGAACAGTAAAAGAACAAGTAATACAAGCCACATATACCGAATTCAGTTTATTTACTCTGTCAAACATCAAGAAGGTCTGTATAAACAGCATCATTTTCGGATAAGCCCTCGTGTCAACTGTCTTAAATAGAAAATTATGTTATGTGGAGGGGGTAACAAGACATTCGGACCACCTTGCAGTTCGCATGGTGGGTGCGTTTCGGTTTGAAAATGTCCTGCGTAAGTATTGTTCAAGATCTGGAAATGTGACTTCTTCAATCACGTGATATTCGTCGACGCTTTGAGACCTTTGATCTATGCGAAGAACTGATTTATTGGACATGAAATAATTTCGAAACGTTGATAAGGTAAGTCTCGTGTTTTTTTTTTTTTTATTATTTGCGACTTTTCCGCCCTCATTTTTACTGAAATATTCACGGTCGCGTCCTTCTTTAACTGTTAAAGTTAACATGGAATCAAAATAAAGACGTAGCTTCCGACTAATTTTGAATTCGCCTCAATCTTTGTACATTTTAATCTTTACGGGCGGAGGCAGTGAGAACTGTTTTGTAATTTCAGCTTAAAACAACATTTTAATGGCGGATACTGCTCATTCTTGGAAATCATAAAATCAAAGTACAATTTATATGGCGTGAAAGACGAACGCGTTAAAAAAGAAAAAAGCCGGTCAAAATGTATGTCTATTTAAAACGATACATATTTTAAAAATCACTAAAATATTGGAAATCTAAAACGAGATACATAGTAATTATTTGCTACTTCAATAAATAGTTAATATTTGACGAAATTTAATTCTAATCCGTTAAAACACTTCATATTTTTTTTTTTTTTTTTTTTTTTTCATTTCAAACCATCTGTTTTAATATCTTAAAACTGAATATGCTTTGTAGCCTGAAGAATTTACTCATTTGTGTATGCAATCTTAATATTTAATCAGTCCACCAGTAACTCGGATTATGCCTACAGGAAAATAAAGGAAACCTTTCGATATTTTTTTTTTTATTTTTTTATTGATGGATGGTTTTTTTTTTTTTTTTTTTTTCGAAATAAAAGCAAAATATTGCTTCCCCCTGTTTTGTCTAAATAAAACGAAACTTTCATACTTATTCATTAATGAACGGATATTTTACTTAATAGTTATTTTGATTAAAAAATACGTGGGAATCTTTTTTGTGGGTGGGAGTATGTTTCACTCTCGCCCATTTCGATATCGCGCGTGTACTTTTTAATGAAGGGGGGACAATTTGTTTGTTTGTTTTGTTTTTGTTTTTTCTTTCCTTTTTTTTTTAGTTATTTAAAGAAATAACTGATGATTTTTTTTTTCCAGTAAAAAAAAAAAAGGCAATATCAAGTGTGTACATAGGAAAAAATTCGGTTCGCATCGTAACAAAAATAATTCAATAAAACATATATATATATATATATATATATATATATATATATATATATATATATAATTTGAGAATTGTTGCCTGCATAATTAAAAAAACGATATTTTCTTTCGGACTGGACAGAAGAAAATCTACACTACGATTTTGAAATTTATTCCGTTGCTGTTCTTCACTAGAGATTCTTTTAAAGACCTGTTTGGAGATTCAAAAATGTAAAAAAAAAAAAAAAAAAAAAAGTTCAATGCCATGTTCGAGTGAACTTTTTTAAAAGGATTTTTTTTCTTTTAACAACGGTTAGATTATTTTTGGTATGGATGTACAAAAAGAGAATTCTAATATCTTGCATTTACTAACTACTATTCATTATCGGATGATATTAATTTCATATCTCCCGTTCAGTCAGGTTTTGTGTTTTTGAAAACGGTTTTCCGATCGATTGTTACAAGTGTTTAGTTGGGTTTTTTTTGTATTTCGTTTTTTGTTTCTCGCGTGACTCTGTTTCCCTGCATACACAAGAACCAATATTTATTTCAGTAATTAAACGTAAGTTTAAGATTTATTTTATTTTAAAATAAAATCTTGTGTTTCTGCATAATTCGTTCCCCTCACCACCAAGAAAAATTTCAGAATTACGACGAAAATATTCTATTCGCATAAAAAAAAGAATACTTTCTGTAATCTTTATAAAATTCTTTTAAGTTTTTTTTTCTCAACAACGTAAATTACATTTTATTTTACGCTATATAATTGTTCAGGTAGCGTCTTAATGCCTACAAATTTATTGATTGTACCAAGTTCAATAAAGAGGTAAAAACTAAAAAGATTATATTCTATAAATATTGGTTATAAGGTTGAAGAAAATGTATTTCTAAACATAACATTCGTGATTAGTGCACTGCTGGTCTTCCGTATTTCTATAGGTTTTATTTTACTTTCGGGGACGCGGGTAGAATTACTGTAAGCTCACATACTACCGTGCGTAAATAAAACGTTATTTTCATTCTGTTTTAAGTAAAAGGTAAACATTATTTTTAGAAAATCCAATTAATTTAACCTTAAATTTTATTAATAGAATTCGAAACATTATCTATTGAAAAATATTGACTTTTAATGACAATTTTAAATTTGCGGCTTACATTTTTCGCATACAATGGCGGCTAGATGAATGCCGTAAAAGAATCATGTTTTAAAAGTTCATAAGCATATTTAGAAATGATTTTTGTTTTTAAATTTTGGATTAGATTTAGTAGACTATTGTCTTTCGAATAGAACCAAACTTTAAGTTCAAAGGCATTTAAATTGCTTTCTATTAGATAATCTGTGGTGGTACATGTTAAAATTAACTGTTACGAAAAAGTCCCAAAACAGAGTTCAGTGTAACCCGGATATAAGAGAGTTGTTGGGACCGGAGAAGTAGTATCTTATATCCGGGTTTGGTCTATTTTATATACATTAAAACACAGGCTCTAATTTGGGACCAGAGAAAATCTCTCTTATATCCGGGTTACACTGTATCACCACTGATTTGCTAAACATTAGCATACTTTGATAACAAAAAAAAATTACTTAAAGTTAATAAAAACAGTTTTATCGTTAAAATCATTTTTTGTTAATAAAAAGACCAAAGATTTTTTTATTATTAAATTATATTTCTTTAATACTTTTTAGAGCGTTCGAATTTGTTTTGTTTTTTTGTTTGTTTTTTTGGGGTTTTTTTTGTTTCGTCGGCGTGGTACCCAAAAATTAGTATATGCAGTTTTTGAATAAGTTGAAATTGAAGTAATTCGGCTGGATGTATACCAATGAGAGCTCAATTTATAATCATAAGGAACATTTTATATATATATATATATATATATATAACGCGCGTGCGAATTCTATTTGAAAAGTAACGGGACTGGTATCACAAACATTTTATTTACATTCCAAACAGCGAAATACAAGTTTTCCACTTCAAAGTATCTCCCCTCGATTGTAATGCACTTTTCCATCCTCTTCTGCCACGCTTCAATGCACTGCTGGAAGGATTCAGCTCCATCGTTATGGCTTCACGCCTTCAAAACTGGTTCTCTTTATGATTGTCTTGATATTGGAGAAAAGAAAGAAGTCACACATAGTAAGATCATATGATTAGGGAGGTTTTCCTTTTTACGGCGATGTACTTCTTGGCCGCGAACTGCCAGATGCTCAGGGCACTGTAAGCAGACGCATTGTGGTGGTGAAGCAGCCACGATTTTCCTTGCCATGAAAGCATGTAAAAAAAAAAAATGCAATGGCCGCAGAAAGCTTAAGAATATTTTCATACCTCCAAGACATCACAATAAATAACGTAATCCACGATCCTTCTTTTGCCTATAGATCACGCAGCACTCACACCCGTTACTTTTCAGACAGTCCTTGTGTGTGTGTGTGTGTATATATATATATATATATATATATATATATATGAGAGAGAGAGATATGTTTACAATTTACTTTTCTCCGTATATAGACTTAGTGATACATCTCACGAAAATTCCCTTTCGAATCTCCTGATATGCTTCAGTCATAAATTTAATTTATATTGGATATAAAATGTTTATTGTACATTTTTTTTTTTGTTTTTTTTTTTTTTTAAATATTTATCTATTTTTATGTAGACACTTATTTGTTAAGCCGCCATTAGTCCAGTGGAACATGTTCATACCATTTGTACCATAGGGCTTTCAAACAAATCCATTTAAAATATTCTATCGCCCAAGTCCCACTCCATCTTAGCCTTTCGAACAGAAGTAATGTTTTATCCCTTGTTTCCTCTATAGGAGCAGATAGGTTCGTTTAACGTCCAGTTCACACTCCTCCAAATTCATATGAACAGGAGTAGAGGTTTATCCCTTGCTCACGGTTTATGACGAAGTTTTCGGTTCCTTCTAATGTCTTCTTATTCTTTCACTCCCAGTAAACGTTTGCGCCTTAGTGGCATTATCGCTTTGCTTGGGGTGAATTGATTAAAAAGAAAATAATTTCTTAGCTATCGTGTTATATATTCTTTTGTGTTTTTATAGGGAAAGTAAATATGAACAAAAAACAAATGATTGTATTTTCGAAACCGAATTAAAAGACCAATTTTAAAAATGAATTAGGAAGTTTTAAAAACTCAATTACGCAAAATTAATTTTCATCTCCGATAAACAAATTTGTCACAAGTCAGACAAATATTACTAAAACCAGGAAAGTCCCTGTACTACGCACGAATAGCACGACCAGGGGTAAGTAAGAATGATTGGGGGCTCCCAGAAGTGCTTTATAACCCTCGTTATCTTACCAACATTTGCTTTTTACTACTTACATTACAAACCAAACTTTGCACAATTTATTAAAGAATAAAAAGGTTTCGCGGATGTTGACGTCATTTCACACACAAATATATATATATATATATATATATATATATATATATATATATATATATATAATATATATATATATATATATATATATATATATATGTAATTATTCGTCGTCCAAATCGGTCAATTTGATTTGCTCAGTCTGTCTCGAAAAAACACTTTTTTTTTTTTTTTTTTTTTTTTTTTTTGAATCAGCAAAATTGACAAATTTCAACCATTTTTTTTTTTTTTTTTTTTTTTTTCCATTTTTTAAAAAAATGAAAATCTCATTTTGAAATACTTTAAAATATCAATTATCATTTTTACAAAACTTATTTTAAGAAAATCAGAAATTATGTTTGTTTTAGATATTTTGAACCAGGTTTAACTTAGCTTCTGCGCGGAAAAAATGTAATTTGAAAATAAAACAAAGCAGGTCATAAACTTTCGCTTCACTTGACAGGTGATTAGACATATTGACGGATTCCGTGAGGATAATTTGTTCTACGGAAGGAGAAAAGTGAAATAATTTACATTTAAGTAAACAAATTATTTACCTCGTTATTTTTAAGGAAAACTTTCAGCGCTCTAATTTTTTTTTTTGTACTTAGCTTTTACGATGCTTTATGAAAAATATATTACAAAGAAATTAAAATAAGCCTTTTAAGAGTGATATTAAATTCCATAAGAAAGGTGTCTAATTTATAGGTGCCTTATGAAATTTTCAGAAGTGCACATAAAATACTATAATTTTATGTACATTTATTACATTTTACCGTGTTATTGGTATTTCCACTCATTTTATTAATTTTGATATTTCATTTATGGAAAAATGTCATAACAGATTAATATAAAAATAAGATCATATAAATTTCATAAGATTATACTGATACTTGTAGCTACCCTTCTCAGTTGAAATTGAATAATCAAATTAACTTATCTACACGTGTTTCGCAAAAGTAAAGGCGTTAACAGCGGAGAACAATGCTTAACTCAAATAACGCAAATTATTTGTATTCTGGTTGGTCTTCCGTACTTTATAATTACAGCCCGATTCTCAACACAAAATTAAATTTCTTAATTACTGCGGGTCTTCTGATTATTAGTCAAAATGATACAATTTACAACGCGCTAAAAAAATCTCTCTCCTAAGGACATTTAGGAAACCCGATGCGGCTTTTAACTAATTTTAGAATATTTTAACAACTTAAATGTAAAAATCAATTATAATTAAAAAAAAAAAAACAACAACAAATAATTGTATTAATTCATTTTTCATCGAAAATGTATTGCTTTCAGAAGATATTGTCCATATTTATAAAAACAACTTAAAGCAAATAAAAGCATTTGAAATTAAATGTCTTTGTTTTATTGAGTTTTGTATGTTACAAATCAGAACTGATTTTCAGGTACGGGGGTCCAATTAAAAACAACAAAAAAAAACATGATTTGCATTCCTCAAAGCTTTGTGCTTTTAACTATTGTAATCACTAAACCTGACGCGATCGAATTTCTAGCGTGTTTATAAAATTATTATGCGGGTAATAAATTAAAAAAAAAAAATTCTGCCCTGACTTTAATAAAAAAAACAAAAAAACATTTCCATCATCTGTGAATAGTTTCTGAAAGTTTCATTAACATCCAACAATTATTTTTATAACTGTATATGGTATTTTACTAGTTCCGGTGATACAAAGAGAAACACAGTTTTTTAATCAAAATTTAGAATGTTCTAAAAAAGGAAATCTTTTTAAAAATAATTAAAATAAACTTTGATCTTGCCTCTTAATAATAGCATAAGCATTTAGACGATAAAATTTCGTTTTCGTCAAGTTTGGCATCCTTTTCTTCATGCTATGCTCTCTTTTTCTTTTTCTTTTTCTTTTATCGATCTCGTGGAGGTACCTGTAACTGTTATCTTTCCGACCTTAATATTTCCTTGGGCTCTTGAAAAATCAGACATTTTTTGTGCTCTTTATTAAACTGCCGTTATGACTGCGTGGAATTTTCTATCTTCCTATTTAGCGAACCGAACGTCATTCTAAATGTTTAGTTTCGAAATGTTAATTATCTGACTTACCCAGAATTTACGGAATCTAGAAAAGTATGTTTGCTTTACAGGATAACCACTTTGAACACCTTGGAAACTATTATTATTACAAGCACTGAATTAAATCTTAAAATAAAAATCTTCATCACATCGTGAAATTTTTTTTTTTTTTTTTTTTTAACTTTAATTTAGTTTCCCTACAATCGCATAGCGATCACAATAATAAATAATCGCATAAACATCTCGCATGTCTATAATAACGCTAGTGTCTATAATAACAACTAGCAGTAGAGCCCGGCGTTGCCCGGGGATGTAACAGTAAGAGTAGATCAATTATCGACCATCATAAAGACTGAAAAATGAAATTTACAAAGATTATTCTTTGAGGTTGACGGACACGCATGTCTTAATTAGTTTTTTTTTTCCTTTGTTTTTTTTTCCTTTGTTTTTTTTGTTTGTTTGTTTGTTTGTTTTTTACGAATTGGTCAAACAAAAACATTGTTTTCAATCGTTATGAGTCTACCGATTGAATAGAATATTATTATAAACAATTGTCTTGTAAATGGAATTTTTAAAGCATTCTGAATGTAAAAATAAAGAAAAAGTGTGCAAGACAATAAACACTACCTGCCAAAAAAAAAGTGAAGTTTTGTTTAAATCGGTTGAAAAATGTAGAAAATCTGATCCCATATATAAACGAACACACACACAACCAACCTAGGTTTTATAATAAGTATAACTCGATATGAGTTGTCCCCCTTTCATTAATGCCTCTTAATCGTGTTTTCAAATTGATTTCGTGCATAAACAATTGTTTTTCCAATTTTTGGCGCTGTCAGAACCACCGCAAGGTAATTTTACGTAGTCCTCTGAAGTTTTGTTGGAATCGGTTGAAAAATGTAGGAAATCCGATCCAATATATAAGCGAACACACACACACACACACACACACACAACCTGGGTTTTATAATAAGTATGATAATCGCACAGACATCTACTTGAACCTGTGAAACCATTCGAAGCATTGTTAAACTTGAAATATTTTCAATGCAATATTTTTGAGGTTCACTGACTGTCGTCGCATGCTGCACCGGATTAAAAGCTGATGCGGGCCCCGAAGTATATACTATAAAGGAGCCTTAAAAGTAAAGGAAAAAATATCCACAAATTAAATAATGAATTATTAACTGCTGTGGTTACAGGGGCCTGAAACAGGTAAATATTTAACTTCTATCTCCCTTGAGTTCCCTGTTATGACAAAAGTACGCAGGTATATGCTTTAGGAAAGCTTTATTTAACTGAGAATACAATGTTCGCGTATAGTGTCCTTTTATAGTTCCAGTAAACAGAAATAGCTCTCTCAAATAGGAGAGAAACAAAACAAGGGGAGACCACTCTTGATTATTCATAACATGCCCCTTGATCCTTATACAAGTTGAACACCATTGAAAAAATCGTTTGAAAAATATGAGGCGATTTTAATACAGTATTCCAGTAGATTTTTCTTACCTGAAATGATAAAGATGTAGATATTTATTTCGTGAGACACATTGAACGTTTTTAATGTAAGGCGTGTAAGCATTTGTTATGTTTGCGACTTGGTTAACCTGATTGTGTGCATGTTAAAACAAGGTTGAAGTTTGAATGATCTTCATAATTGCATAAGATTGTTTTGGTTTTATTTTTAAGGGTGTTTTTTTAGAACTTTTGTTTAATATTAATTTATTTTCGTATGGTTTTATTTGTTTGGTCTTACATGTCCTCATATCACGTAAAATTCTAATAAATCTCACTTTATTTTTTGTTTTTTTTTTTTTTTTTTTTTTTCAGTATTTTGTTTTTTAAGCAAAATTAACATTTGAAATTTAAAAATGGTTTGTTTCTAAGATTAATTAGCAATCTTGGATCTTCGCGCGCGCAAAAAAAAAATCAAAAGGACGTTTTTTCCCATGACACCGCTATTATTTCAATTGCCTTCATTCCTCGCCAATGTTTTAAAAAAAGTGATGAATTTTAATAAAACCTAAACATATGAAAGTGATTTTATACATTTTCTTCATTCTTGATAACTGACAAAAAATAACACTGTTAATTGGAACGGTTGACAAAACGTTGGCTAAATGCCAATCGATTGAAATTTTATAAAATCTCTTTACAATTGATTCATATATTTAAATCCGTAAATATTCATAAATCTATTAATACAAAATGATAAATGTTGTATTGCATTAGATTTAATACAATTGTATTGGTTTTTAGGATGACGTGAAATATAAAATTATTCTTGTAAATAAACAGTCGAATAAATGTTTAATATCCTTGTAGGTTCTCAAGAACAAGAAATGTCCAAATTTACTTTGATCATATTTTCAGGTTTTGTTATTCTAATAATCGCTTTTTAAAACAAATATTGCCGAGGAGTGAAGGTAATTAAAATAATATCAGTGTCAAGGAAAAAACCCGTCCCTTTTGACACTTTGTTTTTCTTTTCTTTTTCTTGCAGGAAGGTCAGATTGCAGATTTATTTGTGGCTGACGTATGTCTATATCTAACAATCGCGCACTAAATGTACATTTATCTTCGACTAAAATCTAATTTGGTTGATGATAAAACTTGTTTTGTTATGTTTAATGTTGTAAATTAGCAAAACAAAGATTCCATCGATACTTTTTATACCCACACCGCTTGGAAGTTTTACCTGTAATATTTGTTCTTAATTACGAGGATTTGGGCCAATTACTGTCCTGTGATATTTGTCGTGAGAAAGGTTGCCAAGAAAAAAAAAATTATTCATTATAAGTATATTGAAAACTGTACAGAAAGTTTAGAAGTTTTCATCTTTTGAGCGGACCAAATTTAATAAAACCTAATCTCCAATTGCCAACCGAACATGTACCTTATAAATGTGCAACTTGATACACTAAACTTGTAATTAATTGTAGATTCTACGGAGAAAGTTGAGGTGCTTCTTACATAACGACCGTTATGAGTAGGGACCTTCTATTTCCCTTCAGGATGTGTGCGATCATGGCTCCCCACAACTTCCTGACATTGGTAGCTCTTAGTATTTTTTAAAATCTTTTCTGTTAATTCACCTACATATATATATATATATATATATATATATATATATATATATATATATAAATTTACTAAAGTTCGCAGCTAATTCTCCTAAAGCGAGACCTTCATTGCACCTGGTTGTGATCGCTTCAAATGTGGGTGAACCGGGGTGCACTAACTGTGGGGTCTACATTCGGGCTCACCCTGATAAACAAACCAAAAACTTTTTTTTTTTTTTTTTTTTTTATTTTAAACTATAAAAAAATCATTGGAAGTACGTCGAATATCATCCTCGCTTACGAAAAGTGAATAACTCCCTGATTTTGGTACTTTTTCATTTTGAGAGTAGAGAGGCAAGCTAAACAAATTTAGATTTATAATTTGAAGAGTTCCACAAAAAAAAACTGATTTATAATTTCTTGGAGTAAATTAATATTTAAGGTAAGTAGCATTAGATTTTTGCAGGTAAATTGACAGAAAAGATCTGTACTTTTTGTCGTTTTGTTTTGTTTTTTTTTATTGTTGTGGTGTTGTTTTGTTATTGTTTTTACTACTCCTTCGGTAATTTAGAAAGATTGTTGCTGGCCAGTGTACGCGTTGAGAGATAAAAACGTGTTTTTCCTGAAATGCCCACAATAAACATGGCTGACTCGGAGTATGAGTCCACCTAAAACAAGTGTAAAGAAAAAAGTTGGGCCTGTATGTATGTAACAAATTAATCTAGAAACTTTGGTCCAAAATATGTGTTGAGAGAGAATGTGCGTGCGTCCGTACATGTATGTAATGTTCATGCCTATCCCAAAAGAGAGATCACGTTCTTCCGCGAGAAAAGATATCGCCAAGTAGTGTTGGAGAGCGTCCCCTAGGAACAGTTTCGGAAATAACCCGACAAGATGACGGAGTTTTGAGAGGTGGAAATTTAGGCTCATTTTTAATTATATTCTTTTTATAGCTAAACCTCTTCTTTACCCCTTTTACTCTCATTCGATCTGTATCGGTGTTATAATACGAGATAAACAAATACAATTACTTCCCATATGCCTCTTTCAAATAAACAAAAAAGCTTCATTTGTCACTGTCTTAATGCAAAACTACACGTACATTACTTAAAGTTCCAAACCTACAGAATTGACGGTTATAGTTACATGGCGCTGATACTTAACTATATGTTAAGCTAATGATGAATAAGGCTTGGTTGCTAAATAGCATATTAGGCTGCGATGGTAAGCTGTAAGGTTTTAAGTAGACAAAAAATACACATTAACGACTTAGTCTTTCTTCACCTAACAAGCAGTCGTAGATTTAAGGAGGCTTTACATGAATTTCATGGATGTCTTAAATGTCTGGAGGGTAATTGAAGCGAAGAAACATTCCGAAGAAACGTCGCTCAATGTAAAAACAGAAGGGTAAAGAATTGAGCGAACGGGTACATGACGGGTGGAATTTGGGGAATATGACATTTTAGAACAAAGAAAATGTTTGGTGAGGTTTAGGGATTGGCGATTACGACGGGAATAATTCTCTTTAAGAAACAGACATTAAAAATAAATAAATAAATAAATCCCTTCTAACTCTGCACAAAAAATATCACTAAGCAGCAAAGTGAACGGTGAAAGCTAATGAAATATACGAATTGGGAAAATAAGTAACTCCGAAAAACATGCTTGTCTATATGTGTGTGTGTGTGTATATATATATATATATATATATATAGGTGATTAATTTTGTTTTTCTATTCACTTAACAGCCGTATTTTAAGAGAGAATGCGAAGAAACGTCAATTCGTTTTTTTTTTTTTTTTTTTTTTTTTTCTCGCGTTGTGTTCCTTTAGAATGTGGACGATAATGATTCAATTTATTCTTCATAGCCCTAAACATCTTATAATGAATCGGGGGTGCCAGTTAAAGGATAATATGTGACTTGATTAAATACCGTAACACTTTATTCGCTCTAATATTTCCTTAGATACTCTTGACTATTGTTTGTTAATAGCAGTGGATAGGTCCGCCTAACACTCGGTTCACACTCCTCCCCAGTCTTTTGAACAGGAGTAGAGGTTTATCCTTCGTTTTCTTTTAGGATTGGGTTTGAGGTCCCTTCTAAAGTCTACTTCCGCGTTATACTTCTAATATCTCCGAGTAAACTCTAATTAAATCTTGACCTCTTCAAGTCTAGTGTTAGCCGTTATCGTTCTTTCATAGCCCAAAGAACTTCACTATTTGTCCTTTCTTATGCTCATACAACACCACACAGTAACTATCTACCTTGAGTGGCTTTTGAGCCTTGCATTGAGCGAACAAAGATGAGTGTAAGGAGATAAGTGAATGTAAAAGAAAGAATATTAAGTTAGGAAATTTGTTGACGATACACTTGTATGTATGTATCTATTAAAACATTCAGTTTCTAGGGTGGTGGGTATGATTTCTCCATACCCGGAAGCAAGGTTCTGGTGATATTGTCAATTCAACATGCTCTGATAAAAAGATATGAGAACGAAGACAGGAAGTGCCCCTTTTTTATAGGCGTTTAACAGCGACCTCTAACGACTTCTTGTTGAAACTAGCGAAGTTACGATGCGATGCTAACTCAGTCCCTATGTTTCGATCCATTTACATAAACACGTTAGGTAGGTTACTCTCTACTTCCCTCTGCCCATCTTACCATCAATTTTTCCTGTGAATATCAAATTCTCCAAACCCGCTTTCCTGATGTGTCAAAATATTAAATAGTAAAAAAATATTCAACAATATTTGATATCCATTGGTGAACTACATGTGCATACACCGTAAGATATAGAAGTTGATGTTCCCATAATAAAATTGACATTATATATATATATATATATATATATATATATATATATATATATATATATATATATATATATGTGTGTGTTGTAAAAGTTTTCAACTTTTCCCGATTTAAAAAAATATTGGTAACTCGTTTTGAAACTGTCGGTAATCTTATTAGGCAATCAAACTCCCCTACCGCCCGGTTTATACTTCTCCCCGGTCTTTTGAACAGGGTCATAGGCTTATCGCTTGTCTCCGGTTTCTTCTAAATTCTACTTTAGCTCTGTACTTCTAACGTCTCCGCCTAAACTCTGGAATATTCTGATTTTGCATTTTAATCTATACTCAAATTATTTTTTTTTTTTTTTTTATAAATAAGATTTTATGTCACAGTGAGTTTTGTTTTGTTTAATCAGTTCACCACAACCAAGGTGATAACGTCACTAAGATGCAATATGGAAAATACTTTAGAAGCAATTGGAAACTCAATAATAGTATACATTTCGGTTCAGGCGGAGACGTTAGTTTTTCTAGCTGTTCCACAAGATCCTCGTGTCGTACGTTGCCATACGCTTTCGCGTAATCTATAAAACCCAAGTGGTCCGATGCTCTTGACATAATCCAAAGAATCAGCAATATTTTGGGCCCCTTTTCTAGCGTCTGGGCTCCAGTCACTTTCCCGCCGCTGTAAACTTTTCTCCCTATCACTTTTCTGTAAATACTTTCATGACATTTTTTCGGATTTTTCTGTGTTTTACTCTCTCGTCGCTGAATAGTTCCCCAACGTAGTCGTTCCAGCTTTTTAGTATTTCTTTTTTTGGTGATATTTTTTTTCTGCTTAGATGTGGCACAAAGCCGAAAGTATGGAGCACCCAGTGAGGTTCGAACTTTATTCAGTCGCATTTAGACCAAGCCGAGGTGCCAAAGTATTTTTTTCTGTTATGAGTGTTCTCTTGATTGTATGCAACTTGTTCATGATCTTCTTTTGGCAGGGTCGTGTCGATGGTCATCTTTCTTTTGGCAGGGTCGTGTCGATGGTCATCTTTCTTTTGGCAGGGTCGTGTCGATGGTCATCTTTCTTTTGGCAGGGTCGTGTCGATGGTCATCTTTCTTTTGGCAGGGTCGTGTCGATGGTCATCTTTCTTTTGGCAGGGTCGTGTCGATGGTCATCTTTCTTTTGGCAGGGTCGTGTCGATGGTCATCTTTTCTTTTGGCAGGGTCGTGTCGATGGTCATCTTTCTTTTGGCAGGGTCATCGATTTCTTTTTGGCAGGGTCGTGTCGATGGTCATCTTTCTTTTGGCAGGGTCGTGTCGATGGTCATCTTTCTTTTGGCAGGGTCGTGTCGATGGTCATCTTTCTTTGGCAGGGTCGTGTCGATGGTCATCTTTCTTTGGCAGGGTCGTGTCGATGGTCATCTTTTTTGGCAGGGTCGTGTCGATGGTCATCTTTCTTTTTGGCAGGGTCGTGTCGATGGTCATCTTTCTTTTGGCAGGGTCGTGTCGATGGTCATCTTTCTTTTGGCAGGGTCGTGTCGATGGTCATCTTTCTTTTGGCAGGGTCGTGTCGATGGTCATCTTTCTTTTGGCAGGGTCGTGTCGATGGTCATCTTTTTTTTGGCAGGGTCGTGTCGATGGTCATCTTTCTTTTGGCAGGGTCGTGTCGATGGTCATCTTTCTTTTGGCAGGGTCGTGTCGATGGTCATCTTTCATTTTTTTTGGCTTTTGGGGTCGTGTCGATGGTCATCTTTCTTTTGGCAGGGTCGTGTCGATGGTCATCTTTTTTTGGCAGGGTCGTGTCGATGGTCATCTTTCTTTTGGCAGGGTCGTGTCGATGGTCATCTTTCTTTTGGCAGGGTCGTGTCGATGGTCATCTTTTTTTGGCGGGGTCGTGTCGATGGTCATTTTTTTTGGCAGGGTCGTGTCGATGGTCATCTTTCTTTTGGCAGGGTCGTGTCGATGGTCATCTTTCTTTTGGCGGGGTCGTGTCGATGGTCATCTTTCTTTTGGCAGGGTCGTGTCGATGGTCATCTTTTTTTTTGGCAGGGTCGTGTCGATGGTCATCTTTCTTTTGGCAGGGTCGTGTCGATGGTCATCTTTCTTTTGGCAGGGTCGTGTCGATGGTCATCTTTTTTTGGCAGGGTCGTGTCGATGGTCATCTTTCTTTTGGCAGGGGTCGTGTCGATGGTCATCTTTCTTTTGGCAGGGTCGTGTCGATGGTCATCTTTCTTTTGGCAGGGTCGTGTCGATGGTCATCTTTCTTTTGGCAGGGTCGTGTCGATGGTCATCTTTCTTTTGGCAGGTCGTGTCGATGGTCATCTTTCTTTTGGCAGGGTCGTGTCGATGGTCATCTTTTTTTTGGCAGGGTCGTGTCGATGGTCATCTTTCTTTTGGCAGGGTCGTGTCGATGGTCATTTTTTCTTTTGGCAGGGTCGTGTCGATGGTTTTTTTTTGGCGTGTCGATGGTCATCTTTTCTTTTGGCAGGGTCGTGTCGATGGTCATCTTTCTTTTGGCATGGGGTCGTGTCGATGGTCATCTTTCTTTTGGCAGGGTCGTGTCGATGGTCATCTTTCTTTTGGCAGGGTCGTGTCGATGGTCATCTTTCTTTTGGCCTGTTAATTCATTTTTCTTTGGTTTTGGTGGGTTTTTTTTTTTTTTTTTTCTTTTTGTTTTCATTTGTGGGTTGGTTTTTTGTTTTTTTGTTTTCATTTGTGGGTTGGTTTTTTGTTTTCATTTGTGGGTTGGTTTTTTTGTTTTTTTGTTTTTCTGCTATTATGTTTTTCTTTTGTTAAAATAGGTGATAAAATTGATTTCAATAAAATCTTTAGGAAAAATAGTTTCCTTTATATACAGTAGGAAATGGTAAAAAATTATCCGAACTTAACGTTACTCATCTTCTGCATATTACATGTAGACGTTGAATTATTTTTTCACAAGTTTCATTAATTCTTAAACTCTCTCCTTTAACGTTCCAGATTTTACTAATGCTGCTGTCTGGATAGTTTCGATTTTTCTCTAGTTCTAATTTTCCCAACCTCTTGGTAATGCTTTTCGGAATATTTTAAGTGTCTCCAATCATATTTTTCTTTTATCTTCAGTTCTTTGGTAAGGTCCAGATAATTTTTCTCAACTCTTCATCTGTTTTGTTGTTTTTTTTTTTGGGGGGGTTCGGTGACTTACAGGGAAAACGACATTTCTTGCTGACGTCTACGAGAGCCAATCTTCTTCTGCGTTTGAATTAGAAGTTCTATAGAATTTTCCCTTGTTAATTATAAACACAATTTTTTTTTTTTTTTTTTTTTTTTTTATCATCCAATTAACTGTGAGGAAAAAAGTTATGAAATATGAGCCGGTTAATGAAAACAAGAGAGTTAATCTCTCACATTTAACATTCTATTTCATTCAAAGCCCAAATTCAGTTACTCTGCGATATCTGAAAGACTGCCCAACTTCTATCTGGGGTGGGTATTTGATTATATAGCTCTCGTAATACGATTCTCTTCTTCGCTTGCAACAATAGGTACAACTGGTTCGGCTTCATGAAGCCGCACTCAGCGGCTCGGAGTTTACCTCGTCGACCCTGAAGATGGCGTCTCTGACTGTACAAATAAAGGAATTTTCATAAATGAAAAGTCTTCCTTGAAGTTTTCATCTTCCCGTTAAACGAAAGCTAAAGGATTAAAATTTCTAATTCCAGAACAAAATACTGGGGGGGTGTATTTCAAAAAGAAATTATAATAATTTTTACTCGATTCATTTTTTTTCTCAAAGTTAGAATAATCTGTTCTGAAACAGATATTACTTACTTATAGCATAAAATGTTGTATAAAAGCATTCTAAGGTGTTGAACGGTTAAGTACGGTGGACCAGAATTTACATAAATTTAAGAATTCTAAGAAAAAACGGTTTGTTTTTAACCTCAAACAATATTATATGAAAAAACATTGCTACCATGCATAAGTTATAAGTGAAATGAAACCATTGCCGACAGCCGAAAAAGTTTATCCGAAAGGGGGACAACCTTTGAAATACGTACTCTTTTTAACGATAATGTCGCGTGTGAATCACCGAATTTAGGTAAAAATGGCAAAAGTGGATAGATAAGAAAAAATTGCAAAAGGAAAAAAATTATAGATGAATATCTCACAATGAGTTTATTAAAATCTTGGATACAATACATAATGGAAAAACATGAGAGAAGTTTGTCAAATTAAAAAGAATATTCAGTTAAAGCTCCCCCCTCCCATGAGATTTTAATTTTTAGGCGATTACGTCTGAACACACTGAAAAACTTGGGGAAAAAACAATTATAGGTCCACTTGATGAAACCGGAAAAAAACAAAAACAAAAAAAAAGCAATAAAACATTAATTATTTCAGAGGTTATCAGACAACGACAGGGTCAGACTGGTGCCAGTAAAATTTAAAATCTTGTCTGATGCGTTTTCAATCTTTTAATACTCAAGTGTGAAGTCTCTGAGAAGCGTCATATCGACATTTAGCAAATAGGTGTGAACAGAAATTCAAAAGGTTTGCTGAGGGAATAGGCTAAGTGAACTCTAGAATATTTACTTCGTTTACCATGATTTACCAATAGAATACTTAAATTAGACTGAGAGTCAATACGAAATCTGTGAATGGGATTCCTAACCTTCGCGATTTTTCCGATTCCGATTAATCGTCCCAAAACTAATATATATATATATATATATATATCCTAATGTCAGCTATCAATTATAAAATTAATTATAGTCATCAAATTCACTTAAACACGTTACGATTTGTGCTTTTACTGCATTTGGAGTAGGAACCTAGCGCCCCCTCCACCAAATAAAACTTCTAAAAGTCGACATCGAAAACTTAAAAAAATGTTTTTAATACTAGGAGCGGGAACTTAGCCCCTATGTAAAACAAGAAGAGAAGGAGCCTAGCTCCCCACCACTAGAGTAAATATCTATTTAAAAATATTTATTTTAAAATATTGAGGTGGGGGGGGCTTAGCCCTATTTTTAACTAGAGGGATGGGAGCTTAGACCCATCCTTCTCGAACGGTCATAATTTTCTGTTGTCGAATTGCCATTTTTACCGTTGCCATTTTTTCCGCTACCATTTTTACCGAGCACCATGAATCACCATAGTTAAAAAACGAACATTTTGACATTAGAAATTAAAAAAAAAAAATAAGTAGTAATTACTTGCATTAAGCTCTTTTAATTGTCACGTAGTAGATATAGTCTTCACTCAATAACTTAATCATGCAGCTTTGACGACCTTTTGAAAGATTTTTGAAACATAATTAAAAAAAAAGAAATGCAAACAATTTTCATCTGTTTTTTTTCTTCAGTCTATAATGTCCATAGTACATATTTATAGAAGCAATTAAAAGCTTATTTAATTAAATTAGATAGTTTTATTGTAGTTTTTATTTTACGACTTGGAGCAGATTTTAGGGAATTCGGTAAAAATTTGAAAAATTGATTTACATTGTCCAAGTAGTCATGCGTCTAACTAATGAAAACATTTGGTTGACGATTTTAATTTCTCGAAAATTTCAGGAAAATAAGTGAAGGTTAACAGATGTTATATATATTATATAACCAAGATTTTCTAAAAATATAATTTCACAAATAAATTCATTTGTGAATAAGTCCTAAAAGCTTCATTAAAATCCGACAATTATTTTTTTTTTTTTTTTTTTTTTTTTTTTTCTCAAGACTTATCAAATGTGTTATTTTACCGGAAAACAGGCGCGTAAATGTACATTACTACTTCTGTTGACGCATAAAAAAAAAATTTGACCAAAATTCCGAACGTGTTAGAAAAGACTAAAAAAAAATACTCTGTATTTCCTCTTAATAACAAACATTTTGGCGATGAAACATTTTTTTATTAAGTTTGGGGACGTTTTTTTTCATCATGGTATGCTCTTTTTTCAGCGAATTACTGGAGGTAACTACATTTTGGAATGATCTTTACTATTAAAGTAGTTAAAGCTAGTTCAAAATGTCTTTCGCTTCCCCTGACTCTGAATTTTATAAGAATAAATTTCACCCAATAGAAGTCCTGACAGTCACTCATGGTAAAGGGAGACACTCAAAGTAGTATTAACTGAATGAGGCGTGTGATATGAATGGGAAAAAAAATAGAATGAAATTTAAAATAGTGTTAATGAATAAATTGTGGGGCTAACATTTATTCTTTTTTTATTATTATTTTACAGAAAAGTCTCTTCCTCAAATGCATAAATTAGTTTCAGAAAGCCACTCAAATATCACTTCATTTTTCCTCTTTTGAAATATTGGACATCCTTGTCTGACTCTCACAAAAGTTCCTTTGTTTTCCAAAGGATTGCGTCTGGTTTTTAATTCGTGTAGCTTCAGTGTTCACTTCAAGATCAAAGCCGAAATAAATTTGCTTATAAGCGTCTGGCTAGCGTGTGAAATGGCGACTCGTGGTGTTCCAAGAAGAGCCGAGACAAGGTCATGAGATCTAGTATCGCTTAAGACTGAGTTCACCTCCGACCCAAGCTTTATAAATTGTCAAGTACGAGAACAAGAAACAAAAAACAAACAAAAAAAATTCAGTTTTCACAATGACAGTCAATCAGGTTTTGTCGTTGTTTTTGACTAAGTAGCGGACATTTCATTGTAATTTTTTAAGTGTTAATTTCAGATAATTCATACACAGTAATTTTTTACTGTAAACATTTTAGCTTAGAGATTACAATATATATTTATTTTAATCAGCGTTAACATGTATGAAGTATGAGATGTGGTATACAAGATCGTATTAAAATAACACTAACAGTGACTTTAAACTAGGTATAGTGTAACCCGGATATAAGAGACCTGGATATAAGAGATTTTCTCTGGTCCCAAATTAGAGCCTGTGTTAATGTATATAAAATAGACCAAACCCGGATATAAGAGACTTCGTCTCCGGTCCCGACAACTCTCTTATATCCGGGTTACAATGTACCTCCAATAATTCGGTATACCCAAGGTTTAAAAGATATTTTTCATAAATAAAAAATAATTTTTGAAGCTTTCCCCAGCTTGAATTGAAAGCTAAAGGATTAAATTTTCTAATTTCAGAAAACAAAACACTGTACTGTATTTCAATTAGAAATTATGATTTTAATCGATTCTTCTGAAAAACTAATCGAAACGGCCATGGAAAAAAAAAAAAAAAAAACGCCTAAAATAACAGATTTTGGAAACGTTACTTTCGTAAAATTAGCAAATTTAAAGTTTAATTAATCTGTTTTAAAACAAACATCACTTACATACACCATGAAATTTTCTAGACAAGCATTTCCTCACCACGGAGTCTTGGTTTTCTCAAGTCTCCGTCGATAATTTGATGGCCGCATGTGTTGACAGGTTTAGTATGGTGGATCAGAGCTGATACAATTTTTCGAATTCTAAGAATGGTTTGTTATTGTTTTTTAACTACTAAGTAATATTTAAAATTTAAAATATTTTAAGCAATTATCTAATATTTTACTGATTTTTCTAACTGTAACTTTGAAGATGCTTTCTTATAATAGCTTAAAGTTTAAGCTATTATACATTCAGATGTAAATAAAATATTAAAATAATTAGTGTATTTGATGGCATATAAGACGCACCCCAATTTCAACAGGGCAAATCGAGAAAAAAATTGTAAAATTAATGAGTAAATGGTACAGCTTAGGCTATATGAGGTATTGGTTAAATAAGCCATGATTGCAATTAATTTTAAACGAAAAATAATAGGAAAAATGAACATGTGCTTATAAAAACTTTACAATATCCAAAGGTAAGAAAAAAAAATGAAGTAATTATTTCAATTAAGCAAAACATTACAGTTACCTTTTTAAAATGTTATTCTTCTTCAAATCCATAAAATTTGTCGTCTTCGTTATCAAAATTCTGATATTCATTTTCAATATTACTATCATCGTCGTTAAATAAAGCGACATCTTATTTCCGCCGACTATCGTGAATTTTAAAACTACGTATGGCATATAAGACGCAGGGGAATTTTAAGACATTTTATTTTTAGTTTAAAAAAAGATGCGCCATATCGTCAAATACGGTATATTTTTTCAATTGGGTAAATAGTTATTTGTATTTATGATTTATCAAAATAATATATAATTACATTAATAAATAAGTTATATAAATATTTACTCCTTTTCATTTAATAGGCATTAAATTATATCATTTTTTAGCATTATCCATATTTTACCATGACATGACAGAGGAATATTTATGAACATTCTTAAATTTAATAATTTTTATTTCTGTTTTTATAAATACATGTTGCAAAATAAAATCTTTGCATTTACTATCATTAAATCAATCAGAGGAAGTTTTCTTTTTGACTTATGTTAAAAGAGAAGGCAAACCTGTTTGCTTATTTTTGATTTTTGGTCTTGTTTTTAACTTTTTTTTTTTCCAAGTTATCCACTGCCTTAACCAGGTATTGAACTCACACTCTTTGGGTCCTGTTACTGGATCTAACTAACGTCTTTATCCACTGTACCATATGGCACAGTGGATAAAGATGAGGGGAATTAACCGACATCCATTAGACGTGGAACTAAACAGTCTACGCCAATGTGCGAAATAAAGGGTTTCAGTTCGACATTCCAATCACCTGAAGAAGGCCGGAGCGTTCAACGGCCGAAATGTTGATAAACATTGCTACAAAGATGAGGACAATAGTCCGAATAATGTAAATAGTGTACATAATACCTCATCTCAGAAAAGTTTCTATTTTCATTCAAATCTTATGAATAATTTTTTAAAATTCAGTTAGGCAAGTATTTTATTAAATTTTATCAGTTATCAGGGATTTCATTTAAACTATCCATCAGAACGGGTTAAAATCATCTGAGTGTAATACTTATTATTCTATTAATTTATACAAGCCAACATTACCACAAGGACACATTCTTACAGATGTTGGCAAAGGACAAAGTTAAATGAAAATAATTAAGTGTTAAATGATTGAATGCCTAAAGTAAGGAGAGCACACTAATTCCAAAGTTCCGAATTCCATCGTACAATTCACCCACATGTTTGCCTGTTAAATCTCTAAGTTTTTGTTATTTTTCAAGAAAGAAATAACAGCAAAGATATTGAATTTCACAGTGACAAGAGATTAGTTCTTCAATTAAACAAACGCGATAGTTTTTCGTTTGTTCTGGCAGCAGAAATTATTAAGTCATTTTAAAACAGTTTTTTTCTCTCTCCTGGAGAACACTGATATTATGTCGGAGTCGTAAATAAATCTGTTTTTTTTTTTCTTTAACATCTTTCTTCAAAAAATAATTACATTCTATTAAATTATACAGGGTACGATGGGTAAATAGTTGCTATTTTATATTTTTAATTTCGCGCATGCACGTTGTTTGTTTGTGATTTTGTTTACTGCACTGTATAATAGGGTCAGTTGGGCAACGTCTCAGTAAAAAAGCACCATAACGCAATTCACTCTACCAGAAATTTGGAAACTACATGCTGTACTGCTTAGCATTCGCGCCAGAAGATCCAGTACGAACACGTCCTGGGTATGACGTTAAACTGCATCCAACAGCAAGGCCTCTGATCAGGAGGTTTTGAGGAGCGTGGAACCACCTCTTAATTGTTGGTGTTCCCAGGTCCACCCTGACCCGGGGTGGTAGCACCTGTTAGGGTCCCAGCTATGGGCAAGTAGTGAACTCCTAGTTTTTCCAGATCTTACATCCGCGTCCTGGGTATGGCGATAAACTACGTCCAACAGCAAGGCTTCAGATAATGTTTTTGAAACAAATAATGTTGCCAGCTATACGTTTAATAGTACTCTATTTAATATATATATATATATATATATATAAAAAAACTTAATTTGGTTTAAATGACCTACAGTGGTTGATATGCCATAAAACCCAACCAACCAGTACGAACATTTCGGAGTTTTGGGTGTCAATCCGAGGAAAGTGCAGAGGATTCAGAAAGTTGGATAAGTCTAATAGTTATTACGATGGCGTTTGGAGTGATCACTAATGATGGCGACATTATGCCACCATTCCTCTTCCCACAGGGCCTCAGACTCGACATGTAGGCCTACATCAAGTACCTTGAGGGGGTAATTCTTCCCTGGATCAAGAGGGATGCTGCTGAAAGATCCTATGCCTGGCAACAGAACTCTGCACCGTGCTACACAAGCAGGAGAACCCAGTCATGGCTGTTAGACAATTTCTGCGAACACATCACCCCTTTACTTCTGGTAACCTAACTCCCCAGACTGAAACCCTTTGATTATTGTGTGTGGGGTGAAATTGAGCGATAGATCAACAAAACTCCTGGTAACACAAAAGATGAACTGAAGACAAGGATTATGGCACCATTCACCAACCAAAACCGTTGCAGGAGATTTCGAAGTCGTCGGAAGGCCGTGGCTGAAGCCAATGACGAGTTTATTGAATAAATTTACTCTTTCATATTTCAAGATATTTTCGCAAAGATGTCGGTGTTATTTTCATTTTTGCGTAATTTAGACAGTTTATCCATCGCATCCTCTCTATTAACCATTATTTTCATTATATAACAATTTACAAACGGCAGCTATCTCATCTATTTCTTGTCACCATCACGAGAGAAGCTCTGCAAGATAAAGAATTTCTTATTCGAAGCACTGAGCGATCAGTCTGTACTTGTAACTACACAAGGCTCACGAGATACTAGAAACAGATAAATAGTAATTCCAATTCGAAAAGAATGCACCTCTTAAGTTGTGCATTTGACTGTGCGGAAGCAATGAACAGAGAGTAACATGCAGGACTGACAGTTATATAATCTGATCAATAAGCAGACTTTATTAATACTGTTATTTACACTAACTAGCCAAATTCACTATCTTATGCGCATTTCACTTAATAATAATTTTAAAATAATTCAGCATACGATATTATTTTATTTATGATAACTGGTTTCTCTGTGATTTCCTTAGTCGGTTCCGTCGTTCGATATTATGCGTTTGAAAAATGGCGATTTTTATTGCTGTCGCCAGAGATTCTCGGCCTTTTGGCTGGAATCGAAGTGTAGTATGTGCCCTCGAACGGATGAACTACATTTCATCTCTCAGCTGTGTCTCTGCAAACAGAACGCAACTGAAAATATCATTGAGGTGCCCGATCACGGTGGTGGGGAGGGAGAACAGTTGCCTGCAGCAGTCCCTCCGTCATTGCACTAAAGTGCTCGAATCGGTAGTATTAACGAAGCGAAATCGATGCTTGCGTGGCTGGTCTATTTTTGGACCGGTTGCTCGTGCTTACCACATTCGGACTTTTTGGCTACGACCAAAGTCTATTATCTGTTCTTAGCAGCTTTATATATATATATATATATATATATATATATATATATAATCATTGAAACCAAGTATCTTTCCACATCATCAAAACGGAATAGTCCATTATTTATTAGGTATTGGCGTAACGGTTGTGCGAACTAACCAAAGGGAGGAATATGCAAAATTATAATAGGATAGTGACATTGTAGGAAACCGAATTTTGATCGTAATGGGAATATTAGGCGGTTTTTTTGTTTTGTTTTTTTGGAAGGGAACAATTTAGCATTTATTGGCCATCAATTGAAAATTATAAAATATTTCTCTTAAAACAATTTTTCCGGAAAATAGGTTTCCAATCTTGATGTGTTTCCTTCGTAAAATGTTGTCAACATGTTGATTATCCCTATTTTTCTTCTCTTCAATTTATACGTGATATCCATTTTAGCTGTTGTTGAAAGTACTCAAATGAGGTGGTTTCTGTTATTTGTGATTTTGTGACATCAGTCCACGAGGCTTAAAGAACAATTGTCCAAGACAGATCCACAGGCTTTATTCACCCGAAGCTATTTTTAGCCATTTATCTGAGAAAGCGGTTGTATGCTGCTGGCAGATTAAATATTTCTGAACTGGCTTGGTGCCATGCATTATATCTATACGAAAACGAGGCTATTTCAAAACGAGAATTTTCATGTGTCGGCAACTTGTGGTTTTGGGTTAAACTATTCATAAAACAGCGTATTCTATGTCCTTTTTTTTTATCTCCTATACTAAATTTGTTATTACCGATCCATATATCGAGATGCCCCAGTAATCAGAAATGCATTCTGGCATTGACTACTTTTGAATTTATATATAACTAGGTTTAAATTTTGCTTATTGTTACCAACTGACGTTACGTATACTTTGCCGAGATTGTCCATTTTCTACACAATAAAACTAAATATTACTGAACGTAAATTGAAATTTAAAGATTATACATTGAATTTTATATTTTCTTACCGTAATTTTTGATGCTCAAATGATTTACTTGAGAGAATGAGAAAAATAGTGATTGTAGGTGGTTACGAATTAAGGTAAGCACAAGTTTAAAACAATAGGGCTACTATATGTATTCGTTGGATCTTTCCGTGTCTTTATCTTAGCAAATGTTTATTTGCTGCATGTTTTAGATTAGGGGCCATAATTCAAATCCACTTTCTATAAAATAAAGAATGTTTGAAATAATTTTGTTTTACGATTTATAGCATGGACTTTTTTTTTTTTTTTTTTTTTTTTTTTTTTTGAACTGATCAAATAATTAAAATAAAAATATTGATAAAGAGGAAATATCAGTAAAGAAACCATCTCTTAGCAAATTGGTTCCCAAGATCACGATCTCGAAGTACAAAAACCTAACTGCATTGTTTTTGTTGTTTGTTTTTGTTGTTTGTTTTGTTTTTTGTTTTTGTTGTTTGTTTTGTTTGTTTGTTTTTTTTTGTTTTGTTTTGTTTTGTTTTTTTTGTTTTTGTTGTTTTTTTTTTTTTTTTTTGTTGTTTTGTTTTTTTTGTTTTGTTTTTTTTTTTTTTTTTTTTTGTTTTTTTTTTTTTTTTTTTTTTTGTTTTTTTTTTTTTTTTTTTGTTGTTTTTGTTGTTGTTTTTGTTTTTTTGTTGTTTTTGTTTTTTGTTGCTTTCTAACAGGCATTTTTAGTTCCTTTCATATTACTATAGTATAACACTTGCATTCTTCTCTCTTCGGCATATGTCTGTCTGCAGATGACTATGCAATTGAGATCTGAGTAATGTTTCGGTCGCAGTCTCTTGAGTGTATGAGGCTTGGCTTATGTGCAAATTGTTATCCATGAAGTAAGTTCATATTGCTAAAATGATCTATGACTAATATATCCTGATACACCATGGTTCCAGCACCGTCGCAGAAGTTACCACGACGTTGCTGGAGTAAACTTGTGCTGGTTGTGTTAATGGATTAAATTATATTGATCAAAAATTGTTGAGGCTGCGTGATGACATTAAGAATTTCCTCTCATATTAAATTTCAGTATTCAACAAACATAGAATAAGGACAACATGAGAAACAACAGTTTTTGCACAACAAAGAATAAAATATTTATATAAACAAGAGATACAAAACAACTGGAGTAAAGAGATAGTTTTAAAAAGTTTAAACGTCCTTTTATGTTTATATGAAAAGTTATCAAAGTTCTGGTTTGATCGATTATTGTACAGACTCAAGAAAAAAAAAAACAGTTAAAGTTTGTATTTGAAATAGAAAAATATTGTTTTACGGAATTGTCACTTTTTGATTTGTTCGGTCTTGTTTTTGTAAGACCTTTTCTTATTAACTGTCTTGATCAATTCAGAGGCGTTTGTTCATCTAAGAAAAGTAATATTCACTGAGAGCTTTATGGTTCTGTTTGTTTTTGAAACCAGCGCCATTGGAAAATCTGCAATGGAGTCAGAAATTGAGTTTTCCGTAAAAAAAAAAAAAATCATTAATACCCTTGGTAATATACTTGAGTCACGATAGTGCAAGATTTATGAATTAAAATAACTCTCTTCTGCATCTTTTCATGATGTGGGTGATCTTTTGTTGCTCTGAATAATACTTGGTCCTTTGATACCGTCTTTATTTTTATTGTTCTTGTTCTGCATCCATTTGCACAAACATATCAAGTAGGTTATTCACAGCTTTCCTCAAACATAAACAACAATAAAAATGAATATTGCCTTTGGGAAGTTATTATATTTTATTTCTATTATTAAGCGCTTATAAATGTTTATTGATAACTTTCCTTCCTTTCTAATTAGTGACAATGAACAGCCAATCAGCGAAGCCCTGTACTTCGAGAATGGTGTGAACCCACATGAAAAAGAATTCTAATTAAAATTTTCCTTTAAAATCGTCCCCCCCTCTCTTATCTCTCCTACTCTCTCTCTCTCTCCTCTCTCTCTCTCTCTCCTCTCTCTCTCTCTCTCTCTCCTACTCTCTCTCTCTCTCTCCTACTCTCTCTCTCTCTTTTTCTCTCTCTCTCTCCTACTCTCTCTCTTTTTCTCTCTCTCTCTTTTTCTCTCTCTCTCTTTTTCTCTCTCCTACTCTCTCTCTTTTTCTCTCTCCTCTCTTTTTCTCTCTCCTCTCTCTTTTCTCTCTCCTCTCTTTTCTCTCTCCCTCTTTTTTTTCTCTCTCCTCTCTTTTCTCTCTCTCTCTTTTTCTCTCTCTCTTTTCTCTCTCTCCTCTCTTTTCTCTCTCCTCTCTTTTCTCTCTCCTCTCTTTTCTCTCTCCTCTCTTTTCTCTCTCCTCTCTTCTCTCTCTCCTCTCTTCTCTCTCTCCTCTCTCTCTCTCTCTCTTTTCTCTCTCCTCTTCTCTCCTCTCTTTTTCTCTCTCCTCTCTTTTTCTCTCTCCTCTCTTTTTCTCTCTCCTCTCTTTTTCTCTCTCCTCTCTTTTTCTCTCTCCTCTCTTTTTCTCTCTCCTCTCTTTTTCTCTCTCCTCTCTTTTTCTCTTTTATCTCTCCTCTCTCTCTCTCTCTCAATAAATAGAAGAGGATTCATAACTTTTCCGATGGTATCAGCACGTAAGTGAATGTAATGAATCCGAATGGAATTCGAACTCGTCTCTCCGATTCCGCAATCCGAGCTGCTATGCATTTCTCTACCGTGCCTCTTAGATAGAAGACTGTGTCGTGCCAGACAATTTTTCTCATCAGAATTCTAACATATCTGAACTAGATCTCCGGTGAAATATTTCTAGATTCTCTACAATATCCAAAGAAAGGTCCGTAATGTTATCAGTCTTGAACTGACATCTCGACTTCAGTCACTTTCTCACCGCTGTCACGTGGCTTCCTTGTGTCATTTCGAGACCTGTTTTCATGGCAGTTGTTCTAACGAGCTCACTTCTTTGGTATCTCGACTGCACGCATTTAAACGTACAACTAGGATCGACCACTAGGTTTCGTCCTTTTTTCCCGGTGAAATAACTACATGCAACCGTAAGTTCTATTTTAAAAATTTCTTTGTAAATAGGTTTGTAAGTTGATCCTTTAAAATCCCTGTGGGCCACAGCTTCACCAGCGCTAGGCGTTGCTCCTTTGGTTTCAATATCAAATACAGTTTTGAATTTATAGTTTGCCTTCTCCTATATTAGTTATCAACCAAAGCTACTAACTCGTAGCTCGGCGTGAGATGAAGATGCATTTATACCTTTCCACGAAAGCAAATGCAGCGGCCTCCGCTAGAATTTGAACTCGAAAGGTGATGTAATGGAATAACTTGCCACCGCCATCAGTGGCGGCACTCTAGGTGGTAACCACCTATAATTATCCGTTAAGACAGTGGACAGCAGAGTCGAGCTGGGATCTGCGAGAACTAGCGGCCTTCCGATAGCAGCACGCACGCAACTATACTGACTTGCGATGACCGTGCGCATAACTATTACTTCTTTGCTTGTTGTACTGGTTTCTACAATAAACAAGTTACTATTTATCTAACGTGTTTGTCCATACCATATTCCTATTAACACGGAATATAACAAAAGGCCAATCACACTTTCCGCGCTGAATGCAGCTACATTACCAGGACATCATACCTCGACGTAGGTTGCGACAAATAAAGACCTAATATCATCAGGCTTACGTCCAAATCACATTAAAACATAGGTTCTCGTAAGACCACTAAAATTAAGCAAAGTTGAATCTGGTCAGTAAGCTTGGATGTCCGGGTGACGTAATGGATAAAGGCTCACAATGAGAAATCTGAGAGCAGAGTTTGAAGTCCAGTCGGGTTAATTTATATTCTCTTACGTGCAAATACCCTAGGGAAAGGTATGAATCTACCTCTTCTCCTCCCTGCTAAGGTTTAATCAGTAAGACGTGTATAAGAAAATCATTATCTCTAAAAATCCTTACTATCAAAAAAGAAATTCGGCTTGAAATAACCTGAAAAAGTTTGGTAAGCCATAAAAAAACAAATTAATTTATCATCTGATGGTTCTCCAGTTATACAGGATGCGATGGAAATACCTCGCACATGTACCTCTAACATATTTTTTTTAACCATTTCACCGCAAACAAGGCAGGAATGCCATTAGCCCGCAGGGGGATAAAAAAAGTGAAATAAATGACTGACTATACGGGGACTGTGGTAAGGATAAAAGATGGACGAAATTCAAGAAGACAGATGATGGTGACTGTGGTTGCATTTAAATTTTTGAAGACTGTAGTTGTTAGGGAAGGAAGTTCTACAGGCGGGAAGTGCGAGAAAAGAAACTGTTGGAGTAGAAGTGGCAGTTACATTGAGCTATTTCAACAGTAAAAAGGTGGGACCTAGATGCCAATCTAGTAGCACGCTTAAATTCACATCGCCGGAGTACCGGGTCGGGGGAAGCTCATCAGAGCAGTGGCCATGAAAATGTTTGAAGAAAAGATAGAGAAGCCACGTCATGTCGGTGTGAAAGTGACTTAAGTCGAGATGCTAAATGATTACATTGCAGATGCTTTTTTTTTTGTTTTGTTTTTTGTCAAGGAACTCGAGATGAATAGCAGGAGCACCAAACCAGATATGGCAACAGTATACAATACACAGACAAATGATAGATTTTTTAAATGTGCAAGATAGACTCTGACGAGAAAAAAACTTTCTGGCACGACACGTTGACTCTACTTTCCTTGCAGTAGATGCAGCTATTGATACAATGTAGCTGAAGTTGAAAACATGAGACCAAGAAAACACAATGTGCTGCTCTCCAGGAGTCTAGCATCATCAATGCTGATGGCGGGCAGAAAAGGTTCTCTGTGGTTAAATTAGAACAGTTTCGTTTGGAGGCATTTAAATTCACAAGCGTTTTTCTGCTCCAGTTAACCACTGATTGGAGGTCATTTTCAAGACCATTGCTCAGGTTAGCTTTGTCGGCTCTGACTTATTTGCTATTGAGACAGTAGTAAATGGTAGTGTCATCTGCATAAATGCCTACTTGAGAACTGATGACACCAGAAACAGTGTAGGACCCAGAATAAAGCCTTGAGGGACGCCTGCGTTCGTGTGAAAGGATCTGGAAGCGAGTCCATTCAAAACGACATTCATTTCACGATTTGATAGAAACGATTGGATTAAATCAAATAATCGTCCTGTAAACTTTAAATTACTAATATTTCTCACCGTTTCAGAAAAAATATATTTTACAAAACTTAAGAACGAAAATTGACTTTTGTTTACAAAATATGGCAACGTTTTTATCGTACTGACAAAAAGCATTCTAATGAATATATAATTTTTGTTTGAAATATGCCAGAGTATTTTGCTTACTGGAAATAGTAAAACATTATTTTTATACATTTAGATTTCCACTAAAGCTAAAATGAAACCGAGAAAGTGTTTTTTTTTTTTTTTTTTTTGTTTTTTTTTCATTTTTAAAACTTGGGTATCGGAAATTAGCGAGGGTGCCTGCCACAATTAAAAATAAAATGAGAAAAGTAAACGAATTTTAAAGGCAAATGAAATAAAGTATAAAAATAATTAGACTAAACATTAAATTTAAAATGAAATAAGGGTTACCTTTCAAATTCTTTATCAAAATATGACTCACAACAAAGAATAAAGCAACTTAAAAAAAAAAAAGTTTAAAAATTTTTTTCAAAAGGTTTGAGCATAAGAGGGGGTGCAACCGTTGAAAATCGTGACCTAACAGTAATGCTGCATATGAAACTCCATAATTTAAAAAAAACATTTCACACAAAAATTATTGTTAATCATTTTATGATTGCTATTAAACTTTTCAATTTTCGTTTAGTAAATATAGTCTTCACTTAACATAACCTAACTTTAGCGTTATTGGAAAAATTTAAAAACATTTTAGAGAAATTAGTAGCAGTGGAAAAAAATTGATTTACATTCTCCAAGGTGTCCCGCTTTTAACTAATATAAAACCATTCGGTGGCGAGTTTTAAATTCTAGAAAATTTTATGAAATTGTGTAAGGCGGGGAGTTGACAGATGTAAAAAAAAAATAATAATTTAACCAAGATTTTCTAAAAATAATTACAAAATTAAATTTATTCATTTGTGACTAAGTCCTGAAAGTTTCATTAAAATCTGACAGTTATTTGATTTTGGCAAAAATTTCAAAATTAATGTGTTTTTCACCGGAAACGGCGTCGCGAAAGGTCCATTACCATCTCTGTTACATCGTTGAAAAAAAAAAAGATTTTTAACACATTTCGAACCTGTTAGAAAGGACTAAAAAAAAAAAAATATTAAAAAATACTTTCCTCTTAATGATAATCTAAACATTTTTACGATAAAACTTTTAAATTTGGGGCTTTTTTTTTTTTCATCATGGTATGCTCATTTTTCACCAAATTATTCAATGTACCTATTGTAATAACATAGTTCTGGAGCTTACGTAGGAAACCAGTGTGCTAAATCCAGTCAAACACCTTCGAGATATCTAGAGCCACAGCTCGAGCTTCGCCGTTATTATCAAGAGCTTGATATTACATATTCAGTGATGGCCGTTAACACATCAGCGGTAGACTTGGCAAAATGGGAACCATATTGTTTGTCAGTGTAGGTCGTGAGACGTAACGTGCTTAACTACTTTAGCATTTATTAAAGCCTCGAATACTTTGCCGAAAATCGACAGGAGGCTAATAGAACGATAGTCAGAGTGGTCAGAAATTTGTTCGTAAAAATAGGAACTACAGAGGACTTCCAACAAGCGGAAAGCAGCGAGGCAATAGTTGTAGAGTTTGGATAGAACTGGATCCAGCTCGGGAGTACATTTCTTTAATACGACAGTTGGGATCCCGTCACCTCCGCTTGCCTTTTGGATATCTAATTTAGAAATGATGTCAGAGACCAGTAACGGTTCATAAGTGCATATCACTTAGTAGAGCCTCTGTTCTAGAGGGGAAATCAGTTGTGGGTTCTCCAAATAAATTGAGTGCTAAGTTGGAAGAGAATTTCTGAGCAAAGCATTCAACCTTATCAGCTGTACATGTCAGAACTTCAAATTGATTGAATAAAGGAAGGATTGAAGGTTTGCTGTTTAGTACACTCTTACACAGCCGCCAGTAATCTCTAGAACTGAACTTGCGAGATGCTATACCTTGTCTCATTTATCAGCGAATAGTAAGTTCACTTCTTGAGGATATACTTGCACACGTTACGAGTAGAGACAAAGACGTCTGTTGAGATCGGACGTGTCTCTCTGGTACAGCCGGAGGAAGTGATTCCTGTGGGCTATAGCGACCGAGCATGCAGGTGAGAGCGAAGGAGATGAACGCGGTTTAACATGGTATTTCCTTGCTTGAATAAAAGCATCGATGCCGCCTTTCACTCAGAGCGAGACCTCAGACGCGCATTTTTGAACAGGATGTTTACCCCCACCTTTCTAAAAGGTCACCAAGGAAATCACGGAACGAGTCCTAATCCGTTCATTGATAACGGAAAGATATTCTGTTGGTAGGTGGTTCTTCGCTGTTGAAGGAGCGGAAATGGACATTTACAGACACTACCGCATGATCAGAGTTGCCAAGAGGCCAGAACTGCATAGAATATGAGTCAGACAGAAGTATAAAGAGATCTACTGATAAGACATTAGTGGCAATGGTGTCTTCATTCTAGCTAATATCTTTACCATGATGTTGTGGGTATTTCTGCCACGCTCTTTTTATTCAAATGGAGAAAGTTATAGCCTTCTTATTTCGGAATACAGGTAGTTTGTACGAGGTGCAGAAAATACTCAACTAGAACAAAAAGGGATGGAATATCAAATTTGGGGAAGTATGTCAAGCCTAGAATTTTTCAACAACTCTCGTATTGATTAATTGAATATTTTATTTCTTAATTCCAAAACTGGAATCTTCTGGAATAAATTAAACTGTTCAAAAACTTCCGCAATTTATGAAAATAAGAAATTCAATGTTAGCTCTGAAAGACGAATTTTTAAATTCAGCATTACTTTTTACTTTTTCAAACGATTGCAAATCCTAAAAGTGACTCGAATAAGAATCGGTGTAAATCAAATTCAAAGAGCTACAGGAATGTATTTCAAGACTAGATCGATTTCCAATATTTAGAATATCAAGATTTACTGGCTTTTCGTGTAAGGAATGGCAAACATCAAAACAAAAATACAGTGACTTTTCAATAAAGTGGCCAAGAAATGACAATGCAAAATAAGAAAGAATTTTTAAATATTGGTCAATGGTAGATTTTGTTCGTTTTGGACGTATGCATAGCATCGCTATGAAAGTCTCCACCTGACAAGGCTATTTAAGTACACGACTCGAGTTTTCAGATTAATGTTGTTATTTTGTCATAATTTGCAGTGTTAGGTGAAACCACCTCTTATAAGAATTTTAGATAATTTTTTGATTAATTCAGGATTTATGTGCTATACATTCCAGTACTACTGGAGATATCTAGCATTTATTTAGTTTGTAATATTTTTTTAAGTTTCTGTTATTAAAATTAACAAACCATCCATTACCCCGGTTAACAGAATTAAGGTCTTTTTTTTTTTTTTTAATCAGTTGTCAATTTGGCATTATAGATTTGATCAGACTTACAACCATTTACTCTGGGTCTATATAGTATCATCAGCATAGATACAAATTTTAGAGCTGAATGCCACCGGAAAGAACGTTAATGAAAATTAAAAGACAAAGTAGGACCAAGTATAAAGCCCTGGGGGAGACCTGCATTAGTTAAAAAAAAAGAAAAAAAGGATCCGGGAGAGTGGTCATTCATTTGATAAGACTGGATCAGTTCAAAATAACTTTTGAACTTGTGAAGAATACCTGTATACCAAAACCTGTAGAAAGCCTTCGAGTTGCCTAAAGCAACATTCCGAGCTTCACCATTCTTATCTAGAGCTTCATAATCTTTCTGCAGTTGACTTAGAGAAACGAAAGTCATATTGCTTGTCTGAAAGAAAGCCCTGTGATGTGAGATGCTTAACCAGTCCAATTCGGATTAGGGTCTATAGTAGTTTCCCAAAAAGAGGTAGAAGATTAATAAGCCGATAGCTGGAAGGGTCTGATGATTCACCCGTGTTCTTAAAAACTAGATCAACAGATGAGGATTTCCAAGAAGCTTCGTAGCATTTATTATACTGTTTAAGGAGAACAGGAGCCAGTTCGGGAGCACACTTCTTATGGACTATTACAATGATATCATCAGGTCCGCATGCTTTGTGGGGATCCAGATTAGACGATAGAAAGCACTGAAGGGGTTATATGCATATCACTCAGTAGATACTCAGTTCTGATTGGGCAAGGATAATGCAGATGATTCAAGAGTAGAGTTTATGGAGAATTTACGGATGAAACATTCATTCTTATCAACAGGTGTTAACACCTCAAATTGATAATCTACTACATTTCATTTGAGACACACACGGGTTTTATGCCAGGATTTGTAAAACCACTTATAGCCGCGGCTGTTCTTAGAATTTGGGTGCAAAATTTAACCTTCGTAACACACACAAAAAAAATCTCAAAAAATATATATATATATATATATATATATATATATATTTTTTTTTTTTTTTTTTTTTTTAAAGCTTTACACCCCAAGCAAGGCAGGAATGCCACTAGCACGCAAAGGGTTACAGTGAGTGAGAGAAAAAGTAAAGAGGCGTAATAGACGAAACGATGAAGAGAAGGACTGAGAATAGATCAATGTATTTGGAGATATCGATTGACATTGCATTTGAATAGTTGGAGATTATAGCTATCAAGGAAGCAAGTAAGAATGAAGTTCCACAGACGAAAAGTGCGATACGTGAAGCTATTGGAGTAGAAGAGACAGTTAAATTTAACCGTTTCGACAGTGAAATGGTGGGACTGAGATGCCAACCTAGTAGAACGTTTGCGAGAGAGCGACGGTAAACAAGATGCCAGATCGGGACCAACCACATTGCATAGCCGTCTCTGGATTTTGTCGAGAATCTTAAGACGAAAGGCGGAGGCATCAGACCATATGAGAGCAGTATTCCATGCAAGGACGAATAGTTGATTTATAGATTTGAAGGATGAACTCATGCGAGAAAAACTTTCTGGCGCGACACAGAGAACCAACTTGCCTTGCGGTAGGTTAAGCTATTGATTCAGTGTATTTGTTCCATCTCAGATCAGCAGACAGTGTGAGACCAAGCAGTCGCAAAGAGGTACTCTCGTGGAGTTGAGCATCAGATTTTCTAATGGTAGGCAGGGAGGGTCCTCTGTGGTGGGTAATAGAGAGCAATTTCGTTTTTGAGGCATTAAAGTTAACCAGCCACTTCCTGTCTCAGTCAACAACCGATTGGAGGTCCTTTTCGAGACCAACGGCCAGATTAGTTCTGTCAGCGATACCAGATTTGCTATTGAGGCAGGAGTAAATAGTACTACCAATATAGAATTTTTCAACCGTCGGATTCTCTATTGTAGAGATAGTACTAAGATAAACCAGGGAATTGTTTATCAATGGGCAGTGATCTGGATTTCTACAATTACTTTATCCCATATCATTAATATTTATCTTGGAACGTGTACTATGATTCAGATGATTAAATTGGTTTAAAATGTTATTATTGGGTAACTTACAATATTCTCAAGATTATTGGTGCAGCTATAACTTAGTTTTAATGTGTTCCTGTTAAATATTTTACTAAGAGGATTACATTCAGGAAAATGTTTATCAATCAAATGAACAAACTTATGGCTTAACTATTGAACCCACTTTTAAATTAAATGTTACGCATGTTTGAATTGTACTGAATTCGTTAACATCGTACCTGGATATATATATATATATATATATATATATATATATATATATATATATATGATTTTCACACACACAATTCTGGATTTTCCTAAATTACAAATTTAAAATCATTTTAGATTTTATTTTTAACGGCGGCGTTTACCTGGAGCCTCCACTTACGGTGATTTTCTTTTTTGACAGTCCTCTGAAATCTGTTGTAAACATGATTATATTTGACAGCATAAAATGCACCTCAGTTTGACCAGCACATTCTCAGGAAAAGTTTTAAGTGTATTGTTGATTCGTATATTGAATGTTTCTAAAGTAATGTATGTTTTATTTATTAATCCGACAGATTTTATCATTTTAAACGTTTGTTTTTTCGTTAGGTTGGACGTTCTTTACTCGACGACGAACTTTTGCTGATCAAGCAAGTCGGAATAGTGCCTTTAAGCGAAATCCTTCAGGTCATAGACCGTTGAAATTTTCATATTTTAGTTCGTATCCAAATATAAACAAAGCAGCTTATAAAGTAATGGGTTTTTTTTAATTATTAATCCGACATATTTTATCACTTTTATCAGTAAATATACTGTTTAATAAATAAATGGTGCGTCTACTCAAATATGAATATATACTAAACAAAGTAACCAAAAAAAAACATTGTTAAATGGTATTTCCTTCATATTCCTTGCTCGTCCCAGTTCAAAACCAGCTTCCTTTCGTATTTTTATAGCAAATATACAGTCCTATGTTTTTTCGTAATCAGTTTGCATCTTCTGCGCAGTTTTTGTTTTTGTGCGCATTTTCTTATTCTACAAAGAATTGAATCTGTTGTTCTCTGCTCGTTTATTGGCCTCATTAGTATTTGATAGAAATACCTGAATTCTTCTGATCTACCATCGACATTTTTATGCTATTTTCATGTTCAAACCCATGCTGGGCGAGATAACAAAGGTTATATTTATCTTTTTCGGCTGCTTTCTAAAACGTTATGAAATATCAGTCCTCCTCAACTAGACATTCTTCCTTGTCCTCTTTGTATGACAGACAAATTTTTTTTTTATTTTTTTTTTATTATTTTCTTGGATGTTGTTGTACCATTGCTGGCATTTTCTTTCTGTTATGTTTCCTCTGTAGTTTCCACCTAGTTAACAAGGGTGTGACGAGACATATTTCAGTATAATGGATCGCTTGGCTTCTATTAACTTTCCTTCCTCTTCCCTAATTAGTATGCAGTGCGCTTGACCGGTCATGTGACCCTTGTAGAATCAGATTCCTACATTTTTTTTTTAAATCTTAAATTTTGTGCAAGTTAAACACATAGAGGCTCCCAATCAAATATAACAACTGATGCATTTTGATTGGTTGTAAAATATTAATTAGGTGTCGTCAACTACGTCCGACGGTACCGTCCCAAATTTTGACCACTAGTTGACGCCATAAAATGTAAACATGTTCACGAGCCTCCCCACGTGACCAAGAGAACTAATAAAAACGAAACTTCGACGCAACTTGGTCAGTGGGCACTTAAAATATTGAATCAATTCACTTGACTTCATTGGAAATCAACACAGTAAAGGAGACGAACTAAATCTTCAACACAACAACAAACCCTGTCAACCATTTCCAGGCTTAACGCTCACTTCCACAAAATATTCTATTCCACAAGAAGAATATCTGGTTAAAGAGCGATAACTCTATAGCAATCAGTGAGTCAAGAACAATACTTTTTTCTATTTAATACAAAAACAACTGTTTAATTTTCCTATAACAACAAATATAGCTAACTTCACCTTATCATTTTCACACGTACAGTACAGTACAGTAACTCAAATTCTTTCAGTAACACACACCAAAGAACTCTATTTTGTTTACCAACTTTTGCACTATATATTATGTATTTGTTGTGTTTATAAAAATATTTATAGTTGAACAAATTCACGATTTCTTCTACTTGATTATTTCTCTTGTTGTTGTCTTTGTTACATTTGATATTGTAAAAAATAGTAGAGGGTCAGTTTTTATTTCTATTTATAACCAATACAAATTGGTTGACCCACAATACCCTTAATCGTCACTAAGGGACGCGGCAGTCGGTACGGAGGTCACTATTGGGGAAAAGACCAACTACTTACAGATTGACCTGATGGAATTGTGAGTCAAGATAGCTTTTTCTAATATTCCCTTGCCTTGCTCTTTTTCAGAGTGTGGGACAAGGTATGTAACATATTTCTAAACGTTATTAGCATTTTTTTTTCCTTACGTAAAATAAAAATTTATATTCTTCTGATATCTCCTTCACCATCTTTTTTTTTTTTATTATTTTATTTTTAATGCTTCGGTAAATTGCTGTAACGATGGCAGATACTATTGAGGGCCACCCATACATATTTGGTAGACCCTCATCAGATATATTTTGGCTCAATAATTTATGCTAATGATGTCATATGAGTAAATAATATGGAATTTGGTTAGATAGCAGTGACCATTTGCGATAAAATTATAGTCTACGGTAGTGTTCGTTGGGGGCTTACAAGAGATTTCAACTTCACGTATAAGACGTAGTCATTTTTAAGTTTGTTTTATATAGTCTCAAAAATGAAGAAAAAAAATCTTCCTTTTTAAGATTATCAATAATGGCTGTAGGTTAAATGTCTCCTTGCTTTAAGTCAGTAGTTCTGTAGGGTAACTATAATGATTTTTTTAAATTTAAGCGCAGTACTAAACCAATTTACAGTTGAGCTGTCTAGATGCAGACGTAAGTTCTATTCTAACAATTTCTTTTCTCGCACTTCTTGCTTGTGGAACTCCCTTCCGGCTCCACGGTTTCCAGCCAACTTCAATCTGCAAAAATGTAAATGCAATGTCAATCGCTATCTCCTGCCTGCCTGAGTACTCTTTCCTCTTCTCGGACATTATTAATGTTTCTGTTCCTAATTCGTCCGCACACTGTAACCCCTTGTGTTTTAGTGGCAATTAAAAAAAATCAATAAAATTTTACTGAAATTATTGAATAAAAAGTAAACAACCACTTTGCGACCGTAAATGAGTATATATATATATATAAATAAATAATCCAAACTGTAAAAGCGTTAGGATGAAAACCAAAACAATAAAATCTTAGCACAAACTGAGTTATTTTTCTACTAAAAATGTAGGACTTCAAATATAACCATTCCTGGAGCCTCTAAAATGCTATAAATAATGAATTTTGAATTTTGTTATTCGTGTTGATTTTCAAAGGCTGACTGTTACTCACAAAAATAAATTATCTTTTATAATGCTTACACAAAAACCTTTTATGCTTGTACATTTGGTTTTTAATAAAGAAAGATGTATCCATTAATATAATCAATATCCTTTTCTATTTCGCATGTCAAAGATTATCTAATGATGAATAAGTATTTGCACAATTATTTTTTTGTCATACAACTTTATACATTAAATCTCCATTTATAGACACACTTTTTTTACAAAATATTAACTTTTGAATAATATGCATATAAACTTCAATCTTGTTTACTACCGTGATTTTATTTTTTTTTTTTTTTTTTTTCCGTTAGGTTTTGAAGTGATCGATTAACACTTGTTACTTACTACCCTTTTTGTTAGTTGATTCTATGAGTAAATGTAAAGGACTAATACCAAAACCATCCCGTATGCTTTGGCCTTACTACGAGATCTCGGTGCCACATCTTGCTGCCTGAGCCAAACTGTAAACCTTTTTTCATTGTTAAAAATAGTAAGATACAAAATATTAATTTTGTTTAGCAAATTTTTTGTCAGATATTTTAAGACCTCTATCGAATTTACTAAAACACACACCTTATAAAAATAACTATGAAGAAAAGACGGACTGCAATAATAACATGCTAATTAGTAGCATGGCCGGTGCTTACGACCTCTAACCCGACTGGGGTGGGGCAAACCTGATTGGAGTCCCCGGGCAGTGCTTTGAGACCTCGGTATTTTTATCAACATTTGCATTTCTCTATCTCTCTCATATATATATATATATATATATATATATATATATGAAAATTTCTCTGATTTAATCTGTAGAGAAGACAATATTTATGAATAAAAATGACAATAGGAAAACTGGTAATTGCTGACGCATTGGACGAAACGCGTCAGCAATTACCAGTTTTCCTATTGTCATTTTTATTCATAAATAAATATATACATATATATATATATATATATATATATTTTTATATATATATTATATATATATATATATAATCACAAATTGAACTAAGCAAAACTGACTATTAAAGGATGAAAACTTTCACGGATTTTGACGTCATTCTTTGTTCTCTTTTTCTGTCAAAATCCGTGAATTGTTTTTTGCTCATGCTAAGACGCGAAAACAAAAACACTATATAAAATTCACTATTGTTTTTATCCATAGTGTTGAATTTAAGATTTCAACTTTTTTTTTACTAGAAAAATCTCAAGTTCATGTTAAAAATTACCACACAACATTGTTGATTTATTTAAGATGGAATGATCTGTTAAAAATCTCTCATTTGTATTTAGATAAATTGTATTTATTTTCAAATTTTCCAGTTGTATTGTTCAACGATATTGCATATTGTAAATAATTAGATTACAATAAATATATTTTATAAGAATCCTAACTTGTATCAATTATTTATATATAAATTTGTGTAAATCGAAACTCCAATTACTTTTTGTAATTAACATATAAAAATATAATGACAGTTGCAGTGTTGTACTTACCGTATTTACGACATAATTCAGCAAACTTTCCACAAAACATTCGTACCTTTTGACAAGATCTCAAGCTATAAGGACTTGAATTGTGAAAAATTTACAGAATGATACTTCTTTGGCGAGAAAACGTGCGAGAACAAAAAACAAGATTATAGTGACTTCCCTATTATTATAAAAACATTTTAAGAAACACAACTGAGTAGCTAAAAGAAAGTTACTTCGTATACTTGCTTATTATTACGTCCGCGCCTTCCTTATAAAAGCAGCACTCGCATCGTCTCGAGTAGTAGAAACCTGCAGATAGCAAACTGGTGATAATAGGATACGATGTCAACTAATTTAAGGTGAAGAGAGTATTCTCAACATAAATGAAGTGTGAATTTATCTTTTCGATCTCTCTCACACACACACACACACACACACACACACACATATATATATATATATATATATATATATAAAGAAATATAGTCTTAAGGTGTGCTATATTTATGGGATAAAGTGCTCAATATCAGAGATAGAGCGTGTGAAATAAAAGTGAATATAGAAGATAGAGGCGACAGTCTGTTTCATGCTATATGCAATCGTCAGGCCAAAGTTATTTTTCTCGGCTATTTATATACGGGTTAGTGGTGCATTTGGGTATTCTATTATGGCGGTTATAAATGAACAAAGCGACTTCTGGTAAAAATAACCGCCATAATAGAATACCCACAATGCACCACTAACCCGTATATAAATAGCTGAGAAAATAACAGCACACGTGGCCTGACGATTGTATATAGCATGAAACAGACTGTCGCCTCTATGTTGACTTCTATGTTCACTTTATATATATATATATATATATATATATATATATATATATATATATATATATAAACATACCCGCTATAAGACGTAGTGTCAAAAGGACGGTTTTTTTTACCATTACACCGTTTTATCTATCTCCACTATTCGGCAATGTTTATCATATGTAATAAAAACGCTAAACATAAGAAACATATAAAAGAATTGTAATAAAAAATCTAAACATATGAAAGTAAATTTATACATTTTGTCGGTTCGACCGGAAGTTTACTTCTGAAGAATCTAATAACCAAAATCAGTCCTTTTCGCATAAGGCTCCCCGTGGCACTTTTGGCGGCGTTGAAAACACTGACAGCGTTTCCCTCGTATTTTCGAGGGACCTTATTTGTGAGCCAGCACCTGCTTAAAGAGACCATAAAGCAAACAAGGCCAGTTGACAAATGAAATACGTGTTGTCAAGTCAACCAAATTATTAATCCACTGAAACATTTCACGCTTCTCTGATGTAGATTCAACAATGAATCTAAGCTATGAAGTTTTCCTCTTTCCATGGATTTTATTAAATACATCTCAATGTGTTTTGTCTTGGAACTTTTCTATTTTCATGGATTCAATTAACACAGCTCAACGTGTGACTTTGTACCTTTCCATTTTCAGGTGTTTATTTAAATACACCTAAATGTGTGTACATAACTTCCCCATTCAAAGGTTTTTTTTTTTATTAAACCTCGCTTAAATGTATGTTACCTTTCCCTTTTATGTGCATATACGAACTTAGATTTGTTTTCACCACACTATGAATAAATGACGAAATAAGTTTTGAGCATAACTTTATCATCTTGTTCGTTTTAAATTCGCTTGTTTAAATGTTTTCCTTAATCATTGTGTTGTACGTTGGTAAAGCACATACAATGATTAATAACCGCTGCCACAAGAACCAAACATTTCCTGCGCTCCATAAATCGGCTAGTCCCATAAACTGCATCTGAGAAAGTTTGCACCCTCAACACGTGGTGACATACCAAGCGAGATGAACATTTTAAAAAGCAGCCGTAATATTTTCCTTTTATAATCTCCTTGGTCATGGAGCAGAAACCGCAGCAAATGGAAGCAGCGATAACGCTAAACCTTTCTTCGTTCAATGCAAACAACGTTAATGTTTGGATCTTGCAATTGTAAGCAGTCTTCAACTCGAAGAAAATTACTTCTCAGCGACTGCGGTACTGCTACGTATTTGAGAAAATATCCACAGAAGTGTCTATAGAAGTTGCAGGTATATTGAGATT
The DNA here is from genome assembly GCA_903632075.3 of Acanthosepion pharaonis. Lineage (NCBI taxonomy): Eukaryota > Metazoa > Mollusca > Cephalopoda > Sepiida > Sepiidae > Acanthosepion > Acanthosepion pharaonis. Next base: position 139,208 of record CAHIKZ030004013.1, read on the forward strand.
CTTACCACAATACTAGACGTACGATACGGTAAGGCAGGCAATAATTAAACGAACTGACAAGTCCGGTGAAAGCAAATTGCAGGGTTTATTCAATTATACCAAATTGGATGATAAAACGGCATCATAATTGCTACGTCATTTTGAGATCCTTGCTAGAAATAAATATGTCTGATACTATACTGCAGCGTATGTAGATGGGCAAATTACCTACAACCACTACGCAGATCCTAGCACCTATTATGGAAGATGATGATTTAAACAAACTTGCTGATGTTGCCGATCGCGTACATGTAACAGAGGATAATCGTACAATGCATTCTCTGAGTGACAACCGGAAAAATAATCAAGAAATCCATGAACTTGTCGGAGTTACCTCCTCCTTCAGTTTGTAACCCTTTCACCAGAGGTCTCTCTTTCCTGGCTATAAATAGCCAATGACCCTTCGCTTCGATCTCTCTTTTTACTTTTCAGGCTTGTGCACTAACGCACCGAGGTAAATTTCTTCTTCCTAGAGGATTTCAACTATCAACCTCAAAATGTAGTCCCTAACAAGAAATAGCGTGAAATCACGCCAAGCACAATACACACACGCTCGCACACACGGAATATTCCCACACACTTGTTATGGTTTCCTTGTATTGTAACTTGTTATGAATATATATTTGTTGTGTATACATATATTATCGGTCTTGTTTTGTTTGCTTTCTTTTCCTTCTTCTTTGGACTTAACCAAGTCCAAACTTTTTATGTAGTTGGGCCGGCTAGCAGGAGAATCTAAACCTTACAGGCGTTTCGTCCACGTCTGTCTTCTCTCAACAAACCGTAACCGCCAGCATAACAGCCACGGCCCCCTACAAACTCAAACAGGCGATATCCGACCAAATGAGTTAATTTGGCGTGGGACCAGCGAGATAGGAACAGGAGTACCGACAGGCATAAACACAAAACAACTAATAATACATTATGTTGGTACCATAAAACCTCTGGTAATAAAACCCAAAAATGTACGAACCTTATCATGGAAACGGATCCGCCAACCAATGAACGCGACTCCATTGACTAGTAACATCACAGAGTAGTCGCTTATATTATTTGCGTGACAAAACTATTAATCTAAACTTCGTTATAGACAGGGGCGCACAAGTTAGTGTCTTACCAGATACGTCTAGTATTAAAAAAAACAAAATTCCTCAACTTCAGCTTATACACTACAGGCGGCAAATGGATCTAGTATTAATGTTTGGTGAAAAAAAGCACTAAGGTTAGATCTTAATTTGAGGCGACATTTTAAAAGGATATTTATAGTATCAGACGTTAAAATACCAATTATTGGTGCAGACTTTCTCGCTGACTACAAGTTTTAACATCCTGCTACTACCTTTTATCAATATAAATTTTTGTACAAATCTGCAAAAAAGTGAATAACAGAATTTATTTTACTTCATACATATTTTCAGAAAATTTCAGCTTCTGATTCGTCACTTAATATTTAAATCATGCCCGAATATCAATGTCGATTTCTGTGCAAAAAAAAAAAAAAAATGGATCACAGAGCTTATTCAGCTTAATAAATATTTTCAGAAAATCTCAACTTCTGATTGGTCACATAACATTTAAGACATGTTCGAATAACATCGACCTAGTTCTTGAACTGACCAAAAAATAATTCCGTCAACCCTCTGTGAACCTACCACGTGACCCAAGTTATAATATGAAACGTCATTTATCCTGGAGGGGTGAGCCGATCGGAATCCTTTGAACTTGTCACGCAGTTCCAGGCTTTATGTTAAAGTTCCTTAACGTGATCTCGGCCTGAAAAGAACACTCACTTACACAGCAATATTTTATCACGAACAATCAACTCAAGTTTACAACATTCATCTTGATGCACAAATCATTGTCATACGCTTTCAAGCCTAACGTTAATTATTGCAATTAACATAAACACAGCTTGTTAAAACAGAATATTCTCTTCAAACGACAAGTAAAGACAAATCAAAGAGCGACAACTTCGCAAGCATTAAAGTCGTGAACAATACTTCTCTACTTTAAGTACAAACTTGAACTGTTTATTTTGCCTTAAATTACTATAATACTCAAGCACCTTTTCTCATTATTGTAAAAATCGTTCAACAACTTATAATATATAATAATATAATATAAAACCAGAAGTTTGATAACACTTCAATCCAAACATAAAGAGACGTTTGAACTTTTTAAATTACCTTTTTACTCCAATTGTTTGTACCTCTTGGTTATATAAATATTTTCTTCATTTTTGTGCAAAACTGTGGTTTCTCGTGTTTGTTTCTTATTCTATGTTTGCTGAATAAGGAAATTTTAATGTGAGAAGAAATTGTTAATTTCGTCACGCAGCCTATTTACTCAACATTATTGATCCATAATTATTTAATCAATTAACTCTACCTCCACAAAGTTATCAGTGAATTTGCCAAAAAGAACCTAATCAGATAGCGAGGCAAAGTTAAGCTTTTGGCATACTCACTGCACATCTCTCTCATCGGGGTTTGCTGCTGCATTTTCCTCCGAAAAATGAATTCACCCACATTCTTCGCCAATACCCGGACACAATCCGACCTATGTTACAACCTACAGTTGTCAAGCATACAACTACTCACCACATCCAGACATCGGAACAACCTACTGACGCGGCACCAGAGAGACTGCAACCGGATAAACACAAATTTGTCAAGAGTTTCAGAACTTAATGGAACAGGGAATTATCCGAACTTCATTTTTGGGCATCTTCAATTCATTTGGTTCCGAGAAGAAATTCGGACTGGAGATTGTGGTGATTTCAGACGACTTAATTTGTTACGACCCCTGATCGCTATCAATTACCATACATTAACGATTTCACTCCGTCACTGCAGGGTGCGACAATTTTCTCCAAAATAGATTTAGTTAAAGCTTACTATCAGATTCCATTTGCGGAAGATGATCTATGCAAGACGGCAGTCACTACACCGTTCGGCCTTTTCGAATTCACCAAAATGCCTTTCGGACTTCGAAATGCGACTCAAAAGTTTCAGCGATTTATTTAAGTAGTCAAAGGACTACCTTTCGTTTTCGCATATGTGGATGATTTACTGATAGCCAGTAAAGACAAATCAAAAATTCTTCACATTTGAAATAAGTTTTCGGAAGACTTACTAAAAATGAAAAATGCTTGATTGGTGTCCGACAATTGAACTTTTTTAGGACATACATACTATCTCTCAGGAAGGAATTACACCTGTTGAAGAAAAACTTAATGCTATTTCCGATTTACCAACGCTGACATCAGTGCAACAGCTCAGGCGTTTCGTTTTTACAGGAATCATATTCCTCATTGTTCGGACATTTTATTACCGCTCACCTCCTTTGTTAAACGGAAAGAATAAAAGCAATGAATTGAACAACGAACAAACTTAAACGGTGGAAAAGGCAAAAAAGGCTTTATTGAATTACGACAAACTTGGTTATTTGCGTAATGATGACCACATCAAATTAACTACTGACGCTAGTGGAGTAGTGGTTGGAGTTATTTTACGTCAAGTAAGTAATAATATCTCTCTTTCATTATTTTTCTACTAAAATGACTCCCGCTCAAAGGAATTTTTTCCAAAGAACTTTTATCCGTATTTTTAGCAGTGAGAATGTATCAGCATATATTAGAAAGTAGGGATTTTGTGTTATACACTGATTACAAGCCTTTAACTTACGCATTAAGTTCTACATCGAGAAAATACTCACCAAGGGAATTGCGTCAACTTGATTTTATTTCAGAATTCAACTCGACAATTGAACATATTCAATACTTTGTCTAGAACATCACTTCATCATTTAGACAAAGCTGTTTTCGATTTCGACACAATTGCCAAGGAATAAATATTAAACAAAGCCAATAGATTTAACCATGCAAGGCACATCACTTCAGCTAACTTACCATCACCTTTTAGTGACAAAATGATTTTGTATGACACTAAGGCGTTATATTTCTTGTGTGACACTAAGGCGTTATATTTCTCCAACATTACGCAAAGCTAATTTTCATGACTTTCATGGCATGTCACATCTAAGTGTAAGACCAACAGTTAAGTTGATCACAAAGCGATTTGTGTGGCCCAGTATTACGACTGTCATACGGGACTGGGCTAAAAGTTGTTTATCCTGCCAGCGTCATAAAATCGGTAGACTCACTAAGTCTCCCATAGGAGTTTTTAGAGTGCTGGACGTACGCTTCACCAACGAGTTCTAGACATACAGCAAATCACGACGACTGTAAATCATCCATGCGCAAATGGTATGGTGGAAAGGTTTCATCGTCAGTTAAAAACTGTTAGAGGCTAGGAAAAACCTAAACGATTGGGCAGAAAACTTGCCACTGATTTTCTTATCAATCCGGAACACTTTAAAACAAGATTTGCAATGTATTCCGTTAGAAGTGGTTTTGGGTACTAATTTGCTCAAGAATAAAAAAAATGTCGAGGTTGCTATTTTCATCAACCAGACAAGAGGCTACACAAATTTATATCCCAAAAGACGTGCACAATTGCGAAAAAGTTTTTGTACGCAACGATTTTGTCAAGAATCGATTAACGCCATGTTTTAATGGTTTCTACGTCGATTTTATAGTTCTGCGCAATAAGAGATAAATTTTATTTATTGACAGAATTAAACCAGCTTACATTGACACAAAAGATATAAGAATTTCACGGTCACCAAAATATTCCCGCGACATTTCATCGCCTACATCACAAACAAAACAAGCAGAAGTGCAGATCACTCCACAAAACTGAGACGGCGTTCCACGAAGTCCGGAATAAGTTTCGTTGCCTAAACATTTTAAAAACTACATTCCTCTCAAGTCATCGCTTTTTAAACTATAAACATTGCCAAAGAGTGTCATGGGGAAAAAACGTCCCTTTGATACTACGCGTTACTGCAGGCACGTTTGTCCATGTTTGCTGAATATATTTTCAAATTCTTGGCTCTTCATTGAAACATGTTATTCACTTGAACTGTGCAATATTAGATAATTGATTTGATTCCAGCAAAGACCTTTGTATAAAAAATAAAAAAAAACAACTTTTTTTAACGTTGCTCATTGTATATATTAGTTTTACTGTCAATGTGGAATAACATTTTTCCTTGCAAAATTTAACTTCTGTAAAAGTATTTTTTCACTGAGCGTCATGTTCATCGATTTTCCACTTTTCGTATCTCGCATACAAGAGTTAACGTGATTTGTTTAATTGATAAATGTGACGTGATCATTTTACATTGCTTAATTTCATGCTTCTTATGTGATCAATATTGTTTACAGAAATTTAATCCACCTACGCTAAACTGAAATTTTAAGCGTGAGTATTTACTTTGTGGCATATTGTGTTGCAGATGTACTTGGTGATGTTTATCGAAAATATAGGACATGAAACTAATTGACGCAAGGGTTTAAAATAATATATTTTTATTTATTTTCTTTGGAGAGATGAGCAAGTCCTTTGGTATTCGGCATAGCAAAATGTTAATAAGGCTGATATCGATAGCAGTCTGGTAAAATGTCCTTTGTAGTTGTTTTGAAGTAAAACCATGGTAGGGATAGTAGTAATGCTACAAATTAGGTCAGTGTCAAGCTATTGTTCTTTTCGCTCAAGAAACAAGTCATCAGCCGATGTCTTTACTGCTTCTTCACATGTTACTAATGACTGGTTTCTACGCGGTAGTATCGTTTTGTTCCGTTTCACTTCGTGTGTGCGCGCGCGCGCGCCTCTCTCTCCTCCCTCCTTTTGAATAACCCGATTTTGCGGCGCTAACCGAAAGTCATTTGTTTTTGTCTTTCTGACTGGCCAAATTATTTTATTTTCCGGTTTTCCTTTTCTTTTTTTTTTCTTTTAATGGCAGTTATGCGTGGAGCATATATATATATATATATATATATATATATATATATATATATATATATATATATATATGAACTAGCAATTAAAGGTAGTTTATAACTTACAGAACTCACTATGCATATTATGCAAAACTCGCACGTTGAACAATGATAAATCTTCCTTGCTGAAATATGAATGTTAGAAGATCTAAACCTTCTGGAAACCAATTATCATATTCTATTTTGGGAATATTTTTGAGTTATTCTTGGAATCTTTTCCATTAGGTATATTTCTGTTTGCTCTTTGGTTGTTCACTTCAGCTATCAGAGCAATATACACACTTCACTATGAAAAGGTAACAACACATACGCCAAAATGGATGAAAACCATAAAAATCTTATCAATCAGTCCAAACCGAGAAATATTCTCCATCCAATAAATGTAAGGAAACTAGACTCCAAATATAATAACTCCTGGAACTTTTCAAAAGCTATAAATAACAAATTTTGAACGTTGTTGGTCATGTTATCCGATGGATAACCTGTAATTGTTTGAAAACTCATCTCAGGATATTGATTATAAGAAATAATACTTTCACGTTCGTCTGCTGATTAATTCTCTAAGAGTGATGTCTCCAAGATAAATCGAGACTGATTTGAAGAAGTTTGGTAAGAAAGATATATGAAACGGACAAGACGGGGGCAAATTAATATAGACAGTATGAAACGTCTGTGAATGCCCTCAGCCAGTGTTCCCTTTTTTCTTTTTTTTTTTTTTTTTTTTTTTTGTTTACATACAGAAATTTTCTAAGAGACAGAAATAGTTTTAAGCGCGAAAAGGGGGTTAGGGATAAAACCCTAACGCTTTCTCTAAACTTCTCAACCTACGAGAAGGCAACCTTCAAGTAAAAAAAGGAAGAAAATACTGAATCCGACTAAAATCACAGGAAGTTTGTAGGTGTTTAGCTTACTTATTTGTGACTGAAAATACCAAAATGTCAAAACTTTAAAAAAATAATTTCACCCCAAGTAAGGCGATAAAAGTCAATACGATGCAAAGTAATGAGATGGAAAGAAACTGACAGGACAAGAAGATAACATGTAATAAGTCAAAAGATAACGATTGACATTGCATTTAAATTTTTGAATAGTACTTGGCAGGAAACGGGAAGAGTTTTTTCACAATCGAGAAGTGCAGAAGAAGCTATTAGCATGATACGTCTAACAATTTCAACAGTAAAATGATAGGACCTAATTGCCAATCTAGCACAGCGCTTAAATTCGTGATGTTGCGGTACCAAAAAAGCGCTTATCAGAACAATTACCGTGAGAATATACAAAAGATAGGAAACCTATGTTACGGCGGTGAGAAAGTGACTGCAGCTGAGATGCCAGCTCAAGACCGATAGCATTGCAGATTCTTTTTGGAGAACTGTATTAATATTATGAATCTAGCGCATTGTATACTTTTTTGCAAATACAATATTTTAATATCTGTAAAATAATTGAAAATGCGTGTTCTTTAATATACCACCATTTTGCTGCATGAATATTCTTTTGTGGAATATGATATCCATTTTCTGACTTTAAAAAGTTGTCTTGTAAAACAAAATGAAAAAGTCTTATGAAAATCACGGTAAAAGTATACTCGATGTTTTTCTTCAGGACGTGGGCGATCATGGTTTTCCACAGCTTCCTCTCCGTTGTAGCAATGTTTGTCTTTTTGCTATCGCTCCTAATCTCTGTGATACCGACACGATCGTTAAGTAAGTTATTTGCTACCTTCCTCTGGTAGAATTAAAGTGTTATCTTGAGGATGACTAAACGGGAACAGAAATGACTTTGTTCGAAGCCATTACATTTTTCGATGTATCGTGTCCCTTCAGGGTGTTGGTGACCATACCTCTGCGCAACTTCCTATCCTTTGGAGTTCTAAGCAATGTTTGCCTTTTTACAGTTTCTGTTCTGCCATCGATTAGGATATAACTTAGTTACGTATAGCCATTTTAACTGTAAATTGATGAGACCTTGCCGCCAATTTCGTACTGCGCATAAATTTCTGGATCCTAGGTACCATAGAGGAAAGTAATATTTATTTTTGTAATAATACAAATATGTGGTACAAAGTCAAAATGGGAGAAGACTGGCCCTCATTTTCTTATTTTAAACTTAGCTAGCCACAAACACTGACCCGAACAAACTACAATATTCCTTACACCAAAATATACAATTTTACTTAGCATTCTTACTACGGCCTCCAAAATGATCTGAAATTCTAAATAGTTTCCATGTGCACAAGTTTATCTGGAGGGGGCGGATAAAATAACCAAAAATTTTCCAAAACAAATTTTTTTTTTTTTTTTTTTTTTTTTTTTTTTTTAAGTGATGATCCAGTGTCCCTTAAAAGGGCTCTGGTGAAATAAATTATTATAATGGAACCCTAAAGTGGTCTATTTTACTTTTATATATATATATATATATATATATATATATATATATATATAAAATAAGAGCCTTTAAGGTAATTTCAGAAAGAAAATATTCATCCATATAAGTGTATTAACATAATTAATGTGCGCACGTGTTACTATTAATTAAAATAAATCACATTATTTGTGTCGGCTCATTCCCAAGAGCCATTAAACATGACGTCACACTAGACCATTTCAAGCATCCACCTTCCCAAAGAATACCAAGATGCAACCAAAAGAATTCTAACTACCTCAGCCACAACACCGGTTATTGATCATGACTGCGAAAGTCGAAATTACTTGAACAAAAATAATAAAATATGAACTTCGCGCAGTTTATCCACAACTTCGAGCACAATACTCAACACCTTATCTAAAAATTGGAAAAATATAATAATCGGCTTTCTTTCCATCAAACTTGTGTGTGTGTATATATATATATATATATATGTCCAGAAGGAGAGGAAGAAAGTCAATTAGCGGTTGGTGTGTCTACGTCTGTCAGTTTTATGAAGTTAGCTAGGTTCCTTTGAAGTCGCCCTTGTACTAGTCGATCCTTTTGACGCGAGTAAATTTCCTGCTCCCGATTTTCTCGGGTTACCGACTTAAATTTTATTTGTTTTCAGTTCTCAGGATTTGGGGGTTTTGAAAGCTAAATAGAAACATCTGATTTGTTAATTATTCTATCCGAACGAACACGTGATGTCTTCTTGACTTTGTTTGCCAGGATCAGATCAGATCGGCTCAAGTGAAACTAATTTTCTTTTTTCTTCTAGAAACCGGTCGCGAGCGTTGTCTATTTATTTATTTCAGATCTCTCTGGTTGGTTGCTAATTGTCTCTGCAATGTCTCCAGCCGATCCTTGTGTGAGAATGTGTGTAATCGGCCATATATTTCAACGTAATGTTAATCTGATATCTAGTGGTGTTTGATGATAACGATTGTTTTAAATATTAAGATGTATAAAAGGTATTTTTCGATTTCAAGTAAATTAGCTAACTCCTTTATGTTCTTTAAAACGTATGTAATGCTCGATGTGTGGTATCTTTCGACTATACAATATTTTAAAGATTTTTTTTAAGAACATTTAAATCATCCTAATCGACAGTGATAGTCGTTTATTTTTAAGTGTTACGTATAGGTTCACTCACATCATTGCAGCTGAAATTGCCTCGTTTTCACATAGGGGTAAAAAAAAAAAAAACCTACGCAGAAATAACACTAAAGCATGTTAAATTGTAAAATCATACGACTTATTTTCGTGTGTGTGTGTATTTTTAGTTTTAGTGTGCATGTGCTAAGAAGTCACTTTGTATTAAGCAATGTCCCGGAGAGAGGAGTTGGACGTCTTAACTTTCCAACGCTCAGTGGTGAAGAGAATGAATTCATTTTTTTTTTTTTTTTTTTTTTTCCTTTTTTAATTTTGCGGGAAATCCGTTTGCCGACAGAAATAGTTTCTCTTTCGTGCTGTGAGAATTTTTATTTAATTTATTTTAAACAAGGTTTTATTGCCATTGTTTTATTTATATTGTTTTATATTTTTATTCATCTATATCTATAAAACAGATGATGTCTGTGTGTTTGTTTCTCGACCGATTTCGATGAAATTATATACACACGTTGCAAATTTACTAAAGTAGGTCAAGACCAACTTTCAAATCTCCAGACCCCGCACCCACCCTGGTTTCGCTGAAAAATCGATAAAACTGAAGGTGGGTACGACTTTTTCCAAAAACCAAGGCAAAGTTACACGCGAACAATTTTTTTACTAAATGACCTGATATCCTTTGCACTTAATGCAAAATATAGCTGATATTATGAGGTTTATGCAGAGTACTTGATAGTTTTCTCGTGACAATGTCTTCATACAAAAAATCGCAAAATCTGTGAAAGTCAGGTTTTCGTACTACTTAAAATAAAAACATGTATAACTACTACGGAAAATCCGATGTTTTCCAAATTTGCCATGTAAATTACATATGACACACAAATTGTCTTGCGTGAATGTTTGGTTTAGATTATTTCAGTTAAGTGGGCGAAATGAGCAACAAACGAGATCCCAAATCGGCTTTTGACATTTAGCCAGAAGTTTCTTCATATGATTCCATCCTAAATTGGCATTCAAATAACCTTTTGATTCAAAGATTGTTTGAGAAGGATTATTGAAGCGTTGAAAGGGAAACATTTCCCGAAGGTAGCAGCTTGACAGTAAACGTGTGATGGAGGCGGGGGCGTCCATGCGTTTGCACTTGCAGTTGAATCAAGCTTCATCACTGTTTTTGTTCGATTCTTAGATTTGTGAACAATGCCATAATATTTGAAAGTTATTACGGCCATAGGAAATTTGCTGGATATATTAAATATTGGAACAATTTAACCCCGAGCAACGACCACACAAGAAGCTTTTTTTTTTTTTTTTTTTCCCCGATGGAATTCCTTTATTAAGAACAATCAAACCGTAAAAAAATGAGTCGGGTGATAGCTTAGTATACCAACAGATGATGCGGGGACGCAAGTATGCATTTCTAGACAGTGGGGTGCGGTTATACAATTTCAGCCTTGTACATCCGGGCAACACCGAATACATCGGTTAGTTAATATTAATGTCCATACATAACTTCAAGCAAGAAGTCAGCACTTTCTTTTTCTTTCTTTCTTCGTCAGGCTGTGTCAATTTTAAGACATTGGCGATCATGGCTCTCCACAATTTCCTGTCATTTGTAGCTCTTAATACATTTTGTCATCTCGGTCCTTTTCTGCCATTCATTTACTCAGGCTTGATAGGTAGGTTGTGTGCTTTTCAAGCCGTCTTTCCTTATTATGGAACCGAGAAATTTCAACTGGCTCTTTCTGATATATTTTATTTTTGTTTCCGTTTTCTCTTAAAACTACGTCATTGTTCATGTGTTCAATCTATGATATTCTCGCCATTCTTCTGTGGAACCAAATTTCTGTTGCTTCAAGTCACCTATTCATCTGTGAAGAGATTGTCCAGTATTCACTGCCATATAGGAATACTGATATCACATAACAGTTCCATACTATGTTCTTTGTTTCTAACGAAATTTTCCTGTTTCTTAATACTTTTCTTAGCTTTTGGAAGGCATCTTTCACTATTGCGGTATGCCTTCAGATTTCAGTATTGCAATTTCTGTCAGCAGTTCATGTATTTTCATGTCTTTGTCTGCTATCAATACTGCCCTCTGTATATCTTATGTTACTAAGATTGTGGCCACCACTAATGAATCCTGGTAGGCTTCTCATTCTATCAGAATTGCCTTACTGTATAGGTTGGATATATTTAGCGAGAAGGCACATCCTTGTCTTACACTCATTTCTGTATTTTTACTGAAATCATATTTTATTCTTATTTAATTAGCTGCCAGTATAGGTTCTGGATTACTGTATCAGCCTTCTGAAACGCATCAAGGTTACTTAGAAGTCCCAAAATATTAAACCTAGATATAGCTTTCTTTCATTAGATACGTCAGTAGCTTTGAGGCTTATTTTAAAATAATACCTCAAGATTACTAGGATCTCTTGTATCTACTATTATAATATCTGAAATACAAATTACAGTTGCATAGGTTTAAGATATAGGTTTTTTTTTTTTTTTTTTTTTTAAATCATTTCGGCTGAAGCAAGGCAATAAAACCAAGATGCAAGGGGATACAGAGTGAAAAAGAATGAGAAGAAGAAGAAAACATTGAGGAGAGCAAACAATAAAAGAACAGGAATTAAGAAAACAATAGATAATGATAATTGCAAGTAAATTTTTGAAGATCGAAGTTTACTAGAAGCAAGAAACTGAAAGAGTTCTACAAGTTATCTTAAAACTTGGTTATATCTGGCTATTTCAGCTGTAAAATGATGAGACTCTGCTGCCAATTACTGCACTTAAATTCATAATGTCTATACAGAAAAGCTTAGAACAGTAACCATGAAAATATTTAGAGAAAAGGGAAGCTATGTTATAGCAGTGGAAAAGCAACTGAAGATGAGATTTCAGGTCAGGGCATATAACATTATAGATTACTCTTCATAATTTATCAATAATCTCTAAATACATAGAAGCACCAGCCTTGATATGACAGCAATAGTCAATACATAAGACAAATGGCAAATATAGACTTCTAGCAATGTGGTTCCATGTATATGTAGAATTCAAAGTATATGCAGAGTCAATATAGTTTTCTTTATTTCCCTGGATAGAATCCAAGGTGATCATATTTTGATATGCTAATTTTAAGTGATCAGCTAAAAAAAGAAAAACATTCTGAGACCTACTTACCATTCTAGTACTGTAGTTAACAAATTTAAGTTGAGGGAGTAAATAGGAAAGCACTTCAGAAAAATTACCATGAAAATATTTATAGAAAAGGTGCAAAGATGATATGTTACATTGGTGGTAAAGTGACTGAAGTCAATATGTCTGGTCAGGATTGATAACATTGGAAACTTTGTATTTTATGTAGCAGAAGCACTAGAGCAGATGTGAGAAGAATATTCAACGCATGGACAAATGGTAGACTTATAAACATGTAAGATAGGCAATTGCTTTTTTTAGAATCTATCTCAACACTGTGAACAGACTTTTCTAGGAACAAGTTAAGCAATTGATTTAATATATCAAGATATATTTTTTTGATGTCAGCAAACCCTCATTTGACACTTTTGTGAAGTCAACAAATACTCATCACTTTCGTAATGCTCATTGCCTTAGAGACTTTGTACTTGCTGATACCACTATAGTATGCCCTTGGACAATGCTGGTGTCAGGTGCCTTTGAATAGCACTCCCACTAATGGTACTTGCTCGATAATACTCACTCGAAAAGTAACTACTGTATAGAGAAATAGTATGGACTACAAATGGTGATTCAAATAGTAATAGAGGATAGATTAAAAATGAAATCATTTAGACGTCATATGATTTCCTATATGTGCATTTCCTCTATGGTCATATGGTCTATTTTCAATAATAGGATCACCTGTGTTTGCTCACTGGCAATCTATGTTCAAACTCAAGTGTCAGCAGTGACACTTTATTCCTATAACACACACACACACACACACATATATATATATATATATATATATATATATATATATATATATATATATATTAGTAGGCATCCATTTATTTCACTAGATAATGGTAGCTTCCTCTTTGGTCAAACATTGTCCTTTTGTGAGCAGCATTTGGAGTGGCTTAACATATCAATTTTTTATGGCACCCTCTTCTGCAGGTGTGAGAGATGGAATATGGGATGAAGGTCTGACATTGCCCTCTCTGCATTTTCTTTTTTTTTTTTTCTTTTAAATCTTTTCTCTCAAATCTTTTCTCTCCAAGCAAGATGAGAATTCCACCAGTAGATAGGGTGTTTACGAGGAGTAAAAGTAAGAGAAAAGATTAAGTATAGGGAGGATTAAGGAAAGAACATAGGATGAATGAGATTCAATAAGATAGATGGTGATTGGTGTTGCATTTAAATTTTTGAAGATTGCAGTTATCAGGGAATCTGGTACATGCTTAAATTCATGTCGTCAGGCACCAGAGGAAAAAAAAGCTCATCAAAGCAGTGTCCATGAGAATATTTGTAGAAAAGACAGAGGGAAGCCAGATCATGTCAATGAGAAAGTGACTGAAGTTGAGATGCCAGGTAAGAATCAATTACAATACAGATCCTCCTTTAGATTTTGTCCTTCATTGTCTTATCTCCAACAGTTGGTTTCGCCTTTTACCAGCCTTCATGGCTCCTCCTTGAGCAATTTTGACACAGCCACTGCAATCGTATGCCATCTGTTCCCAGCTACCAGAAACTGTGCCTGTTCATTTCAGGCTCTTCTTGTAAATCATTTCAGGCACCTCTTGTAAATGTCCTTGAAACGTAGTATAGGTTTGCCTTCCAGACATTATCTCATGGCCAGCTCACCATACAAAATATGTTTTGGTATACAGCTATCATTTATTCAATGTACATGACCTGGCCATCAAAGACAATATTGACAAAGAAGAAGCATGCTTCAGGACTCTGCTTGCCTCAGCAAAATAGTGTTGATAACTTTGTCTCTCCATGTGATTCCAAGGATATATCATTGGTAGCTGAGATGGAAGTTTCCAGGCATTTTTCCTGCCTACTTTAAAGCAGAGTACTAAACAAACATTTTAGTTTGGTGTGCAAGGTCAGCTGTCCTATACTCTCTTGCTCAGTTTGGCCATCACTACTGCTGCTTTGGTGATTTTTCATGTCAAACAATAGGTTGTTAGTAATGGTAGAATCCAGATATGTGAAGTGATTTGTAACTTTCTAGCTGATTGATGGAGATGCAAAAACTTCTTAACGCCATGACATTTTGTTTTTGTATGTTAATAGTTAATCGGAATTCTTTACTAACACACACACACACACACACACATATATATATATATATATATATATATATATATATAGTGCAATAGGTAAATTGTTGCCAATTTATATTTTTTTTAATTTTGGGCATATGAGTTGTTTGTTTTTGATTTTGTCAACTGCACCACCAATTGGGCACTATTTGCATGAAAAAGTGCACCATGATGCTATTCACTCTGCCAGAAATTTGGAAACGCCATGCTGTACTGCTTGACATTTATATCAGAAGGTTCAAATGTAAACGTTTCACGTTTGGGTGTCAATCTGAAGACAGTGCAGAGGATTCTAAAAGAGTTGGGTAATTCAATGGTGTTTGGAGTGATCACTGGGGATGGTGACCTTATTCCACCATTCATCTTCCCACAGGGCCTCAGACTCAATATTGAGGCCTAAATCAAGTGGCTTGAGGAGGGTAGTGCAGTCCTATGTCTAGAAACAGTACTCTACACAATGCCACACATACAGGGGAACCCAGTTATGGCTGTCAAACAATTTCTGTGATTGCATTACTCCTTACATCTGGCTACCTAACTGACTAGACTTCAACTCCCTTGATTATGTGTGGTGAGCGAGAGACCAACAAAACTCCTTATAACACCAAATATGAACTGAAAGCAAGGGTTATGGCAGTACTGACCAACTTAAACAAGGAGACAGTCTAGAAGAATTGTATGAGATTCCAAAATCAACTGGAGGCTGTGGTTGAAGACAATGGCAATTTTATTGAATAAATTTACTCTTTCATATTTCAAGATATTTGTGTAATTTTGGTAAATATATCTGTTAAAATGAGATGTCCGTGTCATTTTCATTTTTGTATAATTTAGATGACAATTTATCCATCGCACCAAATATAATATATATATATATATATATATATATATATATATATATGTATGTGTGTGTGTCTTTAGATTTTGGAATAAAATAATCTTTGATATAATGCCATGTAAAATGCTTTCAATACAATCTTGTAATTGAAATAAGATTTTATGTATGTTTGATATATATGAATTGCTTGATAATCTGAGGCTTTAAATTGTTCTCTTTTTGGGTATCATCAATTTGAATATCTGAAACAAATTCCACAATGCAAATACTGCAGACAAAGCAATTGACTCCATAGAGTTGCTCCACTTCATGTCAGTTGAAAGCATGAACCCAAGAAGGCAGGGTATTGCTCTCCTGGACTTGAGCATCAGCCATGCAGGAAAGGTTCTTCTTACTGGTTGAGTTCTGGAGTGAGTTCCAATTGATGTTCAAGGCAAGGAGTCTGATTGTGAGTACTACTATTCATCATGACTAGAGAAAATTCAGGTTCAGCTCAGTAATGAACTGCTACTAGCTTGTTTTTGAAGGAACTGAATGTAACAGGCAGGTTTTTCCACCACATTGAGCAGTGAGAGCTCAGAAGGGAGATCAGGTGATGAATATACTCAAACTACAAGAAAAACATGAGAAATGTCCCAAAATATAATATGAAAAGAACACTTTAAGCAGTCGTTGTTTCATTGTTTATTTTAATAAAATGACGTCAAACATGAGCACACATGTTTAGATTAAACTGGAACAAAATGTCTTTATACATCATATTTCGGACTTCTTGGAGGGGGAAAACTGGGGGAGAGGAGGAAACTCTCATTAAGAGAGTTAAAAAAAAAATTAACACTGACCAAATGGCCATTTTTTTTTTTTTTTTTTTTTTTCTTTTTAATGTAACAATAATTTTCCAAATTTTTTTTTTTTTTTTTTTTTTTTTTTTTAATTTTTAAATTTTTTTTAATTTTTTCTTCTGGCTTGAACCACTGGAGACCACTGATAGTTAATTCAGTGTTTGATACAATGAAATAACAAGTATGAAGATTACTGAAATGTTCTTGGCTTGACCTGCTTTCCCAAATAACCAGACATCAGATTTTTAAAAGGGCTTAGTCAGACTGAGAACTTTTCAACAACCCACATATAGAATTTCTATATGTGCTATCTTTTTGTTTATAATGCTTGTTGAGTCATAATGTTATGGTATGAGCCTAGGGTTTATTCACTCATGTGAATTAAGGTTGGTTGTCATGGTGACTTAAGAATTCAGCTGATTGTCAGTAAAGAACTCTTATCGAAGACATCGGGATGAGACGAGACAGAAAAATATTCTGTCCCCCTTTTTAGTCATTTCTGCAGGTATGTATATAAACGTATGTATGTATGTGAATATTAATGGAGGCTATCTTTTCAAGAGTGTCAATTTAGGGTTCACTGGTATGTGTCTGGTTATGTTAAACTGTTGTTAGAATAAAAGAAAAAAAAATTGTGCACATGCATACCCAAGCCAAGGTATATACACATGTCATACAAGAAACATACATACATACACACTTTTGCATAAACATACTGCACATATACAGTCACAAGAGGGCGTTTCAGGTGACCAGGTCATTGAACTAATGAAATAAAAAGTAAAATAAATACACCCCGCTTACTGTGTTACTTTCATTCAGCAAGAATTAAAATGCCACAAATGAAATCAGTTGCTTCACATGATTGCAAAAAGAGAAAAATTTGAATTAGTTTTCATTTGAATTGATAAAACTTCAAAGACAAAAGAACTAATTTGTTAGTTTTATTTCAAACTTAATTTAAAATTTTAATGATCATATTAAACCATATACATTGTACACTTTCATTTAATGGTTTTATACATGGAAATAAAAGGAAGATTAAAATTATAAAGGTATTTTTTTTTAATTTTTTTTTTATTTTTTTTTATTTTTTTTGAAAGTTTAGTCAATACATTTCGGAATATTTCTACAGTGTAATGTTCTATTTTGGAGTTAGTTTATGGGCATTTTTTTTTTTTCATTATTTCTTTTTTTTTAATTTTTTTATTATTGTCTTTTTTTTTTTTTTTTTTTTTTTTTTTTTTTTTAATAATTTTTCCATTTTTTTTTTTTTTTTTTTTCTTTTTTTACTCATTTTGCTTTTTTCAAAAACATCATTCTTTAATTTGTGGTGATTTGTTCCTGGAAGTGCATTTGCTGTAAAGGATTGATATTGTTTGTATCATTTTTAAAATAAGGGACCATTTAACATCTGGCTTTCTCTTTCAGATAATGGACACACTTGACTCAGTCATTGATTAAATAAGGTATTCAATTCAAGAGAGATAATGAGATTTCTAACAAAATTAGATTTAAAATATGTAAATTTCTATGCATAATCGGGTTGACAAAAAAGTTGCAAAAGTTGATAATAAAAAGAACAAACGAAAACATTTTAGCAATGAAATAAACATGAAAATAAGGAAAGTAAAAGAAGATATGTTTGTTTTCCCAATAGTTTTGCCACTATTTTTTTGTTAAAAATATTTTTTTTGCTACTATGTGTCAAGCAAGAATGTTTCAGTTTTTTTGTTAAATCAGTGTAGAATTCTTTACAGGGAAGCTGATGTATCATTTGTAAGTATATGGCTTGTTTAAATCCTATTGAAAAAAATAAAAGTACAAAGTAGGTATTAAATTTACTATCATTATTAATGCAGTTAATATATGCAAAGTAAAAATTATTTATAAGATGACTGAGTACTAATTTTCTTCTCAGCCAAACTGACTTCCAAAAATCAATCTTTTCACGACAAGATACCTAATGAATACAGATTTTTTTTATTTATTTATTTTTTTTTTTTTTTTTTGAGAAGTGGGGTTAGCTAGAGTAAATTTCAATATCCTTCTTGTATATTAAAAGTAAGAAAAAAAAAATTAAAAAAAAAAAAATGAATGATGATATTTAGGGAAAAATAGGGACTGGAATGATTTTGAAATTTTAGCCAGTAGATATTTTCATTGTAAAATAATTAATTTTCTTGTACTGTTTATGACCAAAGGCTTTTTTTTTTTTTTTTTTTTTTTTTTGTTGCTTTGTTTTTTAACAGAAAAGAAATAAGCATAGCTTGGCACAAAGCTACATGCATGGGGTACCCTGTGAGTATCATACTCACTAATAATAATCTCCAGAGTACAAGACTGTGCTTTATAGCTCCAAAATTAGATGTGCCATCTGTTTTTCATCAGTGTAAGAATGTTTGTGTAAATAGTTGTAAATCTCCTGTCAAAACATCCATTGTGACCTTCTGTATGATTTTAAGAAAAATAAAAGTATATTAATGTTTTCAAAATTGGAAGAACTTGGATATGAAAGTGTTATCAAATTAAGTGCAGCATTTTCTTTGAAAATGCTATGAATTACTTTCTTATTGGTCTACATTATTTTTGCAGATTGAAAGTAAGCATCTAGTAAAATACTAGGTTGGCCAGAAAGTCCTGACTGACTTAGGAAGTGGAAAGAAAACAACAAATCTTGATCTTTGTCTGGTAGAATTTCCAAGGAATACTGCATTTCAAGCTTGTTTCACACAGTCACACCATCAACACTAAACTGTATTGCCAGAAGCTAGACTGCATGTATGATAAACTAAAGGAGTAGTATCCTGTTTTGGTTAGCCAAGGTCTGTCTTTGTTTCAGCAAGACCATGCACTGCCAGGTTGACTAAGTTCAAACAGATGGACAGTCTTGAGATGCTTTCATATCCAACATTCAGTCTCAATGTTGCTCAAAGTGACTGTGACCTATTCTGCACACTTTCCTTCACAACCAGAGATTCAGCACTTGTGATGAAATAAGGGAAGCTTGTTTACAGTGGACTAGTATCTGGGACAGATTTGGTTGCTCGCTGATCACTGGCAGAAGATCATCATCTTAGATGGGCTTTATTTTGAAGAATAAATGTTGGTGTTGCTCCATAAAATCTTGTTTCTTTCTGCTACCCTAGCGAGTCAGAACAACCTAGTATATCAATTTATATTGCCAAGAAAATTTCATCTGCTAATATTTTAGTGTTTTATGAAAGAATGTTTTGAGTTAGTGAATTCTTCCGATATTTTCACTGTATTTTATACTCAAATGTAGTATAAAGTGAAAACTAGCAAGTTACAAGGCATTTTATGTTTCCTTTTATCGTATGTGTAATAGATGTTTTATAGCAATAAATTCTGAAAAAATTAGAGCCCCTGTTATGAATTTTTAATCCGTTAATGGAAGAAAAGGCTTGAAGGAAAATAAACTGTCTACATTCAAAAACCTTGAGTGATTACTCAAATAAAACTTAACACTGGATTTTTAACTGATTAACCTATATTTACCTTAAATTTCTTGAAGCAGGTTGTTGAGAAATAATTGTATTTAAATCGCACTCTGGTAAGGATTGCAATTTAATAATTTCTTCATTTTTCAAATGTAGATCTTTTCAGCATCTTTCCCTGTTTACAAGGAAAATACTTAGGAATTAGTGTTGTGATGATTAGCAGATATATACATCAGCTATAATTTCTAAATTAAAGTTAAAATAACTATAAAATGTTTGAACTTTTTCTCTTATAGGTTGCTTGCTTGACACATGCTACCCAACAAATTTTTCGCAATTAATTTGAACCTATATCCGCCTCATCAATTTAAATGGACACCTTCCTTTTTCTATATATTGTAACTATTTTGTTTAAATTTCCTATTTTCTTGATTCCATGGGAAAATGTGGACATTTTCCATCATAATTCAATCACATTTTTAAAAATTGTAGTTTATAATTTTATTTCAGATATATAGAACATGAAGGCTTCAGTGTAAATTGACACCAGGCAGATATGACTTCAAGAAAATTTCCCTCTTAATTTTAATCAGTTTTTATATAAGCTATTCAAATAATGACTTCTAAATTTAAACATTATTTTTATATAACATTTAAGTTTCCTGTTATTTTTCAGAATAGGAAATACTCAATTTCATTTTTTTTTTCTAAGGTATTTACCAAATTTCAATGTTATCTATGATGTTAGTGATTGAATTTAAATTGTAACATTTTTGTAATTTTTAATCTTTTAAATTTATCTTGATAAGAATTAGACAAGTATCCCAAAAATTTGGTTTTATTAAAATCAATGTAAAAATGCTGTCCATTATTATTTATTTTTTTATTCACTTTTTAACATTAAATATCAATGTTAGTGTTTTGTCTTTCAGGGCAAATTAACAGTTGGTATAAAAAATGTATTTAGTATTAGCTCATGAAATAAGATTTGAACAATCTATTTTGGTAATCTCAAAGGTTTGCCATGATAAAGATTTTAATAGTTGCATTTACAAAAGCTTTGCACATATTTAATCACAAGCATATGCACACATGCAGATAAGAAATGATTTTTATACTTTTAAAATAAGTGACCAGAATTATCAAGTGCTTTTTTCCATTCAGATACAAATTGTATTTGTTTCGAAAATAAGTGACAAATGTAAAACTAATCGCTTTTTTTAAAGTCTTAACTGATGTATTAAACACAGGTGTATTATTCATGTAATAAGCCATATAAAATGACCTGCCACTGTTAGAAATTGCTTTTACCTCAAAACTCTAAAACAATTGAAGTTAATAGGATTTGTTTTAACAAATAGTGTGTACATTGAATTTATCCCCGTGTTTAATTAAAGAAGAAAAATCTAATATAAATTAATATTTAAATCTTTCTTTCCTGTCAATTTAAGAGGAATTAAAAAGAAAAATGCACTTCACATTAAATGAAAAATTTATTTAATGAGAAATGATACTGAAACATGTCGCGACTTTTCATTAAAATATATCAATGTTGAAATGTTATCTGAAAACTTTTGAAAGTTCTCAAGTTTATGCCTTAGTGTTCTTATCTATAAAATCAGATTCAATTCTTTTTAATCTTAAATATACAATTTTGTGAATGATTATTCTAACATTTCTACTAGTCTGGAATCTATAATAAATGATAATGTTTGAGATTAAAGCTAATTTTTATGAATATGGTTGCAGGTTCTTCATCTCTTAAAATTTGCATTCATATTTTCAAGTAAGATTTCTACATTTTCTACAGCCTAGCATTATTCTTTAAAAATATAACTAGATCCATTTTTTCCTATTCTGCTAAATGACTTCATACGGTATCTGTCATAAAGAAAAGCATTATTTACTTGGCATATAGCTTAAGACTAAAGTCATTCCTTCATTCAAAAAGTAAAAGGAAACCTTTTGTAATATCTTCAGTTTTAACTCCTGTCATTATCTTGCTGTTATTAATGTCCATGTCTTAATAATAATATAAATATCTTAGTAATATAGTACTATAATATTAGTAATATAAATCTAGCAAAAAAACAAGGTCTTCTAATCACAAATGAAATCTTGACCTCCAAATGATACCAAAAGTGAAATATTGACGAAAGACCTAACATCCATCTAATGTATTTTCTGGATTGTTTTTATAATAGAAGTTTATTAATTACATGGATAATATGTGAGTACAGTTGTATGCAAATAAAAGTATTGTAAGAATCCCACAGCATAAACAATCAAATATCAAGAAATTTTAGTTTATTCTGTGCCACCAGCAATTAGTTTGGCATAAACTTTCTGAAACTAAAGAAATTTATCAATGAAATATAATTATGCAAGAAATTAGATCATTTTTATCAGTACAGATTAGTTATTGAAATTTAAAATTAAGGAAATGGTTCTCAATTACCAATATCATTAGTATTTTTTTAGAAGAACAGTTTAGTCAGTTGTTTAACTTTTAGGTGATTGCTTTGTTTGTTTTTTGTTTTTTTGGTCTTTTCAGTTGTAAGATTGTTTGGGCTTCAATTTGTTTTCCAAGACACAAAAACATTTTAATCTTTTATCAATGTATAAAAAATATTGTACTTAAGAGGTGTATCTAATCTTTATTTTTCAAATGAAATAAGGGGGGAAAATTGTTTAAATAAAAATTAATTATCCACTCAAAACACTAAATATCTCCTGTTAATGAATTTTTTTAAACAGTGATATTAACATTTTGCTCTATCTCGTTTTTAAATGTTTTTACAAAAACTTGCATTGGTTTAGTCATAGAATGTGCAGCATTTCATGGTGAATGCCACAAAAATATATAAGTATAAATGTACATACATAAATACATACACACACACACACATATATATATATATATAATATAAAATGAGAGAGAGTGAGGAGGCAGTGCAATTAGATATTCTGTTATCAACATTTTTTTTTTCTCTTTGTTAAAGTAATCTCAAGCTTGATTTAGAAAAAGTAAAAATAAAAGAACTTTTTGCTGGTGGGGGTGAGCAATGTGAATGATTTCATTTTAATAGGAAAATATTTTAATGCCTTTCTTTAATCATTTATTCCTACTTTTATTGATGTTTTTCATCACTTTAATAAACACGAATTGCTATCATTTAACTTATCTAAAAGAAAAACAAATATACCAGCATTTCGCAACCTTTTTATCCTCGTGGAACCCTTGAAAAATGTCTCGGCGAGGAAAATATGCATGAAAATTATTATATAGCATTATTAATATCTATTTTGTTTTCTATTAATATTATCATAGTGGTAAATATATATTCTCTATGATTATCTTAATTTTAAATAATATAAAAGGTTTAAACTGAGGATTTCTCGACCGTATGCCAAACATGTATAGTAAAATTACAAATATAAAATGAAACGAAAATTACTCAAAAATGCATTAGCTTATCTATCAGTTTTTCATGGAAACTCTTTGGTTATCTAATTTGTCTTTTTTTTTTTTTTTACAGGAAAATTTCTGAGGTGACGAATTATCATTATTGACACTATTTAAATTATTTACATTTGGAATTTTTCTCTCATCTTTGACTGTAATGTTGTGATAATAACATTTTGCTCCCTAGCCTTCTTCTGGAATTTCAAACAGAACCCTTATTCAATCTATGGGGGTAGGTTATTTTCATTTGACTAGCAATAAAGATAACAATAGTTTGTAAGTATATGAAAACTGAGAAAAGTCATGAAATTAGCCTTTACTTTAGACTGAACATCCATTAAATAATGTAATGATTATTACATTTTTGTGTGAAAGTCTATAACTACATTGAAGATTTACTTAAACTAAAAGACATATTTTAAGACATTTTTTTTATCTTTTATACATTCTTTTTATAGATACAAATATTTAAGTAAATGCTCTGTTTATAATAAACAGTATTAACGACATTTACCAGCCTGAAAGTTTCTCGGACATTCAGGATGGTAAATAAATAAAATGTCTTAAAATATTTGTCCATTTCATAATGTGTAAAAGGCATATGTAAATAATGTGTTTTAGAATAGTATTATGAGGCATTCCAAGTTCAACAGCAGCTCCATTTATCTATAAATGGACTCTTCATGTAAGACAATATTTTGATTCAGAGCTTTCAAATCAAGAAAATGTCTCCACATCCTAACAATACATTCTTCAATGAACATATTGAGATTTGCTTTACAACATTTTATGTAATTACAAAGCAATCTTATTTACATCTGTAGTAATATTAGCAGTTACACTCCCATTCCAATACAGGAGGGTTAAATGCTTCAATAAAAGGTGTATCCATCTAAAAAAGTAAAAAAAACAAAAACAAATTCTGAGGATACATGAGTAAGATGCAAACATTGGTAATCATTTAAGTCTATAATCACTGATTACCATTTTTGAGCAACTGGTATCCAATACTACACAAACTTTTGATTCACTTAGGATTTTAATTTTGTTTTACAACAGTTTGGTTTTCTTCCATATGTACTAACCAGTCTTCATATAGGATACAAATACATAACCCACCAACATCTACTAAAAAAATGAACCACCAGTAGATATCCCATGACAGGAATCGTACACTGTTAAACACATATTACTACATTTCCATAACTTTCAGCAAACATGAAACAAATACTACAAATTGGAAAATTTAAGGGACCTAATTGAAAATACTGATCCAAGTAACATCATAAATTTCATTAATGGAATTAGGCTATACAGGAAAATATTTAAAAAAAAAAAAAATCTTTACCAAACTTGCTTACTTAAATTGTTTTCCAACCTATTTTATACAAGCTACCTAAATCCACATCCCAAAAAACTCAAAAGAATTCTTCCTCTATATAATCCCCTGCTCCCCACCAAAAAAATAACTCAAATTATTCACCTGAAAATCTTCTTCGGCATTAAATGATCAACCTGGGTTGATGTACTGTAAAACGAAACAATCAATCAAGCCTTCTATATGGAAATATTCCATTTCTAATTTTCATAATTTAACTTGTCCTCCATTTTCTGTGGCCACACCAGAACTAAGCTCTGTTACAAGAGTATAATTCTCTGTTGGGCTGTGGCAGTGATTAAATATGATAGACAAAAGGAAGATAATAGAAAAATTAAGAGCTTCTGTCAATTGGAAGAAACAAGTTCAATATGATATATTAAAAGAAAATACAATGAGATATTTAAAAATTTAATTCAAGTGGTGTTTCAGATTGTAATAAATGGTAAAATAATTCTGCAAGGAGGTTAAGGCAATCCAAGCTGAGATGTATGAAGAACTGTTGAAGAAAAAGAAAGCACCACCCAAACAGATTTCAAAGAATATATTCTGATACTACCAAGTGCATTTATGGTAAGAAATTTAATACGGACTAGAAATTCACTGGTAGGTTCTTGATTGGATACTTTATATTGATATATTCTTTCATGTTCACATCTTACCAATAGTATGATTTTTGAAACTGTTGTCCATCTCATGCTTTTTGTTCTTCAATGATTCTTCATTGCTTTCAATCTTTTCTTAGATGTTTAATAAACCTATGCCACTGCAATCTAGGAATTGTATCTTTTAGAGAAAAAAGCATAGTATTGATAAGTTGAGAAATGTTCTTGATTGGAAGTTCTCAATCAACATTGTAAATCTTAAATGAAGAGTCAATTTTTAGAGAAACAAGGTAGCCCTTGAATTTTGAGGGTTCTATAGATTTCACACACAAATTGAAAAGGGATTCCTTTAATTCAACTTACTGCATTACTCTTTTTAGCAAACAATTTAACAAGTTCTCAGGCATATTTCATTCACACTTAAAAGCTACTCTTTCTCTTTACAGAGGGAGGGTTGTAAAGATTTTATACATATTGTTCCTAATATTTTCAAGTGAAAACCTGAATTTACCCAACTCAGACCTGGGAACATTCTTAATGATAGGGAACAGCACCCCACGAGTTCCATAACAGATGTTCAGCTATTGCAGACCTGAATGCATTGACATAACTAAGTAAATTATTGAATTTCCCTTTACAAATACTATCTGGTACATGCTAACTTTTTCACAACTGACTAGTTTTATTTTTATGGTGATTTTCTAAGCCCGGCTTAGATGTGGCACAAAGCCGAAAGTATAGGGCACCCAGTGAGGATTGAACTCACTAGACAATATTGATCTAGCAAGACAAGCTTTCTAACCATTACACCACGTCAAGGTGCCTCGGTTTTATTTTTGTAGTCTGGTGATTCTCAACCACCATGCGAAATATTGTCATGGCATATGTCTCTGTGTGGAAGTAGTAATAGTATTAGTATTTGAATAAATGAATAATTATTAAACTTTTTTTTCAAATAATTCTGTTATTTTTAAAAAGAATTATTTTACTATTCATTTTTAAGATCTCAAAATAAAACATTCAACAGTACATTTTGGATATTCATACAAAAGGAATATCCTACATTGATCTAAAAAGGATTTTATCAGTTTTCTTGCCATTTTCTATTTATGTGAATTAGGTTTCTCAACCTTAAATAACATAAAAAAATAAGAATCAAGAAAGATTGTTCAACTGAAGAAGAAATGAGGGTGTGCATATTCTAACAAACACTGAACTCTGATCAGGAGGTTTTGAGGAGCATGGAACCACCTCTTAATTGCTGGTATTCCCAGATCCACCCTGACCCGGAGTGGTAGCATGGGCAAATAGTTAACCCCCAAACTGGGGTCAAAACACTAAGAAAGTGTAAAGATAGGTTTTAATACCAGAAATAATTTTAAAACACATTATTACCAGCTATACATTTTTTGAAAAAAAATTCTTACCGGAAATAGATTTGCAAAGGAAAATTCTTACGAGAAATAAAAATTTTGTTGGCATTAAATAACCCACTGAGGTGTTGATATGCCATAAAACAAACCAAACCTACCAAACACTGAACAAATAGAAAAAAACACCGGACACAGGATTCACACTAAAAAGCTGCACAAATAGTTGAATAGAAACATTGAAATAAAGTTCATATTTGTGTGTGTGTGTTTTTTTTTTTTTTTTTTTTTTTTTTAGATCTATGGTTTTATTTCATAGCTTTTAAATGTATACCCTTTAAAATTTTTTGCTAAGTATGCTGTGATATTTTTATTTTCCCCTAAGTGGTGTACCATTGCATAAAAAGGCTGAGATATCCTGATACAGTCAGTCACACTTAAATTTAAATTTTTGATCTTACTGGATATAATACGGTACAGGTGTAGGTAATTTTAATAAAGTTATTTTCTGTGTATGTAAGTATAGGCAGGACAGAAAATTTATAATGGAAGTTCTAAAATTAGGGAACCTGTTTATAACGAGATCACTATAATATAGAAAGAATCGGCTATCTGAAAGTATGCATCTGACGTTTAAGTTCCGGATATTAAAACCAAGAAATAAAATAGTATGAGCCTAAAAGTATGTAAGGGTTTTAGACATCGATGTTCTGAAAGTATTCTGTGATAGCTTCAAAAATAGTGACAAAAATAAACCTGCCAAAAGTAAATCTGCTATAAGAGACAAATTTATACTTGAATTTTTTTTTTTAATCTTTGCAATATTAATCTTTTTACAGGTTCAAAATAAAATAAAAACTTTTTAGTTTCACCAAAATAAGTATAGAAGAAAAATGCATAACAAAGGGAAAAGTTTTCTTTTGATGCATTTCATCCTTTAGGTCTTCATCAGACTAAATTTGTTATGTTGGTGCGTCTACACATGCACACAAACAAGGGATGCTGGAAATTTTGTTTTACTCAAGTCAATTTCATTTAGATTATTTTTCTTTTTATCACTTTCATTAGTAGATATCCCAAACGATGATGCTAGGTTCTGCCAGGAATGGTTGTAAGAGCCAGGGTGCAAATTTTCTGTGGATGACTTTAGGATCAAGGCACTCGCTAGACATTTACATCATAGTGAATTGTTTTCTCATTTGATCACAGTAGCATTTTCTATGTCAAAATTATGGTCAGTTTCATTTCTTATCATAGTGTGGAAGATCTAATAGCAAAAGTGATGGAAACAAATTAAAAAAAAAAAATCTAAATAAAAAAAAAAAAAAAAATTTAAAAAGATTTTAGTTTAAAATTCACCACATCTCTCATCACATGCGTAGTCACACGAACATAATGAATTTGGTCTGATGAAGTTCTAAACAACAAAACGCGTCACAAGAAAACTTTTTTTATTATGTCAGACATTTTTTTCCCAGTTTTGTTCTTGATATATAAAAATATATATCGTTCTCTCACTCACTCACTCACAAAAAGTAGGCAGGTGAAAGAAATTTGAGAGAAAAAAAACATATTGATAATAAAACTAATAATGTTTATTGTATGTTAGTAGACCTTTTAACCAAATGGAAGCATAAGAAATATTTTAAAAATTGGGATTTTTTTAACCTACCTTTTTCTTTTCTCAACAAGATGAAAAATGAAATGGTACTTACTTTTCTGGGGGAATTTTATTTTTATTTTATTTTTTTATGTCTTTATTAATATTCTGATAATATCTTTTGAAAACAATAAAATTCTGAAATATGGTAATAGCAGTGTCAAGAGAAAATACATTTTTTTCCTAGCCCTAAGTTAAACTTTACCTTAATAATTTAGTCTAGTGATTTTTTATTTTTTTTTGTTGTTTTTTATGCTAAGAGCTTACCTAAAAACAGATGCTTCATATCTATCAGTCAATAAGAATTTATATTTTTTCAATTTCAAATAGTTATAAGTATGTTTTCCTTTTTTTTCTTTTTTTTTTTTTTTTTTTCTTAAATATATTTAGTCTAAACCTTTTTGTAAACTATTGTCGTGTTTATTTTATGTGTAAAGTGAGTTGTATAATTCATGAAGGAGCAAAGAGTGTCTGTTGCACATCACAAAACAGTGGTTCTCCAGTGATGATGTGTTGAAAGAGACAATTTGCACATGGCTAAAACAATCAGCAATGAAGATTCTATGAGGTGGTATTAATTCTTATTAAATGGATGGCATATGACAATGGAAGAAGACTAGATTTAAAATATGGAAATCTGTACTTCTGCTACTAAATCTGTTTTTAAATGAAAAAAAAAACACCGGTTTCTTTTTAGTTGTCCTTATTAGAAAGCTGACAAATGTTAAAAATTGTAATATTTTAATTGATTTTTCAAAGTTCTATGACAATGAAATAGGAATAACCTATTCAATTTTAATGTCTCTATACATTTCAAACCTCAGCACCATAATTGGTATATGCTGCTTACTGGTGTCTATTTTAAGATGTTGAAACTCGTATATCTTTCTACAGCAACAAAAAAAAAAAAAATCCCCAGAAAGCTATGGGATAATGAATGAGTAATGACTATGACCATATTGATGAGTGTAAATTGATTCAGATTATTGAGCCAAGATTGTGTGCAACGGCTGCAAATCTTGGAGGCATAGATGAGCAGTTGCAAGGAGAAATCCCATCCCAAAGCTTGAAGGATAATCTCTTGGGGAAAGTTAATAAATTCAGGTGAATCTCCCCCACAGATGGCATGTGTCTGACTATATATGTCTATAAAAAAACAATAACAGATGTTACACTCTGGTCTTTGCCTTTTATGAAACCAAGGTTGGCTCTTTTATGTTAAGGGATGAAAAATAGAATGAGGGTGCTTAATAACAAATTGGACCCCCTTTTTATTCTGTACCTCCGGGAGACAAAAAGTTTTAGGAATGAAACTGGGTTATATTCCTCAGACATAGTGACAAGGATTCTTGGCAAATGGAATAAAACCAAGGAAACAAACTTCCCTTATGTGCTGAGGAATTTGCTTAATGGATTTGTTTATGGTTGATCATCTGTTACGTAATTTTATTGTTGCTAGTGATTTCTAATTTTAAATGATAAAAATGAGAGGAAAAGAAAGGTTTTCTTATTTCTACTTGTGAAGAAATGACCATTTTATAAAGAAAATGATCCTTGTTTCAAATTATTTAACTACAGCACATAACTGAAATGGGAATTCAATTATTTCTTCATGTCAAAGAAAATTCCCCATTTTGTGCTGGGGGAAAAATATTGAGGGTTTTTTTTTTTTTTTTTTTTCCCCCCTTTCGGAAAATCTTGTAAACTATAATAATTAAATATATCTCAACACTTTTAATAAACTGTACTTAGCACTATTCCCATTGATTCATTTTTTTTATAGCTTATTAAAGTTTTTGAAGTTATTTAAAGCCAAAATGTTTTGGAGATAATGATTTTCTGATAAAAATCTTACTATTTTAACCCATAGCTGGAAAGAGAAGAGGTGAATTCATACCTTTCCCAAGGGTATTCGCACGTAAGTGAATATAAGGAACTCTACTGGAATTTGAACTAGGCTCTCCAATTTCTCATTCCGAGCCTTTACACCACACGTACGTCCAAGCTTACAGCACGTGGTATTTCTGAGTGGTCACCCATCTAGGTACTGGCCAGGTTCAATGTTGCTTAGCTTTGGTGATCAGACAAGAACTAGTGTTTCAGTAGCTCTATTCAGAATAAACTTGGATCCTAGACTTTCATTTTGTTGCCAATAGCGAGTCCGTGCACTCCAGACCATCAAGAGGATGCACTGTCCTGATCTTGTGTCCAATGAGGATTTCCACCAGATCTAAACATCTTCCACACCATCACTGGCTTAGTCAAGTCCCACAATGACCTGATGACTACCCTTCCAGAATTGTCTACTCGTTCGGCCTGCCATCTGCAAACTGGAGATGACCTTGTGGCAGACTGCACAACCAGTGGAAAGAAGGATGTTGTGTTCTCAGACCTCCAGCAGGTTAATTTGGCACTGGCGGATGTTCTTACACTCTACCAAGATAGTGGGAGTTGGAGGGACAAGGTGGCTTTCATGGGTTGAACACTTTCAAGGCATAAGATTTAGCAGTAGCAGCCAATAACATAATTCTCCATCTAGTTTCATGATTATGTACTATGTATCTGCATAAACTGTTCCTCTTACTCTGTAACACTCTACCTTGAGTGGCTGTTAGGCATGTAAAAAAAAAAAAAAATAAATAAAAATAAAAAATCAACCTATTTCATCAGAAAAATCAAACATTCAATTTTTTTCAAGAATCAACATTCCAATTAACATTGCTTTGAAATATAAAATCTAGAGATTTCTGTTTGTGCCTATTAAATAAGATGTCTAATGTGTACATAAAATGTCAACAGAATTGTGTCATCCTATTTCACTGTTTTTGTTTGTCTTTTGTCTGATGTGATTTCCAACAATACAAATATATTTGTTTAAAAGGCAAATTGCTGACTATTTAATATAACCTTTCTCTAAAAGATAACCAAAAACAAATGTACTCAATTATACATAACAATTTTATGTTACAACTGCCTGAAAGCATTTATTGGGAGAACATTTAATGAATAAAAATAACAACAAAATAAGATCAATAACAACATAACAAATGTCAAAGGAAAAGAGTTAATGTTGATACTATAAGTATAACAGAATTGGTTAATGATAATCATAATAGCAATTAGAAAACAATTTTTGTGAAGAAAAAAGATTACTTTTCTTCATTTGAAATTCATCAACAAATTTCTATTTAAAAAATAAAATTCAACTAAATAAAAATGGATTTCCCCTCCCTTTCCAATAGTTATTTTTTTTGTTTTTGAATATTTCATCAAATATATAAAATAATTTTAAATGATTGATAAAAATTATATTTAAAATTTGTCAAATGTAAGTTCTGTTCATTTTTAATTTTTTATTATCCAATGAAAATCTTTTTATCTTCATCCAAATGAAAATTTTTTTTTGTCCTCAAGAGAAACTGCTGTTTGATGTCTTTATCACAGGGATGCTTTTTTTTTTTGTTTCTTTGTTTTTTGGTTTTTTTTTTTTTTTCTTCTTTCTTCTCTCCCAATTTTCCAAAATACTGTGATGCAAATTTGCAATTTTTTTAGACATTTATATAAATGAATATAAAATGTTTTCCTACTTGTAATTAGAACATTTACAATTTCAGTACTAAATAACTTGCTTCAATATGTATTGATAGTATCCTATTTATATTTATCCTATTCTTATAAGGGATCAATCAAATATTTATATAAGCCTATATCTTTTTAAAATAACTGAAAATCATTCCCATCAACAGCTTTGTCTAATTTTGAATAAAACTATCTCACAGTATGCAATAAATTTCATTAAAAAACTCTTTATTGAAGTTAATATCTAACAGGTTGAAATTCATATCTATTTTCCATATCAGAAATTCTCAGATGGTTACTCTCTAGTTTGGCTAAATTAATATTGATTTAAAATTTGGTTGAAATAATCTGTTTGAGTATTGAAATTAAAGACTGGGAATTGTTATCCATAGAATACTACATTAAAATGCTAAATCCCTTCATGCAGTTGAGCATTTTATACCCATTAATAGCATTTTATATGAATGTGTTTGTCATTGGACTTTCAGATAATTAGCAAAAATATTTTTTATACTTTATACTTTATCAGCTGTTAGTCCTTCCTAATTGGTGGAGTTTGGAAAAATCATTGTAAATATATTTTCTTTATTTCTAATTATTTTTATGCTGACATAGTTCACAACTGTTCTAAATTCACTCAAACAATGATAAAATCCTGAGTCTAATGTAAAATATTTCCAAAATGTTGTCAAGGATTTATTTATAGTTTTTCTTTTTATGTCTGTGTTTCTGTTGGTTTTTTTTGTTGTTGTTTTTTTTTTTTGTTGTTGTTGTTTTTTTTTTGTTTTTGTTTTTTTTTTCTCATATTTTAGTTATATCTAAAATAAAGCAAAGAATGACAAATCAACTTATTCAAAATTAGTAATGGATAACGAAAACAGCGATTTAGTTTTAGACTAGTTGCAGAATTTGACAGATATTTCGGTTTTAGATACTATAGATTGTTGCTTTACATGAAACATTTTAAGGGATGTTTTTGTTGTTGTTTTTTTTTTTTTCATCTAGAATTTAACTTTGTCTCTAAATTAAAATCAAGATATATTAAACATTTGCCAAATATCATCTCTTGTATACACAGCTAGTGCAAACATTCCATGCCTCCATCCAAATCTATAATATTCTCCCACTTTCTACCTCATCTCAACATTTATAAGGTAATATACATATAAAATTCAGTTTTAATTGTAACCTAATTATGTACAATAATTGATTTCATGCAATATAGGTGAACAATTCAACTAGAAAAATTGAAAATGGATACAATGTATTTAAATACAAATTAGAAACATATCATAATAGATCATTCCATCTAAAATAAATCAACAATGTTTAGCTGTAATTTTTAACATCAACTTGAGATTTTTCTTGTTAAAATGTTGAATAATTTAACACGTGCAATACTATGGATAAAAACTAGTGAATTTTATGTAGTATTTTTTGTAAGACTTTGTATAAGCAAAACAAATTCACTGATTTGGATGAATGAAAAAAAAAGACCCCCCACCCCAGAATGATGTCAAAATCTGAAAATTTTTCATCCATTAATAGTCAATTGTACTTAGTTTTAATTTGTAATGTATATAAATATAGGTAGAAAAAAAGCAAATGTTGATAAGATAGTGAGGGTCACAAAGCACTGCCCAAGGCCTCCAATCAGGCTGCTTGAGGTCCAGAGGTAGTACGCACAGACCCTGCTTGTTTATACAGACATGTACACATTCTGATTCTAATTTTCTCAGATAGATTATAATAATATAGTTATAACGGTCATGTAGTTTATAAAGTTAGTGTTGAAACAATTTTTTCTTTCTGAAAAAAGCAAAAAAAAAAATGTAAAAAAAAAAAAATAAATAAATAAATAAAAATATAAAATAAAAAAAATAAAATAATTAAAACGCTTAAAGCCTTTGAATATGGAATAAATGAACATTAAAATGTAGTAAGACAGTTTCTTTCAACTTCCCACATTTATTATCAGGTTTTGGTATTAAAAATCAGTCTTTTTTATTGATGGGATATTGGGTTCACATATTAAGTCTTTTATAATACAGCATCAGAAATGAACATATAAATAAACAGAATCAGTCTTTACTAGTTTCATTAAACTTCACTGTATCTTATAAAGTAGTGAGTATCCTCAATTTGATTCTGGTTCTTTTTTTTTTTTTTTTTTTTTTTTAATTTACTTTTTTTAGATCTATATGAATTTCTAAGGAAACTATTGTTTTGTATTTTCATCTATCATTTTGTTTGTTTTCCTTTTTATAATGGTATATTTTCAAAATCATATTATTGATAAATGAAGTGCTTATAAATAACTTTTGTTTGATAAGCTCTTTCTCATTGAATTTGTCATAAATTGTGATTGACCCAGTGCCTGTATCAGTTTTGTGTATGTCTATTAGGAATTTTGATGAAATCATTCTAAGCTTTATGGAACTAAACCTTTTTCATGGCAACATGTTAAACCAAAAATATAATAAGTGAGATGTAACACAAGTTATTAAATATTGAAAATTTCTCTTGCAAAATGACAGCATTTATGGATTCAGCACATCATATCATTTCTTAGGAAAAAAAAGTTTTACAATATGATGCAAATATATAGATGTGTACATTTGTTAGTTTATAGCATTGACTTTTTATATTACTAAAGGGAAAACAAACATGTACTATCATCATACACCGGTACAGAAACCTTCATCACCATGATTAATAAGATTGAAATAATTAAAAGAAATAAGCAAAAATCAGGAGTTAGGTTTAATTAATTGATTCAGGACATGTTAATTTAAAAAAAAAAAAAAATGAAAAAAGATCTTTAACTTTTTCACACATCTGTACATGCAAAAAAAAAATTATTCAGAATGTTCTATTATTATAATTTATTTTAAAGAAAGAATAATCAGATCACACATTTGGGGACAGGTTAGTTTATTGCTTGTCACCACAAATTTTCTAAATCAGCAGGTCTCCAATGTTTCGACTTGTACACTCACCTTTTCTCAAAAACCCCAAAACACTAACAAACCTGCTCTCACCAATTGTTATTAATTAATATATGTGGCCTACTGCTTAACATCTTTGTTGTTCAAGCATAACTTAGTTTCTTCTCTTAAACAATCTTTTTTTTTTCTTCTGCTTTAGAATTAGATTTCAAACCATTTTCTTTGACTTAGTGAAAACTCATAGTTTTAATATATACTTTATGGGAGATGGGTTAAAAAAAACAAAATAAAGAAAGGCTAATTATACATAAACCTTACAGATGCCTTTTCTGATTATATAGAGATGGCTCAAAGGACTTAATATAAACTGACTCTAAAATTTTCTAATGGTGAAAATCAGAGTATTCCTCAGTTCTGAGAAACTTGGTCATGGGATCTGGTTTATGGATAGGTCTTTGATAACTGTTCAGCTATCCAGATGAATTAACGCACTTATGTAAATTCTCCTGAACAATGATGGGTATGGGCCGTTTAATCCCTGCTTCCAATCTCTGACCTGTTCTGCCTCTGGAGTCAGCATTGTACTGACATTTAAAATGATAAATGACAGAACTAATATGGTGGGGAAGTAGAACCTCCTTTTAGATTTTAACATTGAACAGTAAAGATATTGCATGAATTGGTAGACAGATAACAGCTTCTCACACTAGCAGAAATTTGCCAAATGAACCTGACACTAAACCCACCAAGCCACAACATACATACACTTTTAGGTTTCATTCAACTTTGGTTTTAAAATTGGCATTTTTCCCTGGATACTGGCCTTTTTTGCCCAATGTATTAAGTCCCTCCAGCCATCACTTTGTAAGCAGGAAAAGTGGCTGCTAGGTTAAAGTAAAATCAAGAAACAATCAAACAAATAAACAAAAACACTATTGCTATTATAACTGTTATAAGACCATGAGGCCTGCTATGTCTTTTTTGAAGAAAACTGGAGTAGCAATTCATGGATACAGAGACTAAAGCTCTGTAATCTTAAACAACTGTATTTTTGTTTCAAAACATATAAAATTTATCTTTCCTTCTTGTCATGTTAAAAAAGTTTTTTTTTGTTTTTTGTTTTTTTTTTTTTTTTGTTTTTCTTTCATAATTCATGAAAAGTAAGCAATTGTTTTGCTTTGAAATGTTAAGGCATTATAAAAACGAACAACATACAGTCTCATTATAAAAAGACCCGTCAAATTCATTAGGATTCTTTTTTTTGTATTTTTTTAAATTTTTTTTCTCTTTTTAATTTTTATAAAGAATAGACTGTAAGTAGCATTGGATATGAGTTGATTCATTGTGTGTGGTCTCCAGCCTAAAATTGGGCTTTGGAAAAACCAATGTAAACATTTTTTACTTTATTTCTAATGATTCTCGTTTCTTTTTTTTAATCTTCATCTTTTATGAAAAAAAACAAACACATTCTCTATTCATCTTAATGAACAATAAAGTGTATACCAAAAAATGTCCATCATTTGAATCTTTTCTATAGAAGAAAATATCCTCACTAAACCATTAATCCTCAATTAACGACATAGTTGTTAAACTATTCACTAATGTCCAGTATTTTTTTTCCATTTTAAATTCAGCAGGATTAGTTATTTAAACAGTCGATTTTATATCATACTGTTTGGGGCCCGCTAATATGCCAAGTAAATGCTTATACTGGTTTTTAAAAGCAGGATTGGAGCTATTTTTTATTTTTTGTCTGTGTTAAATCTTCAGCAAAAGTGGACAAAAAGAAATTAACAACAAAAGACTGTTAAAGAGATGGGGAAAATATATATATATATATATATATATATATATATATATGGTACAAACTGACATTCTGATTTTAATGTGTCTATGTATGTATTTTGGTCACTAAAAACTTCTTTCCAATTTTATTTTTGGAGTGGGGTTAGAATTTTTTTTTCCCCTATATTACCAGCCATCTATTCACTTTTTTTTTTTTTTTTTTTTTTTTTTTTTCCAAATAAGGAGAGGGTGTGGTAAAACCAGACAAATTTTCATATCAAAAAAAGGGAAGAAAAAATATAAAGACTAGTTATAGTTATTGAATAATCAAAAGGTGTCTTTCTGTTTGTAAGAAAAGTTTTAAATGTTTTAGTAGTAATCATAGTGGAGTAAGATATTACTTTTTCACCATTTACTTTTTATGCTGTCGAAATTTTGTATATTAGCTGATTTTTATTTTTATATATATATATATATATATATATATAACATTTTATTTTTTGTTTTTTGTAATGGGAAGTGAATTAATTCTTTCTATATATTTAATATTTTTCTTTAAATTTCACACAAAAAAACTCATTTGTCATCAAAATCATTTCACCTTGAATGCTCTTTACATCATATTTAACAGAACCGACAAACTCCAACATTATCTGCTTGCACACACACACAAAAACACACATTTATACATTGTTTCTGACATCCATATTTTGAAAGAACTCTGTAGATGAATAATGTACAAACAAGAAAGGGTCATCACTTTTTTCTTTTTCCTCTTTTGTTAGTCGTTTGTACTGTAACAGTTCATGACAGTTTAGGAGTCATTTTGTTTGTTGGTTTATTCTTTCTCTCTCTCTCTCTCTCTCTCTCTGCAGGCTTGCAATGCATGGATTACACTGATGTCTTCACTGTTGATCCTTTGATATTCTTCCATTGAGTCTTCTTGTGTGCTTTTATATACACCAATCATAGAGATACCCTGCTGTAGAAACAAAAACATAAAAAAAGAAGATAATTATAGAAAAGAAACAGCTACTGGCTTTCTTAAGGCCTTTGCCAATTCCTTTCCTTAAAAATGATTTTGAATTCACTGAATTCACTTACTGGTAAACTTGATGCATATATCTACATCTGTTTGACAAAATTACTGTCAGTTTTAAACCCACCCACCTCGTTTTGTAACTCTCATCTATAAGTGGAAGTATTCTTGAATGCATGCATAGTAGTGGGCAAAGTGTGTGTTTAGGTATGTGTCACATACATACATACATACATACATACATACATACACACATATATATATATATATATATGTATATATGTATGTGTGTGTTGTATGTTAAACAAATCTCTATAGTTTGAGATGTTATTGAACTTTTTTTAATATATTTTCTATACCAGTAATAACTTTTTAAAAAATAAGACTGAAAATATACCATCTGAGTGATTATAAAAATGTCAAAACACAAAAATGCTTTCGTTTAATTGTTTCAGATAGAGCGTATATCTTTCTTTTCTACAAATGTAGCAGAGAGTATATTTTCAATATTATACTTCATATATATGTAACGTGTTTGTGTGCATATATTGATTTGTGTATTTTGTATGAGAGTAATATAATGGGTACAAACATTAAAACAATGTTTGATTTTCTTACAAAAGTACAATGAATTGTTTTCTTGTATATCAATAGTTGTCAGATCGTTATACCTGAAACACATACTTAATCTATAACAATTTTCTTGCAGGTATATCTATAACGATTTAGTTGGAAAATGTCTTTTGAAGATAATCTGCCAAAAGTATTCTAGTTAAGTGTTAGTGGCTTACAAATTTA
The DNA here is from genome assembly GCA_903632075.3 of Acanthosepion pharaonis. Taxonomy (NCBI): domain Eukaryota; kingdom Metazoa; phylum Mollusca; class Cephalopoda; order Sepiida; family Sepiidae; genus Acanthosepion; species Acanthosepion pharaonis. The sequence goes on from CAHIKZ030004013.1 coordinate 177,737, forward strand.
CATTCTGGCTGTATCTTGAAGAAGGGCATTTTTTTTTTTTTTTTTTTTTTTTTGAAAAGCATGCTCACATATATTTGACTGAATGTTAATCAGTATGTCAAAGAATATGATAGCCAATCAGCTTTAATGTTTCACATTTAACAACAGACTTGACTATTCAGAAATGCCCGTTAATTTTAACCCCACTTTTCATTAATTTCTGTTAAATGTATTAAAACCATGCTAACAGAATGCTTACTTAACTTCAAAGAATATTTTCCAATTTGGGGATTAGTTTTAAAGAAATTAATATGTATGGGGGAGTGGAATTCTTAGAACATTGTAAGTGAAATAAGTTGTTCTACTACAGATGATAAACAAAGGAATCTATATTATTCAAAATATGAGCAAATATCAAAACAGTCCAGTGAGTGAGGGTTAGTATTTTCCATCTGTAATTTTCCATATTACTGGACCAATAAAAAGGTGAACCCCTCCCACCCGATAAAGTTACATTTTAAGTGACTGGTGTTCAGTTTTTGGTTTAAATACTTTTTTCTTCCTGAATGATGATTATTTATTTTATATATATATATATATATATATATATATATGTGTGTGTGTATTTTTTCTTCATTCAGAGTTCAATTTGCTGATGGAATTTTCAAGGTTAACAGGTTGAATTTTTTTTTCTAGATTTTTTTTTTTTTTTTTTTTTCTAATTTTCTTTTCAAAAATGAAAACGTGCTTAAAGTAGTTATGAATGTTTTTAGGAGAAACTGTATTTGGGCTAAGTGTTCAAAGCCTCCAAACATCATTGGAAGGTGAGGGGTTACTTTGGGATTTCTGTCTCCCACCAAAAAAAAAAATGCTTTTTTACATTACTTTCAATAAAAATTTGACAGTTGAATTTTTTTTTTTCATATCCAAAGGTTAAATTAGAATTTTTTTTTAATTATTTTTATGATTCATTAGCAACAAAAAATTTAGTACCACATCTATTTTAAATGCTAAGCCATTAGTCAAGGTGTAGAATTAAATGTTTTTTCCTGTTTGTCACTTTTGGTAACATGGGTTTTATTTCTTTCATTTTCATTTTTATTTGTTATTCTAAAATCCATATTACTACTTTTTTTTTCCTTTTGTCCTCATCACTCCACAGACTTAAGAAATTCTGGTCAGTGGGAAGTGATGAGTCTATCAAAATGGCCATGCACAGTACTCTTGTTTTTAACTACAAACATTTTCTGCCTCTCTTTATTTTTTTTTATTTTAACCTTTAATATTTTCTGCTCATTTTTTTTTCTTTTGTGTGTGTGTGTGTGTGTTACATAGGTCTTCCTGTTTTAGAAAAAGATAAAATTCCGGGATGTACGTAATGGTATTCACTTAGATGGGTGATGGAAAAGGAAAATGCATGACCTCTTGGTTTGATTTCAATGGGAATCATAATCTTATTTTGATTTTAAAAAAACTTCATTTGGAATTTTTCCTTTTTTTTCTTTCCATTTTAGAAAAAAAATAAGAAAGAAAATATATGAACTTTGCTTTTTGTTTTCCAACCAGGCGTCCATTTTCAATTTGTAAAATGATCCAACAATTCATTTTCTCAGAGCCTAATATTGAAAAATTGGTGACTGATTTCTCATTGAAATTTAGAGATTTTTTTTTTTTGTTTTTTTTTTCTTTTGTGGTACTATGATATACTCAAATATATCATTAATAACACAGATCACTGCACAGAGTTCAAAATTAAAATGGTAGAAAAAAACGTGAATAATAATATACATTTTTTCTTTTCATCTTTCTCCTCTTTTGCTCTTAGCCCGTCTTTTATTCAAAACTTTGACCTTGCACCATTCTTTGTTTCCTCGACTCAGGGATTCTCATGAAAGTAAAGAAGACAATCAACCACTTCACTATCACTGTCTTCATGTCTCTTGTTAACCAGGCAAGAATCCATATTGCCTTTCGGATGAAAGGTAACATCTATATCAAATGTAATGAATACTTATGTCAGTATATCAACATAGAATTTTTCCATCTTTATTAGTAAATATGAATGATTTATATAGTCTTTTCTTATTTTCAAACTAAATCATTATGTAATGGCTCAATTTTTTTTTTTTTTTTTTTTTTTTTTTTAATTTTTATAAATGAAAACAACCCTATAAAACAAGTAGCACTCTTGGGTATGAGTATTTCTACTTATGAATTAACTAGATTCATAAGTACATTTGCATATCTGCAAGAATGTTGTTTTTTAGTAGTGGTCTGCATCAAGAATAATCAGTTATGGTTTACTTGAGGCAATATATCTGCATCTGAATTGACTCTCCTGACAAAAATGGTGAGATCAGAAAAAGCTTGATCTCAAAATTTGCCATATTTTTTGTATTTTTTTTTTTTTTTTTTTTTTGCTTTTTTTAGTTTTAGTTTTTTTTAATTTCTTTCCAAAGCATTGAAGAGTTTGTATAACTTTTTTTCTTTGCATTTCATATATTCAGGTACTTTTTTTTCTGTTCAGTTTCAGCAGCATGTTTTCTTTAAACCACAGTAGGATACAGTGAGGATTAGTATAGGTAGTACGTAAACATGTTCAGTCATTGTTGAGAAATATTTTTGGTGGTGGCATTACATTTTCTTTTTTTTTTTTTTTTTCTTTTTTCTAATCTTTCCATATACATCCTTTTTTGGTTAACATGTCTCTAATTTCTTTTTTTTTCTTTTTTTCTTTTCACAAACAACAATTTTTCAAAAAAATCCAATTTGATATTCTGTTAGTTTCTTTTTTTTTTTTTTTTTTTTCTATGAATTGTTTGAGAAAAATTTTTTTTTTTTTTTTTCCTAACCTGGTTGATTGACTGATTAGTCAGTTAGTTGATTGATTGGTAGGTCAGTTTAAAAACTCTGTACTGGCAGCGTTGATAGCTGGGCAACAGTTTTAAACGGCGGCAACAGCAAATAATATCAGCAAGTTAACCAGTAGTTATTTGTAGCTACATGGATCCTGCTGGTACCGTCAGATTAGTGGTATTGTCTCTCCAGTGGTTGTAAAGATGGATACTGTGCCAGACAACACCAAGATTCATCTGTATCCATGCTCTGCCGCAGAAGGCAATTGTATCATACACACTTGATGTCAAGGATGTTGTTACCCCTAGGTAGACTGGGTGAGCTGTTGAAAGAGAAAAAGAAAAAAATATTAGCTTTTTATATATTAAAAAGCTTATTTTTGGTAATAAAATAAGAGAAATAATTTAAAAATATAAAGTATGACAATTCAAAAACCTGACAGGTTAATTCCACATATTGAAATGAGAAAGGAGATATAATGTTGCATTCTCAAATACTTGTTTGTTTCTATTTTGAATTTTTTTTGTATGAATGTGCAGATGGTTTAATGGATAGTGGCATGGAATGAGAAACTGGAGGGCAGAGTTCGAATTTCAGTTGTTTGTTATATTCACTTACTTGGAAATACCCTTGGGAGAGGTCTGAATCCACTCCTTCTCTCCCTGCCATCTATGGGTTAATTAGTAAGACTTGTATCAGTAGATCATTATTTAAAAAAAAATTTTGTTACAATCTAAAAAAAATATTTCTGGTTTTAAATAACGTGTAAAGGGGTTGATGAGTCACAGAAAACAAATCGAATACTGATTAGTGACTTTTACATCTATTAACATTCTCTGGAATATAAATGTATGGAAACTACCATAGAAATGAAGTGAGGAATCGGTTAATATCCACATAATAATTTTTTATTTATCAAATTCTGGTTAGGCATAAATCCACCCTTTTCTGCCCCCAGCCATGGGTTAATTAATAAGACTTTTATCACTAAACTATTATCTCCAAGAAAAAAAGAAACCTTTTACAATCTAAAAAGTATTTTCTGGTTTAAATAACCTACAAATTGTTGATAAGCCGTGAAAACATCAATCAATCTAGATGGAAGAAAAAAGTTCAAAATTCCAAAAACGTTAGCAAATCTGATTATACTGAAACAGAATAAAATGCCTGAAAAGTGAGGATAACAATTAAAATGAGTATATTAGTTCAAAAGAAAAGACACATGACATTGTTGCTATTTTCTTCCTTTTCCTTCTCAAATCTAGCTCAATATGGTAACTGTCATAGTTTTATAATGGCTTGAAGCAAGAAAGCTGAAAAAAAAATGACAAATTTTCTATTTGATTCTTTAGATGCTGCATTATGAATGTGCAGGTGGCATAATGTTTAGTGGCTCAAAATAAAAAAAATCAGTTAGGGGTGAGTTCAAATTCCAGTCATTTTTATGCAAATAGTCTTGGCAAAGGTTTTGAATCCATCTCTTCTCTCCCCAGCTAGGGGTTAAATAGCAATGCAGACTGGGCTCTCCAACTGTAGTTGACAATCAGTCAAGAAAGACAACTCTAAATTCCCAAACCTGTTTAGACAGAACTTGTTAATGTTGGAACATGTGGTCATCTAAGAGAAAGAAAACCTCAACAGAAAACTAACCTTTCCTTAGGGTACAGAAGTTGGGTGTGGTGCCAATTACCCCACCCTTACAGAAACCTTACTAGGATGCCTTATGTGCCACAAGGCAGATAGATTATGGAAGACTTGCTAACCATTAATTTTTTTTTACTACTGTTTCGGTCACTTTTATTTCGGTTATTTTTTTTTCTTTATTATTGCAATTGCTCTTTCCTTTTATGTTTGTTAGGAAATAATGAATAAGAAATTTAAAAAATCTATTTAATTTTAGTTTTATACTTTTTAAGTATAATGTAAATTTAATAACATAGAGAGGTAACTACTTTTGGCAAGTAGTTGATAATAATTTTAAATAGTTTCACCGACAAAAAGATTCAATTGAATCTGTTTTCAAGTTCAGAAATCCCTGTACATTACCCAGATCAATATGGAAGGCTGCAAGGGACAATAGATGAAACATTGTAATAACAAAGATGAGGACAGTAGTCTATATGTAAATAACTTCTCATCCCAAAAATTAAAACAGAAACAAATTTATTTTGTGAAGATAAGTTATCACCAATCCTCAAAAATTAAATTATTCTAGGCTGAAATTATTTCATTCCAATAATCATAGAATTAAGAAAAAAATTCTTAAATGATCGTTTTTTTTTGTTTTTTTTTTTTATAAGAATTAATACAAAAAAAAGAAAAAAATCCACGTGTATTCAAGGTTATTTATTTTAAAGATATTTAAAGTCTTGTTTGTTTCAAAAAATAAATATTTCAAATTTGATATTTTTTTTTTTTTTAAAGAGGTCTGTCATATATATATATATATATATATATATATTAGTGTGTGTGCATGCACATACACACCCAGAATGTATGATATTAAATTTTGTACAAAAAATATTCTTTTCATTTATGTAAGCTAAACGTAGACACAAAAGTATTATCTTTGTGAAATGGACTGTATAATGTGATTAATTTATAAACTATTTTGCTATTTATGTATAGTTCTTGGGTTTTTTCTTTTCTTTTTTTTTTTTTTTAAATATTTTTCTATATGAACAAATATTAATAAAGGAAAGATGAATGTTTCTACTTTGCATTTAGTGGTTTTAAAAGGCTTAAAAATTTCCCATTTCTACTTCAATTTGAAATATTTTATTCTGCTTTAGAATGTCACAATGCAAAATGTTTATCAATGTAAATATCTATGAAAATATGCTTTTCTTTAACATATAAATTTATTGTAGATGACTTATTATAAAGAACTGAAAATAAATTTAAATAAAATAATCAAAGTGGCGTCCCTCTGTCTTTTCTACAAATATTTTCATGCCTACTGCTCTGACAAGTTTTTTTTTACCCAGACTGTGAGTTTGAGCGTATACTGTCAAATTAGGTAAATGTAAACGCCACTTCTACTCCAACAGTTTTCCTCACACTTCCTTCCTGTGGAACTCCCTTCCATTTCCTTGCTTCCCTGATAACTACAATCTTCAAAAATTTAAATGCAATGTCAATCATGATCTGCTATCTTCTGGAACCCCATACAGCTTTTATCCTTTCCTCAATACCCCCCCCAATACCCAGTCTTTTCTCTCCCATTCACTCTCTGTAACCTCCTGTGTACTAGTGGCATTCCTGTCTTGCTTGGGGTCAAATGATTAAATAAAAGAAAGTTTACTCAAAGTCTTAAGTTTAAATTCATTTGATAGAGAAAGTAATTTCTTTTTTTAATCAGAAAATACGCTCTCTGTCTTCTCTACTATCATCCAACACTGCAAATGGCTTCAAAACAGTCATTTAAAAACTGATGTTATATTCTTAAATAACTCATCAGATCACGACATTCATATAAATGTCAATGCATAGTGCTAAAATCATTCAGAAATATCTGAACTCTCAGCTGTACAGGGTGTGATAGATAACTTGTTGCTATTTTATATTTTTTATTTTTTGCATTGTTTTTGACATTGTTGACTGCACAATATAGTAGGGTCAGTTGGGCACCGTCTGTGAGAAAAAGAGCACCATGACACAATTCACTCTTCTAGAAATTTGAAAATGGCATTTGCACTGGAAGCTCCAATACAAACATTTCAGAGTGTCTGTGTGTCAATCTGAGGACCATGCAGAGCATTCAGAATGAGTTGTATGAGTCTAATAGTGATCACAGTAAGTTCTGAAAGCTCACTTTGATAGTTCTGATTTTATGAAAAAAAAATTCTAAATTTGTTGGTTAGGACCTCCAACTCAACAGAGGCATATATCAAGTGCCTTGAGGAGGTAGTGTTGTCCTGGGTCAAGAGGGTGGCTGCTGGAAGACATTGTCTAGTAACAGGACTTTGCACCATGCCACACAAGCTGGAGAACCCAGTCATGGCTGTCATACAATTTCTGCAACCGCATCACCCCATACATTTTGCAAGCTAACTCTCCAGACTGCAATCCTTTTGATTATCATCACTGGGGTGCAGTTAAGTGAGAGGCCAACAAAACTCCTTGTAACATCAAAGATTAACTGAAAGCAAAGAATATGGAAGCATTCACCAATTTAAACAGGGGTACCACCCAGAAGAGTTGCAAGAGATTCCGAAGTCATCTGGAGGCTGTGGTTGAAGTCATTGGGGGTTTTATTGAACAAATTTACTCTTTAGCATTTCAAGATATTTTTGTGTAATTTTGGTAAATATATCTGTTAAAATGAGATGTCAGTGTTGTTATTCATTTTTGTGTTATTTAGACAACTTATCCAACACCCCCTTTATAAAACCACTTTCTCAGATCAATGGTTAAAAATGGCTTCAAGCAAATGAAGCCTGCAAGTTTTAGGAAGGACCGTTCTTCAAATTTTGTGGACTGATGCTAAAAAAATTCACAAACAAAAAAAAAAAAAACTATTAAATAATAGAAATCATATCATTTGAGTATTTTCAACAATGGCAGCAACTGAATTGGATAGCATATGTAATTGAGAAAAATGATATAATCAAGGTATTGACATTCCATATTAATTCAAACAAAAGGTTAGGAAGGAAACCCTGAACAGTACTGCAAAAAGCAATAACAGTGAACCTGAGAAACTTCTTTTCCTAAATAATTATTTCCTAAATTTCAACTAAAAGTTGCACCGGCTGTTGGTCAGTGAATGCCAAATGTTTCCTTATAAAGAAACAGCTAATATTATCATTCTAATAATTCTTCATATTTTAGTTCACAGGTAAACATTGATACTATACCTGGCTTCATGTTGATTACTTTCATAGTTAATAAAATGACATCTTAATTATAATTTCAAATACTGAGTGGATTCAAACAACTTTCTGAAATCTATTACAAATGACTTGTACAAAATAATTAAAATAATTAATTAATAATTTACCTACCTTGTACCTCAATTTAATTCTATCATTTTTTTCCCTCCTTTTTAACCAGATTTCTTTGTGTAATATGACTTAAAAATCAAGAGTTGTCTTGTAATTACTTCCCAATCCATTAACCCTAGAACACCAACCATCAATTAGTTACACTACTACTAGCCATGGGTATATCATACCCAATTTTGAAAATATCAAACAAAAATATTAAATATAAATCTTTATTTGAAATATTTTACATACAGGCACTTCAAACTTTGTACTTTGAGTTAACATTAATAGGAATTGAAAAACATTATTTAGGTAAGAAAATCAGGTACTGAAAATTGTAATTAAAAATAGGAAAATTTGTGCTGGGTACTATATACCTACCCATGGTTAGTGTTCTAGGGTTAACAAAAAGCTTCTCCCTATCTAATATTCTGCCTAACCTTGCCCCCTGAATTCTATAACTTGATTTGGCCAAAACAATTTCTCATTTTTATTTTCAAAATAAATATATTCGATGTTAATCCTACACCTGGAACTCCATCACACTCTCATTGTTCTTAATTTTATCTTATTTTTATCTTTCATTCTATTTTTTTTATCCCTATTTTCTTATAGTACACAACATCTCTGCCTAAACTCTAAAATTTTATTTAAAATTCATTATATTTCCTCAATAGAAATAGATTACGTGAACCCAGGAAAACCTCTAACTTAGTTCACACACTTTGGACTTTTATATAAGTAAAAAATTAAATGAGAAAATATTGATAGCTAGGGTCATAAAACACTGTCTGGGGTCTCTAAACAAGCTTCCCCTGCCTTGATCAATGGCTTAGGTGTAGTAAACACCGACCCTGACAATTCTATTATGCTTGAAATGCTACAATAAGTATCATACTGTTAAAAAGTATTAAATTTAGGTCCAAGAACCTAACATTTATTTTATTTCCCTTTTTTTTTCTTTATTTTTATCAAAAATAGTTAAAATATTTAATTACTTTTTTTTAGTTTTTGTATATAATTAAAGTAAAAATAAGCACAAAACCCCCTAGCATTCAAGGCTTAATTGAAATTTTCAAGAGCATAATTAAAGAATAAATATCTCGAACAGTCCAGCTATCTTAACAGGCATTTTCAAGAGCATAATTAAAGAATAAATATCTCAAACAGTCCAGCTGTCTTAACAGGCATTTTTACCAAATCTCTTTGAGGCTTTATTATTAAGATAGCATTTTATTTGCTCACATAACCTTCATTAGTATGTTATTGCTTGCAGTTGTAGAGTTATGAATTTTAAGTAACAAATGGCAGTAACTTTCCTGTTTTTCATTTGTTTTTATATTTTAAAGTCATTTTCCGAATGCGCATATTCAGCATGCAAGAGTGTCAAGCAACATTAATGTTGAGGCTGTTCTCTTAACAAAAATAAAGCACAAATTAAAATACTTACCAAATTTGCGCAATTTGGGGGCCTTCTTCTAATATTATAGTTTTGAATGACTCAAAAGAGTTTTCTTAATTTGCTTGAAAATATTTTCAGGTTCTGGTTGTTCTACCAAATTACATCAAAATTGCAAAATGCCAATTTTTATTAAATTAAAAGGAATGGTCGCAAAAGATCATGAGGTTGAGGTCATGTTCAGAACTTTTTTTTTTCTTAAATAATTATTAAATAAAATTTTAAAATTGTTTAATTATTGTTTGGCAGTTAAAAATCTCAGACAAATTGTTGGAGAATTTTATAATAAAAAATGAACATGTCTAAATTTGTCTTGTTTTTTGGGGTCTTTTTTGGGGGGGGGTTAAATATAATCCCCCAAAATTTATAAAGATAATCCTCTTATCTCACAATTCCACTGATTTCTTAAAAATGAAGTAATTTACATAATTTTAAAAATACGAGTTGTCAATAAACAAGGTTATAAGTTGGCTATTTTATTTTAATGAAAGTAAAATTTTAAAAACAAATTATCTTGAAATTCTTCTTAAAATCAGGAGCCTTAAAGTTAGTGAAATCAAAAGCTTAACAAGTTATAACAAATGATTTAAATTTTACTTTTGAATTTAATAAATAAGAAAACGTTTGCTTAAAAAAACAAGAATAAACTAAGTAAATATGTTGAGATTTTATCTTTGTGAAAGATTTGGACTTATTTGAATCCGTTACAATCAAGTTTACTGAAATAGTCAATAAATGTCAACTTCTGCCAGTCCCTGCTCTCATTCATTTATTTATACAAACTTGAGTAGGATATTCATTGGTTTCTGCTGTTCCTCTTGCCTTGTGAATATTAAATCCTCCAAGCCCTCTTTCCTCATATGTCCCAGAAATTTCAACTTCTTTTCTTTATTATTCTAAGTAAAAGTATCTTTTTGGTTACCCTTTAACTCAAAACTTGTTTCTCACATTGTTCCATGCATGGTATTTTCAGGATCCTTCTGTAGAACTACATTCCTGTTGCTTCAAGTTGCCACTTCATCTGTGAGCAAATTGCTAAGCATTCACTGTCATATAGTAGGATTTATATTACATAACAGTTCAACACTCTTTTCTTTGATTATAATGAAATTTTCCTCTCTTGACACTTTGCTTAGCTTTTAGAAGGCATCTTTTGCTATCTAAGTGTGCCTTTGAATTTCAGTGTTGCATTTTCTATTCTCTGTTAGAGAACTTTCCAGATATTTAAACTGTTGTACTTGTTTGATTTTGCTATCTACAATTTGTAATTTACATGTTAGTCCATTCCTTTTGGTAACAACCAGGCATTCTAACATCTTGTAATTGATGTTTAGTCCTTTCTTCTCACTTTGTTTCAAATGATGGTTTTCTATTTCTTAATAATTTTAACATTAGATTACCTCCTCGGTTATCCATTGAAACTGCTATCCACCGAAAAAGAGAAAAAGAAACTAGTCCCCAACCACGATGGACCATTTACAAGATAGCCTGTGCAGTGGATTGGTTGTTGCAAACATGCATTCGGGTGTGCAGAAACGTGGTCTTTCTTTGCCTAATTCATTAAAAAGGCCAGAGTAGCTGTTAGCGTTTAATTGTGAGGGGGAATCAGGGGTTGATCTCCCCTGATTGGGTCAACTTGGTGATGGGGTGTATGATGTTGAAAGACCCAAAACTTCCTGATGAACTCAGTCAAATTACATCACTGACAACCCCCTCTGGTGCTTACTTAAGAGCATGTTTTTGAATGGAATTAGCCTTTGGAAGATGTCTTTTTGCTATTCTAATGTGTCTTCAGATTTTGGTACCACAATTAATGAAATGATAATGGCTTCATCAAAATTAAAGAATTTACACTTGTTAAACTGTCGTAAAGAATTTTTTTTTCCTCCAGTTTCATATTTTTATATTATGTCATCTCTTTCATATTTATGGTGTATCTAAACAGTAAATGTAATAACCAAGAAAAATTTGGGACAACAATTGAAGCCTATGTGTTCTAAATAAGTCTAAAAGATATCACCCAAAGTGTCTGTAATACTCCTAGCATTACAATTAAAACCTTTTTTTTTTATATTTGTTCTTTCATATACTGGTTGCATTATATACACGCATGCATTCATGCATTTTCAATTTATTTTCATGGGACAGACAGTGGTAATTATAAATATGTGTATATAACATACTTGTGTAGTCTAGTACTGTATATAAAATGTTTTGAAGCATGTCTCAGTTTTAGAAATTAATTTTTTGGGGTTATTCTAGTCCTTCTGTTCATTCTTTTAGTACATCATGGATAAACTTATGCTTAATGTGGGTGTTGGAGAATGATAAAAACCAAAGATATCTGTTCTCTTTCCATGACACATTGTTTATATTTTTAATCAAATTTAATTACTTTTTTCATATCGACCTAATATTTTCTCTATTTATTTTTGTTTTTCATTTAGTAGCATATCAACACTTCTATGGGTTATCTAATGCCAAAATCTAAATATTTTGAACAGAGTTGTATGCCTTCGACTGCTGAATATGTATTGTTGGTCTTTTTATATAAAAATGTATTGCTGGTATTATTAAAATGTATTTTTATACTTTTGCTGTGGGTGGGGGGGCTCACTATTTGCCAGTAGATGGGACCCTAACAGGTGCTACCACTCCAGGTTAGGGTAGACGTGAGAACGACAGCAATTAAGAAGGGGTTTCACACTCCTCAAAACCTCCAATTTTCTGATTAGAGGCTTTGCTGTCAGATCCATATCTATTGATAGATGATATTTAGGCAGCAAGAATTCATAACATCAGTTATACAATAGTCATATAATTAAATTTCAAATGTAATGTTCCAAAAAAAAATAAATAAAGAGGCTAAGATGCCACTAACAAAACTCTTATCTTAAATACTGACAACAGTTTCTCTTAGTCATCGTCAAAAACTATCACAGATACTTGGACAAAAACCTGAATTTTGGACTGTTCATTCACAATTTTGATGTGGATATGCAACAACATATTCAAACACTGAAAATATACAATAAAAGATGAAACAGACTTTGTTGGTTGAATTTAATAACAATTATGCACAGACAAATGTTCACTAATTTTATCTCTACTCATACAGATTACATCTACTCATCAGGAGACTTGATTGTAAAACTGAATTTTATGAAATTCTGAGCAAAGACAAAATAAATGAAGATTTAATTCATCTTTCTATTTATTACTATTAATGTTCAATCTCTTGATAGTGAGCACACTAACTATTTTAAATACACTGCCTTCCAGAAATTTCCCAGTTCATGTCTCTCTTTTATTTTTATTATTTTTTAATTATCTGCAATGTCATTCGTCCTGACCTGGCATCACAGTTTCAGTTATTTTGCCATTGCCATAATGTAGCTTCCCTATGCCTTTTCTATAAATACTTTGATGGTAATTATTCTGATGAACACTCCTCTATGGTAACTAGACTTTGACTTAAGCACAGTACAAGATTAGTAACAAGGTCTCATCTTTTTACAGTTGAAATGGCTAAATGTAACAATAAGTTCTATTCTAACCATTTCTTCTATTGAACTTCTCATTTGTGGAATTCTTTCCAACTTCTCGATCAAATTTGATTTTGAAAAATTTAAGTGCAGTTTCAATCATTATTTTCTGTCTTAATTCTTTGATTTTTATTGTTTTATGTTTCATAATACTATTTTTTTCTCAGTCTTTAACACTTAGTAACCCCTTGTATCATAGTAGTGTTATTACTTTTCATGGGGTGAAATGACTAAAACAAAATATCTAGTTGTATATTTGGCCAGCAATCCCTATTTTCAAACTAGTGTTTTCTTTTCTGAACTAAATTGGTGTAGAAATAGTTCAAATGTTTGATTCCAAGCACTTTGACTAATCAGTTAGCCAATTCCAAGCATTTTAGTTATACCACTATAATAATAATAATGTGTTAATGTAGACAGTCTGAAAAGAAAACCTCTTTTTAATTTCCAAATAGACCCAGTAAATTGTGGGTGCATTGATAATTGATATTAAAGTTTTTATATAACAAAATTTATTAAATTTTCATGTTACTTAGAATCAATATTAGTTATATGCAAAAATATACGAAAAAGAATTTGAAAATCCAACTGAAGACTTTAAGAATATTTAGAGTAACTTTGCTAGCTTCACAAGTTAAATTTGAGAATGAACAGATGTCTTCCATGTGGTATTATATATATATATATATATTATATATATATATATATATATATATATATATATATATATATATATATATATATATATGAGAGAGACACTGTATTTCAAATTAAAGAGGTTGCAGTATTTTTTTCATTTTGTCCCAAAACTCCCAGTTGGAATTTTTAAAATTATCACAGTATAATGGGAATAGGTATATGTAGAGGCTCTATAAAAACCGTATTGCTCTGCACAGCAAGAAACAAATGATGGTCACTTGTAATATTAAAATGATCTAGAAGTGTTGCAGACTATAAACAAGTGTCATTACAATCATAGGTTGTAAATGTGACTTGACCACTTCTGAGAAAGATATAGGCATCTGAACATTCCAAAGGCAAATCTACATTAGAAATATCTGAAATAATTGGATGATATCACCAAACTGAAAATATTTGTTGCAACTTATATGAAGGTATGTAAGAAGGCTGATAAGGGTCACTTGAGGGTTTTTCCCCCAATGTTCTTTGTCACAAATGAAACGTGAAGGTGTAAATAATGTAGGCCTGACCAGTGGAACACTTTACAGGAGCAGTGGAAGAGTGTTCAGAAGTACTTGCTATCGTATTCTGAAAATGGTCAGGACATCAGTTTCACCAGTGACAGTTTTGTCCGACTAAAGTACACATAAAATGTGTTTGAAATGGGCAAGGTCGATAAGGTTGATTTCTCAAAAATTCTGTTCAGATGAAAGTCATGCCATACTTGATGGCCCTGATGGTTGGAGCAAAGGTTCAGTCCTAAATTGATGAGATGATCATCAATGTTTGACATGCTAATAAGGAGGAGGAGGTATTATGATTTGGGTCGGTATTATTGGAGTTATGGTTGGTCCATGGAGAGTGCCTGATGGTTAAAAAATAACTACAGATGCTTATATAGCCTTCTTCAAAGAGCACCTGGAATCTTGACTAAAAAAGTAAAGAATTACCTTCAAGAGAACCATCACATTTATGCAAAATAATGCTGCTTTGCATTCAGTGCAGAAAACTGCGGAATATCTGCAGAAATTAGACTTCTGTGGACCTGGAAGATGAACTGGCCAGTCAATTCTCCAGACTTAAACCCAATTGAAAAATTGTGGAGCATTCTGAAGCAACATGCTTATGAGGATGGATGCCAATTTACAAGCAAAGATGACTTAAGGCAGGAAATAGTTAATATATTGCATGAAATTACATCAGAGGAGAAACTGACATGTTCGATGGACCAGAGCCTTTTCCAAAACATTTTTAAGTTAAAAAAAAAAAAAAAAAAAAAGAATCTCATATTAGCCAAATCCACTATCCTTTTTGAACTGTTTACTTTTTTATTTTGATTTAAAATTCATCTTAGTTACTGTATGTATCCATAAAAATCTGTAAATGAAGCAGTTAATGTGTCATGTTTCTTTTTTTTTTTTTTTTTTTTTACAGAGGTTTTCATTACCCTTTGCTAATAATTTGACACACTAATAATTTAAGTAAGTTAGGTAAATGACCATAACTTCTGTTCCTTTACGTAAAACCTTACAATTTCAGCCATATATATATATATATATATATAAAATTAATTGATTTAAAATATGGTTTTTTCGCTACAGTTCTAACCATGTTTCAAAAATGGAAGCTAAAAGCCACAAATTTAATTTTGTGATTAAATTAAAGACATTAGTTCCATTTCATCCTCAAGTGAATTTTTATTATATATATATATATATATATATATGATGTTGTCATCATTCTGTGATAATTTTGTTAAATTCCAACCAGTAGTTTTTGGATAGGATGGAAAAGTGTCACCTTGTTAATAATTTGACTAACAGTGTATATAAAATGTTAGTAATTTTACTGCCTTATGAAACTTTAACAAGTTTTATTTACTGATTTATTTTGTAAATAAAAACTGTGATAACATTTGATTCATTTAAAGCTGAGTGTACTGCTTATTTACTAAATATTCTGTAATTCCAGCTAACATAGATAAGATGCTTAAAATAATTTCTTTCATATTATCTTCAAGTTGAATTTATTTGAAAATAATCTATAATCAGAGATTTTCTCCAGCTTTATATGCCTCTTACAAAAACAGTGTTAATTTGAATGTAGATGTCAGTGTTTTAAGAAGCTTTTAGTGAGCATCTTTGCAATAGATTTGGACTTTCTTTGTAGTAAATAACAAGTCATCATAGCAAAATGATTCATTTTAACATTTCAGAACAACATTCATAAAAAGTAAAAGATAAAAAAATAATCACATACAAATCAGCTTTAAAGAGAGAAGTTTTCTAAGAAATGAAAAAAAAAAATTAGAGGAAACTTTTCGGTGAAGAACCATGAAGATTAATGTTTAAGGAGAGGTACCTACCCGACATTGCAAGTTTTATGTTCGGCTGCAGTCTGTAGTGAACAAGACAGAAAAGAAACTATAGCATGAGTAAGAATCATAATTAGAGAAAAAAATATGAATAGAAAAAGAATTACTAAACTGAGATGAGTCTCAGTGTCTGCATGAATTTGCATGTAAGAAACTTAAATAAGATTACATGTAAATTTTCAAATAGTCTTTTTCTGCTATGCTAGAAGTAATCATTGCATGTGTAAATAAATAAAAGACCAAAAGGAAGTCGGTAATTAATAAAGTTCTTTGTTTGGTCACAGAAAATAGAGAAAAGTTATTGTATTTAATTAAGAAATCAATATTGGATATAATCAATAATGAATTATTACATAGAAGAATTTTCAGTTTCTTCCGTTCACTTAAACTTCAGAAATGCAATTTTTTTTAAATGTTTTATTCTTATGAAATATTAAGTTTTAATATTAACACTTTTATATATATATATATATATATATATATATATATATATATATATATATATATATATATGCCCAATCTTTAAACTATTTCATTGCTGATGAGATATTTTTGTCTTAATTTAAGATGTGTGACTCATTGATTAAAGCATATATTTAAGTGTGTATGATATAAAAGTGACTTACAACTGAACATCATTATTTAGGTTTTACCGCTTCATAACAAACCACTGAATTTTAGTAACCACTGCAGATTTGTGATTTATTATTTGAATTTTTATTGTTCTATTCAAGTAAGACTATTCTCAAGTATGGTTATTGCATCAATAATCAAGAAATGAAGGTGATTTCTTCAATTCAGTGCAATGCTATTCACTGTAATAAAATTAGTTTGACAGCATCAGAGCTATACACTTTTTGTGTGTGTGCTTGTATATTTTTGTGTTTGTGTTTCTATTTTTTTTGTTTGCTTTTTCGTTTGTTTACTTTTTGGCAGGGTAGGAATTGTATCGCATTTGATTCATCTCACTTGAATCAAAATATGAGTTGGAGAGAGAAGGAAATTTTGAACAAGAAATAAATTTTCCTTATTTCCTGACTATACAAGTAACGCAGTAAGTTTTACTTTGATTCCTCATGCCTTTGCTAACTACAGTGACTATTTGATAACTCTATACATTCTTATGATTAAAGCCATGTAACCCTCCAAGTACCTATCCTGTAGAGGAGTAAAACCCCACCAAAAGGGCTACTCTCCAAGTGGATACTTTAAAACTCTGGCACAAACTGAACTTGTCTATTATTTTAACACGGGTGCAAACTGTCGACCTTTTTTTTTTTAACTGGGGTGCAAACTGGACCAGTGTCAAACATTTTTGTCTTTGAAATTGAACTTGTCTTCTATCTCTTAATTTTTGCTGTATTCTTGTTTTGTCCTGTAAGACTTATATCTGACATTAACTAACATAAGTTGTAAAATTAACCAAACAATTGATCATTTATATGGATTGTGTCTGACTGATTTGCTCTTATTCCAAAAATCTTTGTGGACATTTTTGAACATTTTGTTTTCACTGAATGTTTCTGTATGATCATGAAAATTATGAATTGCTATCATCAGGTGTCCTTATTTCATCAAAATACTTATTCAAATTTTGTTTTCATCTAACTAAAAATTTAGCAAGGCCATGCAAAATAAAATATTATTGCTTAAAAAACCCAATTTCATATAAATGGTGACCCTAAAAAATGTATAAATACATCGAAATTTTGCAAAGCCATGACTTTCTTATGATCATTTCATTCAATAGATTATATTACCAACAAGTATTCTTTTAGAAATAAATTCTAACATTTCAATTTCAAATTTAGTTGAACTTATTGAAAAAGAACCTGTACTTGGTTTTATCATTTGTGATTTTAAAATGAGATTTCACCTAAAATAAATTACAAAGTTTGTTTCTTATACAATAAAATATTAGATGATTTTAGCATCAAAGCTAAAGGGAGATAACCCATAGTTGGCAACATATTCCAAGATATTATTGCTTGCGATGGACTCATTGTCAGCTATTTACTGGTTACAACAAAAGAGGCTTTTGTAGATAAGTGTGACAACTGCAGGAAATGCTGAACCAGACTTAATAGAAAGATGTCAAAACAAATTTGCTCATAATGCATTTAGAAAGGTATATATTCATATGAGTGAAAAATCTCCTTTTAACTTTAATAAATTAAAGCATTTCTCTCCCTTGTAAGGTGGTGATTGCTTATTTGCCAAAACTTAATGGAGATCATATTCAAATGGCCAGTCTAAGAGAGGACATTAAAGTGAGCTTCAGAATCAAATCGAAGTCTAAGACAGAAGGATTATTATCAACCCAGAAAACTGAATGAATGACCAAAGTTGCAATTATTCTGGTTTCAACTCCTCATATTATTTTGACACTAATGCATTTGGGATAGGCATGAATCCAACTTTGTTGACAGACAGAAAAATTGGTTATGGTCAAGCTAATCTTCCATAATTACTTTACCATCCCAGACAGAGTAACAGACTATAATTGCTGTGTCTATTGTCAGTCTTGAGAGATAAAAGCTAGCAAACTCTGGAGAAGACAAACCTGAAATGTCATTTAAATTCACTTTATTTTTATAAAAGTGACATTTTTTTTTGTAATTTCTTATATTTAATAGATAAATGATGATAAACCAAAAGCTGAGTTTTCAAACATATGTATAAAAATTAAGTCCTATATATATATTTTTCAACCAATAAAATTCCATCAGAAACTCTGATAAAAAAAATCATTACAAGGGCAAATACTACCAAAATACTTACATAGTTGTAAACCTACCATGTGTCACTTTTGAACTATTTAGAAAATACCTCCTTTCACCACTCATGCAAATTTGAGAAAAAGATTTTCATGAGCCATTGTGAAATTATTTTCTAACATGAAAACTTGTATTCCAAAAGATCATACCTATGTAAAATTAGATTTTGAATTCACTTACAGATATAAAAACAGAAACCTACTGCTTCTCAAGGCTCACAACAATTTCAGAGGCCAGTTTGATCTGCACATGTGCGTACATACATACACACACACACAATGGGAGAAAGACAGCCAGAAACCACTAAGGCCTTGTCTACACACACAATAGAAGGGATTAACTAGCAACCACCTACTAAATCAATGTTTATGAACTCACAAACACAATAGGCAGACCATCATAAAGTGTCCACAGAAGGAAAAATGAACAATATTTTACTATTTTATATTTCTAAAAAAAAAAAAAATATATAAATATTATTTCAACTGACATTCTGTTTCTGTGTTTCCTTCAGAAAATAACCTGTTTCTTTTAAAAGATGTGTTGTTACATATTTGCAATCCCGACACTCAACAACTAAAACCTGGGTAGATATATACCAATATATGCACTGCTTTTGCATAGCACATGTAACTAAAAGGAAAAATAATATGATCAAGATATTGATTTTCCACACTACCAAAAACAAAAGGTTAAGAAGGAAACTCTAAACAATACTCTACAAAAAAAGGATCATAGTCGACCTAACTCTGTGCAAATGAGACCAGTGTTGACCCTTTAGACTTGGATACAAACGAGACCAGTGTCGACCTTTTAGACTTGGATACAAACGAGACCCGTGTCGACCTTTTAGACTTGGATACAAACGAGACCCGTGTCGACCTTTTAGACTTGGATACAAACGAGACCCGTGTCGACCTTTTAGACTTGGATACAAACGAGACCCTTTTTTAGACTTGGATACAAGCGGTCGACCTTTTTAGACTTGGATTTTTTAGACTTGGATACGAGACCCGTGAGACCCGTTGGTCGACCTTTTAGACTTGGATACAAACGAGACCCGTGTCGAATTTTTTTAGACTTGGATACAAAGCGAGACCCGTGTGGTCGAGACCTTTTAGACTTGGATACAAACCCGAGACCGTGCGACCTTTTTTTAGACTTGGATACAAACGAGACCCGTGTCGACCTTTAGAACTTGGATTTAGACCTTTTTAGATGGATACAAACGACCCGTGTCATTTTACCAGACTTGGATAGACCGTGTGGACTTTTTTAGACTTGGATACAAAAGCGAGACCTTTTAGACTTGGATACACAAAACGAGACCTTTTTAGACTTGGATACAAACGAGACCCTTTTTAGACTTGGATACAAGCGAGACCTTTTAGACTTGGATACAAATGGGCCTTTTTAACTTGGATAGACCCTTTTTAGACTTGGATACAAAGACTTGGATAAACGTAGACCTTTTAGACTTGGATACAAACGAGACCTTTTAGACTTGGTACAAACGACCTTTTAGACTTGGATACAAACGAGACCCGACCTTTTTTAGACTTGGATACAAACGAGACCTTTAGACTTTTGGATACAAAGACCCGAGACCGACCTTTTAGACTTGGATACAAACGAGACCGTAATCGACCTTTTTTTTAGACTTGGATACAAACGAGACCCGTGTCGACCTTTTAGACTTGGATACAAACGAGACCCGTGTCGACCTTTTAGACTTGGATACAAACGAGACCCGTGTCGACCTTTTAGACTTGGATACAAACGAGACCCGTGTCGACCTTTTAGAAAACCATATCGATGACAACCTATTTTTTCTGAAAATCCATTTTAAGGTAAAAAATGTTATAAATTTAAACTTACAATAATACTAACTGTTCATCAATGAAAGCAGAATCTTTCTCCATTATCATCTGGCATGAAGCAACCCCAACTTATAGAAGAGAAAATCTTTCTTTAAAGCTGTTACTGTATAAATATTTCCAATTTTTGTCTCTGGGTACGACACCCTCTTCCAAGTTGGTATAATTTAGCACAGAACAGTCGACTAATAAAAGTAACATGAAAATGCTAAAACAAACATTTTCAGAAAAAAAGTTAATTCCAATTAACTATGCAATCAAATGGTAAGGCATTCAATGAATCCTGAATGTATATAAAAACAGCTAATCTTACCATTTAAACCATCTTTAAAACCAATCCAATTACAGACTTTGCTATCTATTTTACACTAAATTAACCTGTAACGAGATGTTACCATTTTTATTTATAGATATCACTTAGCTGTAGGTTGGCAAACACCTTGATTCTTAACAGGTAATTAGAACCTTTGCATAAATAAAAATTATAAAAGTATTTTAGAGAAATGCAAATAAAATTTCAAAAATTTGCATGCTTTTATCCTTCAAAATACTTTAAAGGTAAAATCATTGATGGTAAATTGTTATGTTCAGACAGGATAGGTGAAAATCAAATAGAAAGAACTTCTGAAGATGAGCCAATCATTAATATATCTGAAGTTCAGGCTGACAGGGGTCCTTTGGGAAATATCAGATAAACACACAATGGGGAGATTAGTGTAATGTATGTACATGTTGTGCATAGCCTGACTGCTAAAAGTTTAGAGGAGTAAATACCATTAGCTCCTGCTAATATAAAGTGCAGGGGTTCTGATCTACTGACTGTAGTCACTTGTCTTAATTGTTTTGAAGGGCATCAAATGTTAAAATTGTTTTCTTTTTTTTTTTTTTTTTTTTCTAGCCTCATTTATATCTATTGAAAATAATGTTTCAATAATTTTATAACTTATGTCTGGAGTCTGCCTAAATTGAAAATATCAACAATAAGTAAATAGGATGAATACTTAGCTTAGGAAAGTTAATGTGTAGTGTGACTTTCAGCCAAGCATTTTTTTAAATTTTTTTTTTTTGTTAAAGATATCAATGAATTTGCTTCCTTTTGTAAATGTTATTAACAGACAGACTGAATTCTGAAACTGACAGAAGATAGCTCTTAAAAGATAAGCCTGAAATAAATGTAAACTCTTTCTTTTTTTTTTTTTTTTTTTTTTTTTTTAAGAAAATAATTTAAATGAATAAATACTAATGTTTAGAATATGTTACATACTGTGTGGTTAATTTAACTTGCAGGAAACTACCCTAAGTGGATTTTTACTTTCGTTTAGTTTATATATGCTATGAAAAAAAAATGCTATATTTTCATATTAATATTTGAATGAACAGTACCTGTGGAAATTTCTGTTTTCCTATTTGAATTTTCTGGTGAATTAATGATTGAGTAAGCTCCTTGCAAGTTCTACAATTATAAAATACCCTTGGAAATTCTGTTCTTACCTCATTAAATATTTGTGCTTAACAAATTTAACAAAATATTTCAATAACAATAGTAACTATGAATTTAGGTCATATTAGGTCATTATTTAAAGAGTGTATACAAGAAAAGATTCAAAACTGACAGTTTTTCATTTTCACTCAAGCAGACATTAAATGCATGAGAGCATTATCATTTCCTCTATTATCCCTCTTTTTTTTTGTTTTTGCAAATGAAAACCAAACAGTATCTGTGATATTTTTTTCCTCCTCACAATCAAAATGGAATGGTCTCTTAATTATCTGAAGTAATGGCAGGGTATAATGCATGTGATAAATAATTAACAGTGGAACAAGCAGAATTGTTATAAGTCTTCAAATACATTTTTCAGTTAGTATACTAAGTAATAATTCTAGCAGGGGATCAGTTTATTACTTAATAATCATAGAAAACTCAGTGTGTCCAATAGAATCTTTCATTAATAAGTTTATCCATTCTGTAAACAATTACATCATACTTAAGTTTTTTTCAGCTTTCACATGTGAATCTTTAAATATATTTTTCCTGTATTTTTCTCATCATTGTTTCTATCTTCCATTTCCAGGTTATATATATTTTCCAACAATTTACCATTGTCAAAATATGGACACTGCTACCTGGTATCACCAGTGCAAAAGAGATAATTACTATCTCCATTGCACTGTTGACATTAAAATTTATGGGTGTTACAGACAAAAAAAAATATTCTGATACACTTTATCAAATGGATTCCATTTTTGATATTAGCTTAGTAAAACACAGGGCAAAATGATGGTTGAAGATGTGGACAAGAGTGCTGTATTATTTCCAGTTGGGAAAGATATACCTTTAAAATCAGCATTAAAGATACTGGCCTTCTACCTATGTTTGAACACTGAGTGCTGATGTATATCTGTTTCAGCTATAAGAATGGTCACTTTTATTACTTTTTTGTTTAATTTTAGTTTTTAATAAGACTGGAATTAAAAGTTTGATTTACAATGCCAAATAAATATGGTGGGGGTTATTATATAAATTGAAAAATCAGAAAATGCAGTAAATTGTTGTGGGGAAATGATAAATTCTGATCGGTATTTACCAGTGTTCCCACATCATAACTGGATGCAACACAAGGTTGAGCTTTAAAGTAGGTTTAACAGCAATATTGCACAAAAAAAAGCCAAAACCCCATTGGCATTTTGGTGATACCTCAGACACCAGGCAATAAACACATCCCCTACCCAAGGAAGCAGTACTGTCTGTGGGGGAAGTCCTTTCTGGTTTGGACTTAAAGTCAAAAGGCTATGAAAGATCCCAGCCAAAGGTCAGAATCCTATATAATGATAAAATATGATAAACAGAATTCCATAAATGGGGTGACTGTGAAATGGCTAAAAGACTTGTGACATGTAAATTGTCATTTATTTTGAATGTTATGTTTACAGAGTTTAGTTTCAGTGAATTGAACACATGTTTATAGTGTAATGGTTAACTAAAAGAGTTTATAGTGCAATGGATTCCCACCATAGGTACACTGAAGAAAATTTTCCAGCAATTTCTTGAGTAAGATTTCTGTGAATAGTTAAAAATTGATAAGTGGTATGTGGGGGTTACTAATAAACTCTGACACAGGTTGGAAAAAAAATCCAAAAATTAACAAGCAGATTGAGGGAATATAATTTGGTACCCAAGAGTAACTGTTGACTGAAATAACTGCATAGTTACTGCCATAGTCTCTTACCAATATCCATAGCTTCATTACTGCTAGAATTTCAAAAGCTTCAAGGGAGATTGACACTGTTAAACAGTCACTTCAGATAAAATAAATAGCAAAAATATTTGAAGCATCTACCTTATGATATAGTCATTTCTTTGGTTAACAATGTTATTGCAATTTTATATAGAGCTTACAAAACCTTTTCTTGGTAAACTCCCCAAAATGTGCCTAAAAATGATAAAGTATTGTAACATCCCATTAGCAGAAAATGGATAAAATATTCTCAGAAGCTATTAGAAAATGCATTCATCCTGGAAATTTGTGATCTTCAATTAAAATATATAAAAACGGAAATTGTATAGCTTCTATACATTAAGTGAAGAAAAAATATTCTGATGTTATTGTCCAGTACAGAATTTTTTAACTACACCAATTTACAATATTATTATGTTATAATAATTTGGTGGATGAGCAGTTATTTTGGGGTCAGAAAAATAGTTGCTTGCAATGTTACAGTAATGCCACTACAGTATCATGCATTACCGAACCAAAATAAAAAGTTGCAAGAAGTTAGTTGGGTCTTTTGCCTGAATAATGGCAGCTGCATGATGTGAGGCTGCAAAATGTGGGTTCATTGTATGTGTATATCTATCCATGCATGTTATTACTGGGTGTGGCTGTGGAGTATTTGGTAAAAACTGCAACAGGTCCTATACAGATCCAGTGATATTGTTAAGTCTCATGATCATATTCCTAAAGCTAGCTTCATGTTGTCCATGTTTCACTAGGGCCAACATAAAACCAGCTCCATGTTTAGCATATTTTGCTATGACCAACACAAAACCAGCTCCATGATGAGTGTTTCCGTATAAAGAAATCCCTAATATTACCATTTTTGAATGACAATTATGAAATCTCTTGGGATGCCATACACACTGTACAGTTCTTTCAACTCGTCCATTTAAAAAAAAAAAATTGAGGAGTCATTTTTCTACATAATCATTCATTAGAACTTTGACTATACACAACATTTATCAAAAGTGAAATATATATATGTATATAAATAAAAAGAAAGAACAGTAAGATATATAATCCGGTGTTCTTATAGGTATTTCTGTTTTTACAAAATAGTGCTCGATGTAAATTTACAGAGCATTAATATTATAAATTAATTGATTAAAAATGTTTTTTTTCCGCTACACAGTTCTAACCATGTTTCAAAAATGGAAGCTAAAAGCCACGAATTTAATTTTGCAATTAGTTCCATTTCATCCTCAAGCGAATTTTGGAGTAAGTTTTAAAATTACTGGGTTTTAAAGACACAGCTAAAATCACGTTTCCATGGTTACAGATAAATCTACTTCAACTGGACAAGGGGTGTCTGGATTTTCCTTATGTCTGCATCATTGTATCGGTTATTAGCTACATTTTGGTAAGGGGTAGGGATGTATTTTTCAATGAAAACTATTTTTAAATCATTTTAGGAGGAGGGGTCCTGTTTATAATATGAATACAGTGTGAAATCAATCACATGACTTATAGAAATTTACCTTTTTTATTTTTTTATTTACAAAAACAGTTTCAAACACTGCTTATGTCATTGTTAACTGAGTATATTGACGTGCTTTCTTTCATCAAATTTCCATATGATATCCGAGAAATAGTTTTGAGACATTTTTTTGGTTTCTCAAGAAAACAAGATCTTATCTGTCATCAGCTATAGTTAGTGTATATCTAGAATGTGATAAAAGTGATGAGATAGAAACTGAATCAAGAATCTAATGAAATTATTTCATCTTTGAACTTAGACATCTTAAAATTAAGTTTATAACAAAATAAATCTTTTGTTTATCATCCAAGATACAAATATATATATATATATATATATATATATATATATATATATATATATATATATAAAGTTACTTAAGTGTAAATATGAATATTTGATGTTGATAATTATATTTAAGTAAATTTATAATATTATCAATGCCCTATTTTTAATATTGATCACTATATGAAAATATCTGCTTTACTTTTGAACTACTATATTCTTATATATGAGAGTTCACCTCCATTACCAGAAACCAAACATAACTTGAAAGTAACGTATCCTTTAACACATCGCTTGGAGTTTGACTTGATTAAATCTTTTTTTTTCCACATTTTACAATTTTAAAAAAGATTTAAGTAAACTTTTTTATTGAAATTTATCACCTTTTTAAAAATTCATTTAACTCAAAACTTTGTCTCTCTTTCCCAGTAGCCTGCCTAGAGGTGTAGAGGTGGGTCAGTTGTATAAACCTGCATAGGTTGTATTGAAATAGAAGTGATGTCAGGGCACTATAGTTGAAGGACCTTTTCAATTTGAGTAACTTAAGCTATGGCATATGTATTTAAGTGATTGTTATCTTGGCTGAACAATAAACATTATCCAGTGATTTATTCAGAAGTTTTTTTTTTTTTTTTTATCATTCTTCACAATGTGAAATCTGTCAATGGACCCAGAGTGGGTTCTTTTAATGCTGTGGCACCACTGTGTGGGAGACACATCTTGGTTGTTGTCATATAAATTTCAGTTATTTTCTTTGACAGAAGTTCAGTTTAGGGTATGTGTTGCTCTATTTTTTGTTTTTTGGGTCAATTAATATATAGAAGATTGAGTCAATGCAATATTTTGTGCTTGTCGTAGCAGGTAGTGGTAGGAACAGAAGATTCAAGGGATACCCTCGGGTAACACATTCTGGTGTCCCCCCTTACATCAAGAAAGCAAAATGGCCTGTTCTGCTAACGTATGAAACATTTACTATTAGTCTTTTATATAATGTATGGTGGACTCTCTTGATGTCGATGACAAACGAGATGCTCAACTCTCATGTGTGTGTGTGTATATATATATATATAGTCTCCTGAGGCCTACAGGTGTTTTGCAAACATTTAGACAGATGAAACATGTGGTTGAGCCATTTTCCTCGAGTAATATATGTAGTTCTGGGTAAGACAATAAACTATATCAGGCAGCAAGGCCTCTCATTAGGAGGTTTTGAGGAGTGTGGAACAACCTCTTAATTGCTGTTGTTCCCAGGCCTGCCTTGATAGCACCAGTTAAGTTTCCAGCTATGAGCAAATAGTTAATCCACAAATGGAGGTCAAAACACTATGAAAGTGTAAAAAATGCATTTTCATAATGAAATAAACCTTGCCACAACCTAGGTGGCAGTAAGCTTTGGTGGCAGTCTTGGAGAAACAGATGTCCTGGTACAGTTGCCATAGTGTGGACAGTGAGGCACACAACTCAGATGTGAGAATGGCAGATTTCTCAAATGATTTGAGTTGGGATAATAGCTAGAACAGGCAGTCCTGTCAAAACTTTGGAACCAATAATATGACATGTTCTCTGTGAGAGCTAGATGACTGCCACCTATCCCAGTCACTGGGAAACCCCCAGTAATATAATCAAAGCTCCCAATAAAAAAAAGGAAGAAGTAATATAGTGATTTTTTTTTTTTTTTTTTTTTTTTTCCAAGCGTAGCTCAGATGTGGCACAAGGCCAAAAGTATGGGGCACCCAGTGAGAATCAAACTCATTACTCTGTCATAAATGTTCTAGTGAGAAGCTTGCTAACCATTACACCACCTCAAGGTGCACAAGGAAGAAGTAATATATATTACAAACAAAATGGCATTTACAGCATGTGATGATATTTAATTTGTTTTAAAACAATTTCTAAAAAGTATATTTTAATAAAGATTTCCTCCATATTATTTATTTTTAATTAAAATTTAAAAAATTGCTATATATAAAGTTTGACAATTTTTTTTTTTTTTTAATTCATTGTTTGTAAAGAAAGAATTTCTGTTTTGTGAAAATTCAGTCACAAATCCTACAGCATTTGTAATATCCATCGTTGTCATCTGATATTTTACATGACTACAAATCAGTTGAATGAAGCAAAAAAAAAAAAAATTAAAGAATTATTTAAATAAATCAAAATAATCTGCTTAAATAGAATTTTTAGAGTGTACTGAATTACTTAAACCAGTTAAAAAAAATACTAAGTTTCCTGAATTGACATTTAGTATATATATTAACATTAGTAAATTATTCAAATATTTCTCTTGTGACCATTATTGTGAGGCTATATTTAGAGTAGAAAATTCAAGTGGATTTAGCATAATGACAAGACTTCAGTAAATAGATGTCTTACTGACATTGTTTATACAGAAATTTTAGCAGGATAAGAGAAGTTCTATGACAACTTTTCTGTTGGACAGTTATTTGGCTAGTGTCTGAAAGGATAAGTTAGTGGCAACTTTCAGTTCCTGTGATCTTTGAATGGTCAATGTATAAGTTTGGAGTTGAAGAAACTGATCCAACTATTTAATTCTTTTTATAGACATTTACTCAATTGAACACCTATACTTGATTAATAGATTTCTGTGTGGAAGACAATGAAGAAGAAAATCAACGTTCTTATCTTTCAGGGAACCTTTGAAAAATTACAACCCCTGAAAGGATCCCATTCAATCATCACAGACACTTTCACGAAACTCTCTTCTCATTTGAAATGCAGTGCATCTGGATAGGAACAATTCATCAATGCTCATGGCATTGTTCTCAAGAGTCAAAGAAACCAATTCTTCACAGAAAGCATGAGGATGCTGGACTTTCAACAGGATTCGGAATTCCTTGTGATTTAGGAAATCAAGGAACAATGGTCACCAGAACAAAGATGGTACAGAAGGGAAGACCAAAGATTTATTGGTCTGCCATATTTCTTGGCAGCATTCCTGATTTCTGTTCATGGAAGTATAAAATGGTAAGCAATTTTAAATCACCGACCAGTTTGTTCATGTTCAATATGTAGGTGACTAATCGTAATGCTCTCCATTATTGATATCTATAAAATGACCTTAAAGGACATCTATAAGTATACAGCCTTTATGAATACCATTCATACAAGAGAGGAGAGCAGTCAGCATATTACCACAAGGTTCATTGTTACCTCTCCAGTATTCAACTGCCAAGTTAAAAAGAGTCTATTTTTGTTAGCAGATATTTTCATTTTTTTATGGCATATTTTACAAGTATTTTGTAAGGTCAATGATTTAAAAAGAACTAAAGTTTAAAATAGATGAGGTTAAAAACTATAAGCTGACCAGTTGTCATTTCAATAATTCAGATTCCAAAATAAGTTGATTTAATAACAAAAATAAAAATTTAATAATGATTTAGTAAATGTTGAATTGATTTGAGATCAAACAAGTAGATATTGTCTTGTGACAGTAGATAAAACTGAAAACAACAAGCTCTAAAGTTTTATCTAAGTACCAAATGATTATTCCTACACCATGTTTCAAGCAAGAAATCTTGGTGCCATATACAATTAAAATTTGACGTGAAGTATGCAGACATCAAACATCTATGAATCATTGAATGAAATTGGTTGCAAAATCTTCCTTTCTGTATTATTACTTGGCATATATGGCCATAAATCAATGTGAATTATATTGATTTATCATATTCATATCTGTATATATATATATATATATATATATATATGAGAGAGTGTGTAAAATCTTTTTGACATGTTTTGCATTCATTAGATAATTATCTTAGGTCAGAATCAAAGATAAAACTGTATCTAACTACCTAAATAGGCAAAATGCATTGTCAAGAAAAATATTTTCTACGATCTTTCTTCACTTTTGTTTGGATTCTATATCCCCCTACACACACGTGTGTGTGTGTATATATATATATATATATATATATATATATATATATATGATGAGACAGTGTGGGAAAGCTATAGATTAGGTGTTTTGATGATGTCTGTTAGTCTCTGCTGCTTCAGGTCAGAATGAACAACAAAACTCTGTGTACAGAAAATGCTGCATTGGGATTTTTGAGGATAAGAGGAGTCATAAATTAAATTACCTTATCAGATCCAATGACCAGAAGCCAGATAGTGTTGTCATATCTGATAAGTTAATTCAATTTATAGTTCTTCTTATCATAAATCACAGCGCATTTTCTCTGCACACAGTTTTGTTGTTCATTCTGACCTGAAGAAGCCAAGACCAACTGATATTCACAAAACTGGTGATTATATCTTTTCCACTCTGTTCTTCTCCACTTGTGCTTCAAATACTATTATACATCCTAGGAAACAAGCACACACACACATATATATAAGTTGCAATGGGTAAATTTTTGCAATTTTGTTTTTAATTTTGCATATGTGTGTTACTTCATTTTGATTTTTGTCAAATTTACAGTAGTTTCAGTTGGGCACTGTATGTGAGAAAAAGTGTACCATGATGAAATTCACTCCACTAGAAATTTGGAAAAGCCATGCTGTACTGCTTGACATTCATGCCAGAAGCTCCAATATGAACATTTAAGTGTTTGGGTGTTTCTGTATCCTTGGAAACGTGAACTATGAATTTTTGCTGTGCCTTTAAAACCCAGTAATTTTAAAAATAAGTTACTCCAAAATTCGCTTGAGGATGAAATGGAACTAATGTCTTTAATTTAATTACAAAATTAAATTTGAACCTTTTAGCTTCCATTTTTGAAACATGGTTAGAACTGTGTAGCAAAAAACCATATTTTAAATCAATTAATTTATATTATTAATGCTCTGTAAATTTACATTCAGCACTATTTTGTAAAAATAAAAATATCTATAAGAACACCAGATTATATATCTTACTGTTCTTTCTTATATATATATATATATATGAGAGAGAAACAACAGTTGGAGTAAAAATCCAGTTCATAGAATTTACTTTTAAAATATATATATTTATTTGAAAATTATTTCATTGTTAACTATGACTTCTTTCCTATCACTTCTGAGAAAAAAATCCCTATTAAATCCTGATTTTAAAGATATAAATAATTGTCAATATTTTTACAATCATTTCTTCTTTGTAATAATGTTATAAAAAAGATGTCTACACATCTTCCTACTTGATCATTGTAGGGAAGTGTTGGTAATACAGAATTTCATTGAAGTTACATTAAAATAACAGAATATCAAATTGATGGCTTAAGCAACTCTCTTTCTATATGTTATATATGTCCTTGAGGATATTGGTGATCATGGCTGTCTACATTTTCTTGTACTTTGTAGTTCAGTATCTTTTCTCACACTTCCCATATGTGAAGCTCCCTTCCATTTCCTTGCTTCCCTGATAGCTACAATCTTCAAAAATTTAAATGTAACATCAATTGTCATCTATCTTTTTGAAACCCTTTTATTCTTTCCTCAGTCCTCTCTATATCCAGTCTTTTCTATCTCTGTAACCCCCTGCTTACTAGTGGCATTCCTACCTTGCTTGGGGTTAAAGGTTTAAAACAAAAACCGAAAAATAAAACACACACACACAACTTTTTAAGAAAATATGATAAAGGAAAAAACATTTTTGTGTAACATATGAAGTCCTTTAGGACTTCATTTAACTAAAGTGATATTTACATTGATGTGATTACATATGCACATAAAGGAGAGGGGATACTGAACCTTATAATTTTTATATATAAACATATTTACTGGGTACATCTGTTTGAGTAGACATCCCAGTTTTCTTTGCATAATTTTTAAATGTTTTAAAGTTAACATTTACCAGCAAAACAATCAAAACTCTTAGTAAAAAAAAAAAAAAAAAAAAAAAAAATATGCTTTTTAACATTCTCTTTGTTTTCAATTTCTGGGTTAGTTGGCATAAATATAACTGCTTTCTTAAAAAAATAAACAAAAATAAACTATTATGTTTACTCAAACATGCATGCTCAGAAAATAATACACTTATAATTTGGCATTTAAAAGAAATATATATACACACACACAAAGTGCAACAGCAAAAATGTCCATCCCAGAACGTGGTTAATATTTAAAAAAAAAAAAATCACTAAAGTAATTGAGTTTCTTTTTCCCAGGTTTTCAAATAAGACGTTTAGACAATCTTGGCACCATTTGTCATAAGAATCAATGAAAAATTCTTTGAGTTATTCAGCTAGAAAGAGAACAGGTTAAAATTTTTTATATCAAACACCCTTGTCTTCACATTTCAGCAATGGTGAGAGGAAAAAGATCCTTCCAACATTCATACTCTAACTTCCATATTCAAAGTCCATTCACGAACAATCAAGAGAACAGTGAATGTTTAAAAAAGATGGAACAGTAGAGAGGAAAACTGAATCCGGAGATGACAAAAATAGGGATCATCATTTCAACTAAAGAACTGAAGAGATCAGTTAGATCTAATTCAATCCATAACATGTTTGGCATGTGAGAGAGCAGTTTCTGCTATGACAGTTCAAAGAGCAGTGGAAAAAGACTAAATTGAAATTGTACGTGAAACGTGAGAGGCACAGTATTACTCCAGAACAGAAGGTTAGATAAGTTTGAAAATGATCCTGGAATAAAATGTGTGTGTAAAATAAATATGCTTAAATTCACCTTCATCCCTACTGTGCACCAATGGTAGAATCTCTGACTGATGCCAATTCAGACGGGTTTTGAACCTAGCTAGAGGCAACTGGATGTCTAGCCACACTGATAAGCTGTGATACAGTGAAACAGTCTCTGTGGATGACAATATATATGCCCCTGAAAAATTTATTTCAGTTGAGCTCTCTGGGGAGGAAGTGTGAGTTTATAAACAGTGACTATTAATAATGCAAGACTCTTTGGTAAAGTGAATTGAGTTCTCCCAGTCACTGTGTTTATCTAAAAATAAATACACTTAAATTCACATTCATCTCTGCCAACAGTTTAGGGATAAAATCTCCGACTGACACCAATTCAGCCAGGTTTTGATCCTAGCTAGAGGCAACTGTACATCTAACCACACTGATGAGCTGTGAAACAGTCTGTCTGTGGATGACAAAATGTGTGTGTATATATATATATATATATATATATATATATATATATATGAACTTTATTTCAATCCTTCATGAACTTCGGATCCTAAGCTATGATTAATTAATGATGAACATGTCATTTTTGGTTATGATCAATTTCATCATGATACTTCTGTTAAGCTTAGAGAGTAATTATACATTCTTATTGCTCGAAGTGAAGTCAAATAGTGTTATAAAAAACCTTGCAGAATTCCAGTAAGATATCTTTAATCATTTCTAAGATATAACAATTCAGAACTTAATCTAATATTTGGCCAATTTGGCTGTTACACCGTGTGTGTGTGTGTGTATATATATATATATATATATATATATATATATATATATATATATATATATATATAGTTTTAAGGTGTGCTATACTTATGGAATAAAATGCTCTCAAGAAATAACCAATACTTGTGGCCTGATGGTTGCATCTAGCATGAAACAGTCTGTTGCCTCTGAGTGTTGACTTCCATGATCACTTATATATATATATATATTTGACATCACACATTATGAAATGGACAAATTCGACAATTATTTTAAGACATTTTTCTTTTTTTATGTTTACATGTTCTTTTTATAGATACAAATATTTAAGTAAATGCTCTGTTTATAAACAGTATTAACGACATTTACCGGCCTGAATGTCCAAGAAATTCTCATAGAAAATATGCGTCCTTCGACAGGAATTGAACATGTATCCTATACAGAACCGTCACCCAGCCTGATGTGCTTTACCAATTTAGCCAGAGAGGAGTTTCTGGTAATATATTTCCTTCAAAATTGTATTGCTGGTAATAATTTTTTTCAAAAAATTATTGCTGGTAATAGTTAACTATTTGCCTATAGCTGGGACCCTAACAGGTGCTACCACCCCAGGTCAGGTTGGACCTGGGAACACCACCAATTAAGGGGTGGTTCCACACGCCTCAAAACCTCCTAATCAGAGGCTTTGCTGCTGGATGTAGTTTAACATCTTACCCAGGATGGAATTTAAAAATGATTAAATATATTCAGAAAACCAAATTTTAATGTTAATTTATGAAATTACGAATATTTGTATTCAGTTCATTTAATGTTACAAATTCTCTTAAACTAAGAAAGGCTTTTGGTTTCATGTTGACAATTTCTCTTTTAATTATAATAAGGTTTATTATAGAAATTTATGAATACAGAAGCAAATATTTTTTTCAAAAAGGTAACTTTTAATAAATTTTTATTTTTTGTTGTGTAAAGTTCTCACAAATACACATTGTCATTGAGGAAAAATAACTCACTTCCAAGTGTAGAAAACTTCCCACATATGCAATCTAATTTGCCTATCATTGCATCTCCAAGAACCTTAGTGGCTTTATGCCCTTGGTAGATTTTCTACTTATATGAACCACTCCAGAAGATCTACCACTTGTCTCATGGTGATTGCCTAGATTCCTCTTTATAGGGGATCTCGGTCTTAGCAGATTTTCTTCATTTAAATCTTACACATGTTCCTCATTATACCTAGACACATTCTCTCTTCCCCATCACTCTAAAATTCTTTTCCGCAACAGGCTCTTCCTCCATTTCAATATCTTCTGGCTCTCTTCACAATCTAAAGTGGTCTATATGAGCTAACACACCCTTCCCGTTTTTTGTTGATATTCTAGTATTAAATTCTGTTTGCACAACAAATTGTGCTTTCTCAGAATACAAATCCTTGTTCCTTTTGTACCATAAATTCTCATTTGTTGAGAAAAACATGGTTATTGGGGCTCTAATTTGCCCTCCCATCAATGCCAAAGTGGTTTGTGTTCTGCTCACATGTGAGATGGTCCTGTAATTTAAAAGAAATCTTGGTAGATAACTTTCTAGGCTGCAATTCTCTGAAGGGAATTCTTTCAATCCAACTTTTATTGTCTGGACCATCTTCTCCATGTATGTCACTATGTACTGCTTTGATAACATCTTAATGATTTTGGTGATACAATAAGATCTCCACTACATATGACTCCTCTTTCAGTTGCTAATCTGTAGCTTGAATCCTTAAAAGGTCTTTCCACCATACAGCAATTGCTCCATATATTATTCCATATTCTATTCATCTGGTGAGATCCCATCTTTTGATATTTGATATCCTAAGTATGAAATTTTCTTGCAATTAGATTTACACTTATCTTGATTAATTGTCATCCCTGCATTACTCAATCTGCTCAGAACCTGGACTTGAAGCTGCTCCAAAATTTTGTGCTTACTTGAGATGTCATATAAACATTCAATTAGTTTTAACTATATTAATTCTTCTATAGACATCAATCCTGTACCTAACTTTCCAAATTCACAATACCTTGATGCTTCTTTTAGCCTCTGAACGTACAGTCTAATGGTTTCATCTGGATTTTGCCTGATTTTAAGGAACTTCATCTTCTCGGCTATGACCAGCTTATTTTTTTTGAACATACATTTGTTTGTACAATGTTGGCAATTTCTTCAAATATCAAATCTTCTAACATCTTCGGATAGACCATTATGGAGATCTTTTTCACATTCTTACAACCCACTGATGCTAGTAATAAATGCATTACTTCATTTACTTCTCCTCTACATTGGCTGCCACTCAATTTTTTGACTCTTACCAATTCTGCAAAACATCTCATCCTAGTCTCCACAAACTCGGCATCCTCAACAAGGTTAGATATCTTATTGTTGATGCCAGGTTGTGTCATGTAAAGTTCTCACAAGTATTCAGCATGGTCAAGGAAAGATAACTCACTGATCAGTATAGAAATATTTCTACTTATATACAATCTATTTTTCAATTGTGTATTTTAATTTGTTTCTACCAATAATTTCCATGTTATTTTCTGTGATTGACACAATAAGTAAAATTGTAACTTTATATTATCTTTCAACTTTCAAACCCTGCCAGTTTAATATTACAGATAGGATTTAATGTTTGGTAGACAGAAAAAAACTAATCAAAATTTACTTTTATAAATTCCCATGTAGTACTCATTTAAATGTTCTACAGTGTAGAAATTTCTATATCAAATATTGCCTGCCTTTCCCAAAGAGGAAAAGGAATCTTAGCAAGAATCAGAATTGGTCATACCAACATCACATATTCATTCTTTTTAAAAGATGAGGATCGGCTTAAATCCATAATATACCAAGAGACCTACACAGTAAAACATTTTACAATGGACAGTGCCAAATTTGCCTCTATCCGCAAACAGCTTTATAAGGTGACTTGCCTTAAACTTTTCTAAAACAGTAATGTAAAAACACTTTTGATCTACTTGAGGAAAACTAAATTATACACCAAGCTTTAACCCACATTTCTTTACCTATATACAAACTATACAACCAGTTTTCAACAATACTTCCATGCATTATAAAACTTTCTAAAATATTATTGAATGAAAAATCCAATTTTCAGCATTAAATAACCCACAAGGGTTAATATACTGGTATAACAACCAAACTGAACTAGATCAAATGTTGATATTTATTGCAATATTTTATTGTTATTTAAAAATAAACAAGGAAAAAAAGTAAGGCAGAAGTCAAGTCGATAAAAATGTTTTAAATTAGTAACAGATGCCAGGTTTCTGTATTTAGTTTTCCAGTTTGCTTTAAAATCATGAAGATTTTAATAAAAATATTCCAAAAATTACATACAATGTTGATTTTATTTTGTATTTTTAAAATCAGTTGCCAAAAAGAATATTTCTAATGTGAAGTATTAGCTATAAGATATCAAAGATTTTTTTTTTACTATTTTTTTTTTTATTCCTTTAATAACAAAATATCTTTTCTATCAGAACAAAGCAATTAGTGGCCTCTGATCTGTAATATTGTTTTATTTTTTTTTGTTTTTTGAAGTTTTGTAACTCGCTGCCCTGATAATTAGGGGGAAAAACTTTGAATTAGAACTAACAAAATAAGTAAAATGTTTTTTGTCAAAGCATCTACACAATGCACATATTATTGCATGATTTCTGATGTACATATGCATCTATTCTATGCTTTAATTTAACATAATATAAATAGTCATGCCTGTTGGTTCTAATGTGTAAGAATGACTTCTAAGAACACCCTCTGCCCAGATTTATAAAGAAATCCTACAGATGCATGCTGGGATTTCTTCTAAGCTAATAAAACAAAATGGACCACTTTTAGATCTCATTCACCATATTTTTTTCTCTCTTGTCTTGAAGTCAGAACACTATAAACACTTGACTGTATCCCTTTTTACATATGAACAAAATTCTTACTTTGTGAACTTTTTACCTTATTGTTGTTGTTGCCTATTTTTGACTTATATATTGTTTGCTTTTGCCTTATTCTTTTTTCTTATTGTTTGAAAACTTTATCAATTGTGTTTGAAAAGTTTGTCAAATTACAGTTAAACATGACCAATAACTATACCATTTTGACTATTGTCAGTTATTTTTTTATATTTTAACTTTTTGAAAATGAAAAATAGACCGAAATAATTTGCATGGTATGATGGGAATAAAATGGAAGCTCATTTTAATGATGCATATAAACATTAGTTATAGAAATCTAATTTTATTTACCAAATAAAATGGAATCCTACATCAGTTTTTATTGGTAACCCTTTTATCAGGATTGAAATATCCAAGGTAGCAGTGAACATGTTAATAACAATGAGGGAGAGAAAAATACTGTTCAAATATATTCAATTTTTTTTTTTTTTTTTTTTACCTATATATAAATGAGGTTTCATTTATTCATAACTAAAGTATCAATATTTAAAAAAAAAAAAAAAGACAACAAATTTTTTACCAACTTACAGCTGTTTTAAAATATTCAAATTCATAAATAAAGAACTTATAAAAATAATAAAGGCACAATTAAAATAACTTTTTTTCTTTAAATTTATTTATGCTATTCTTATCAAACATTGAATATATTTTACCCAAACATTTCTTCCTTCCTTATAAGGAAGCAAAATTGATTACCTGTGTATGAGGATTAAATAATTTAATCCATGTACAAAAATGGCATTAAAAAAATGGAAAAAAAAAGCTGATAAATTATCATGCAATTTAAAAACAAACATGACTAAAACAGCTTCAGGCACAAAATATATAATCACAAGAAAGTTGGTTAGTTCCATAAATATCCATGCAGTGAAGCATTCATGAAATGTAAAGCAAGTTTATGAAATGTAAGCATGCAGACAAGTTGCAAATGAAAATATAGTTTTATTTATTTTACTGAAATAACTAAGTACTAAAGAGACATGTGTGAGTGGACATCACACAAATACGTATGTTTACTATTTACCGATGAACAATTTAATTTTTTTTTTTTTTTTTTAGCATGAAAACTTTCATATCTATGTATTCTGCACAAATTAGTATATAAAATAACATTTTTAATCTATTTTGAACATGCTTTTAGTTTTAAATCCATATTACAGTTTTGCACACTGTTAAAATCTGATACGTGTACCAATAGAAACAAAAATGAAAATAAATGATTGTAATTTAATATAGTTATTGTATTTTTTTTTTTTAAATCTTCAATAATCTTAAATTTCTTAATCTTCTTTTTTTTTTTTTTTTTTTTTTTTAATATAAGTTTTCTGACATATTATAACGAAATCTTAAAATGTTAAACATTTAGATTTTACCATGCATAAAAAATATGTCTAAAATTTTGTTTTCAGGCTTTTGTTAAAATTAATTACAAAATATTAACTAAAATTCATAATAGTGAAATTTAATTTTAAGAAATATTTTTATAAAAAAAAAAAGTAAGAAATGAACTGAAAAATGCTTGTAGCATCTTTCAGTTTATTTCTGTTAATTCTGTGAGATTATTCCACTCGCCTTTGGCTAATAACAGCTAAGTGACATTTTATAAAGCAGTATATAAAGAAAAGATTGCAAGATCTCTGGCATACTCTCTTTACCAACAGAATGATGATAATGTCATAGTTACATTATCATAAAGCACATGTCATTCTAAATACTGCACGCAACATGTAACCCAATATTACTTGTCACATGGTTGGATCATCAGCAACTAAACCAGTTTCCCCACCAGGCTTTTCTTTTAAGGAAGATGGCTTGACACCCAGCAAGATTAAAAACAAAATCTATAGAATTAACGAGCATCTAGTACAATGGAATAGACTGGCTTCCACAGCTATGTATGCCTGCCTGTGCAGTGAGGATATGGCATTTCTAAGCAGTTTTTAAACAGATATCAGCAGCTAGGGTGGAGGATTCATCTGACAGAATCATCGGACACCTGTCCATGATCAAGAGGGAGGATATTGGCTAGTGTTTGACCTGGAGTGAGAGGGACTATGCCAGGTCTGCTTGCCCCAGATATGCTATGCATGACCAAGTACCTTTTTTCAGTTTTCATCCCAGCCATGTGGAGGGAACTGGTCAGGTAATTTGTTGAGCAGTAACCCTACAACCACACCCAGGCATTATTCAAATAAGCCATATAGCTATGTTAATTTGTTTTCTCGAATTTCTATTATGTGGATTAAATGTTAATCTTTGAATTTCTTATATGAAGCATTTTGATTGTTATTTCTTTCATCTTGTGGTGCTTTTAATTACAACTCACAGGTCATTAGTCTACAACTGTCATTCTTTTTATTCCTTTCAGGATGTAGGGGTCAGGACTCTCCACAATTTCCTCACTTTTGTTGTTCTAAATAACCTTTTGCTTTTTTACCATCCCTCTTTGTCCTTGTTCACTCAAAATTAAACAGGTTAGTCACTGTTTCCCTCTGCTTCTTTTGATCTTATGTCCTGTGAGTATCTATTTCTCCAAGCCTACTCTACTCCTATGTCCCATAAATTTCATCTGTCTCTTTCTGATTGTTAGCAACAGTTTTCTTGCAGTTCCGGTTTCCTATGATATCGCTCTTCTTGCAGTCCCGGTTTCTTATGATATCGCTCTTCTTGCAGTCCCGGTTTCTTATGATATCGCTCTTCTTGCAGTCCCGGTTTCTTATGATATCGCTCTTCTTGCAGTCCCGGTTTCTTATGATATCGCTCTTCTTGCAGTCCCGGTTTCTTATGATATCGCTCTTCTTGCAGTCCCGGTTTCCTATGATATCGCTCTTCTTGCAGTCCCGGTTTCCTATGATATCGCTCTTCTTGCAGTCCCGGTTTCCTATGATATCGCTCTTCTTGCAGTCCCAGTTTCCTATGATATCGCTCTTCTTGCAGTCCCAGTTTCCTATGATATTGCTGTTCAGGCAAAGCTAAGGACACTTGCTACCTTTAAGGTAGTGCCTATCTCTCTGGTACCAGTAATCATTCCCTGGTTAAATGATAAATCCTCAGCATCCTTCTGTAGAACCATATTTCTGTTGCTTCAAGTCTCTTCATCTTTGCCAAAATTGTCCAGCATTCACCACCATATAGGAGAACAGAAATCACATAATTCAGTACTCTTTTCTTTGTTTCTAACAAAGTTTTTCTGTCTCTTAATACTCTGATTCATTTTTGGAATGCATCTTTGGTTATCCCAATGTGTCTTCAGATTTCAGTGTCACATTTTTCATCATCTGTTAGAACACTTTCCAGATATTTAAATTTTTGTACTTGTTTGATTTTGGTGTGTTCAAATTGTAATTTGCATTCTTTTGCTAATAACCATGCATTCTGTTTTTGTGCAATTTATGTTTAGTCCTTTCTTCTAGCTTTCCTTCACTCTGTTTAGTCCCTTCTTCTTGCTGTCCTTCATTCTGTAGGAATTCTTGTAGTTTCCTTTCCATGTCTGCTATCAACACTATCTACATGTCTTATGTCTTATGTTAAGGTTATGGGCCCCCAATAATGGATCCTGGTTGGGCATCTAATTCTCTCAGAATTTCTTCTTGATGTTTCTTTAAGTTTTTTTTTTTTTTGTTTCTATTTTCTCTAAAACTTTATCATTGCTCACATATTCAGTTCATG
This sequence comes from Acanthosepion pharaonis, assembly GCA_903632075.3. Classification (NCBI taxonomy): domain Eukaryota; kingdom Metazoa; phylum Mollusca; class Cephalopoda; order Sepiida; family Sepiidae; genus Acanthosepion; species Acanthosepion pharaonis. The sequence continues at coordinate 218,338 of CAHIKZ030004013.1, forward strand.
GTATCCTCAGCATCCTTCTGTAGAAACACACTTCTGTTGCTTTGTTTCTTACAGACTCTGAAATATTATCAGTTACAAATGATCTATAATTTCATTTTGTAATTTTTAAGTTAGCACATTTTAAGATTGACTTCATTCAATACTTCTAATTAAATGCACCATTTTCAGCTACTTAGAGATTAAACAGAAATTCAGAATCTTGGTGTAAAATATGTATGCACACACACTATGAAAGTTGGGTAAAAAAACTCAATGAAAAGTGCATATATTACAAAATATAAGCAGTTAATTGCTAATATACTTGACAAGTGGACTGAGTAATTGTTGGAAGATCAGTCTATGAAACTCCAGAGTCAGAATGCTGAATGTAAGCTAAATCAGCTAAGTGACAAACTTTATAATTGTATTAATTTTATATATATATATATATATATATACACACCCAGACATAATGGGAAAGTCAAAATAACTGACCATTTAATATTGGAAGGGGACATCTGTCTTATTCTTTTCAGCTGAATATATAAATAACATAAATCTCTTTGATATTTGTTATGTTAATATCAAAGAAATTTTGCTTTGAAAATTTTTATTAAAAAGGTTATAGCTTTTAGTCATATACTTCTATACTATTTACTTATCAAACACTTGCACGCTAGACATAGCTAATTTATCTGATCTGCCAGTGATACTATTTGTAAAATATTGTTTTGCAATACTGAAGATTTACTTATATATGTTTATATCTCTGGAAATGATAGAAAGCTTGTAAAAAAAAAAAAAAAAAAAATTATAATATGAACCAATCGAAATTTAGATATACAACAAGGCCAGAATATCCTTCAACAATTTTTTCAATGATATTTGTTATATACATGTGATATATATTACATGCAAAATAATATTTTTGTTGTGATGGCATCAATAAAGTTTGGTGGGAGTAAATCAAGTGTTGAAATAATGGGGTGCTAAATCAAATATGAGGTTTTCAAGAATTTTTTTCTATATTTTTCTATGTCTTTTCTATACCTTTATATATTTTTCTATATCTGCCTATAAAATGAACTCTTTCAAGATCTATCATCCAACATATTTTTTTAAGTACATAATTTATTTTGCTTTTCACTTACATTTATTTTCTAGAATGAAACCTGTAGACTTTTCAACATAAGAATTACATAGAAATTTTAGAAGTTAATGTTTCAGAACCAAAATAAATCCTGATAATGAAGGTTTTTTGTTGTTTTTTTGTTTTTTTTAACTTTATTTTGAAAACTAATGTTGGCCATCATTTTAAACAAATTATAGAGCTCTACTTAATAGCATTTTCATATATTTTTAGTCTTCTGTTTAGTCCACAGTTTCAACAACAATGCAGTGAGAAGCTGAAGCTCTTCTCACCCATAATGCCATGGATTCTTCATACACATTTCAAAAATTTCTTTAACTTTTTTTTTTTTAATTTGCAACATTAAAAACAAAGAATAAGGGGCTTATCTTTAATATATTTTAAATTTACACAACACCCATGATTTTGAAAATGAAAGCTCTACAGACACATAATTTTGAACCATAAGCCACAAAATAAAAAATATAAATATATATTTATATATATAAATACCAAAGCAAGGCAAATAGACAGATATATTAATGCATACATATCCATTTATATTACATTGTATACACATCTTATGAAAATATGTATACAGATACATATATACATTATACACATATACAGATATATGTATGATGAAGAGATAGATTATTGATGAAAAAGAAAATCTCTTTGAAGTTGTGGAAGAATTATTCTGAGAAGGCCATTCCAATATAAAGGCTACAAAAAAAGAATAAGCTACAAGAATTGGACATGATTAGCTTAATGATGAGATGCTGTCATCCAATCAGAGAAACCAGACGCTTTCAGGAATCATCTCTGGCGATGATCTAATGATTAAAATCCCTAGAATACTTCCCAAGGGGTTCATTAGTTAGCAAATGCTCATTTGAAATGTCTGTTAAGATGTTATAATTTGAAAACTATTGGGTCATTAAAATTCAGAAATTGTCCTGAGAATATTTTTGAATTTTTGTTCAATAAAGCCTTGGTCTTTGGAAAAAAAGACATTTTTTTTTATTTGACTATTAAAAGCTAAAACAGAAATCCATTAAAAACTGTCAATGTTTGAATGTTTCAAAATATATCAGTTTTCCTTTAAAGGAAATGTTTTGATGTCACATTAAATATCAATTAATGACATGAGTTATAACCTAAAAAAAAAATCAATTTAGGAATTCATCTTATGTTAAAATTGGTCACATGATTATGGCTAGAATTAGACCATCTGTAAATGGGCATTTAGCCAAACTTCATATTTTAAAAATAAAATTTCAAATAATTTTCATAAAGATTAACATTTTATTATCATTATGATATTAATATTACTGAAATGATTAGAAATCATTTAAATTATTCAGACTCTTGTCCTCATCTTTATTGCCTTCTTCAGGTGATTGGAATTCCAAACTGAACTCTTTATTTCATCCACTAGGGTAAATTATTCTAGTTCCATGTTCCATGCATCTTCCAGATGTCTAAGTTTTCTCCTGTAGTAACCAGGTATTGAACTCTAAACTCTTTGGGCTACTGGATCCACCCAACATTTTTATCCACTGGACCATGTGTCCTTGAGGACATCAGTGTATGAATTTTTGGGACTTGTAAACTTAATATCTCAGTAAATTTTTTTTTACCAAATCTCATATTGCAATTTTATTGTCATTATTGCTTTTCTTTAGCACTTAGTATTGCTGCTGCCCCTATTGTATTCATTTCTACGCTAGACCAGCTTAGATTTTTATGGCCAAGCATATGTGCTGATTACTTAAGTTTACATATTTTCTAGTAATGTTCTCTATTTTTCAACCTAATCTCACATTAGGCTGTTGTATGCTCTAGCCTTCTTCAGGTGATCATTTTTCCCTCCATATATGGTCAGCTACACCCAATTTTCCTATTTCACCTCATGTTATGGCTTTACAATGTTCTTGCAGTCTTACTTTAAGGGGGCAGCCTGTTTTTCCTTTATATTTCTTAGCACAGCTGCATGGGATGGAGTACACACAGTCTTTAGTCATGTTCTCCTCTATGTGGGGGGAGTCTTACTTGGAAGAGGTGACTGTAAAATGGCAAACCACTTTTGAAGGTCATCCTGATATTATATGGACCACAGATATTTTGTATTTTCTCTGATAATCCCTTCACACAGGGTCGGCAGGCCAAAGCTGTTTTCTGAGCATTGTTATCCTCTTGTACCCTTCTATCCACATATACTGCAATATAGTATTGAGATATTAAGTTTTTAAGTACCAAAAATTCATACACTGATGACCTCAAAGAGTTGTTAATTCAATCTTTGTCTTCAAAACTTGGAGATTTATCAAGATGAACTAATTAAAACTGAGATATCCAAAGGTGTGGTACGTGGAATTAGAACAATCTACCCACAAGGGTTTGGTTCAGAATTCCAACAAATATCACCAGAAGAAGGCCAGAGCATACAACAGCAAAAACATCATGAATGTGACGGTAAAGATTAGGACAACAGTCCAAACAATATAAAGAGTGTAAATAGTTACAATACCTCATGTCAGAAATATAGACAGATCCTGAAGAAGGCTACAACTTACAATGGACAAAATGTTGTAAATGTGGCAGCAAAGATGAGAATAGCAGTCTGAACAATGTAAATAGTGTAAATAGTTACATTCTATAATCTCAGAAATATAGACGGATCCTGAAGAAGGCTACAGTGTACAACGGCTGAAACACTGTAAATTTTGGCAGTAAAGATGAGAATAACAGTTCGAACAATGTAAATAGTTACCATACTTCATCTTAAAAATATACAGATAGTAAATATTTTTCAGTAGTATAGATTTGCTTGTCTGATCCCAACTAGTTTTGCATGTCCCCTAGTGACTAATGTGCACTATGCATCTGTATTCATGAGTGGGAGTAGGCGGCACATTATAGTCTGATATCAAAAAGGTTTTTTGCTTATTTTTTTAGTTTGAAGGATAAGGTAGCCAAGTTGACTCAGAAGTCACACCTAGATAGTTGCAAACACCCTCAGAGACCCTCTGAGTGAACACAGTTATGTGCCATGTGTGATACACACTTAGGTGAACATGTATCTTTCAATATATGACTGACGAGGCAGATTTTTTCTGCAGTAGACCAATTGCCATCCAAGGCTATAGAACAGTCTGTCTTGCTATTTGCCAGTAGCTGGGGAGAAAATAAAATGATTCATACCTTTCCCAAGGGTATTAGCATGTAAGTGAATGCAATGGATTCGACTGGGATTTGAAACCGGCTCTTCAATTCCACACTCTGCACTGCTATTCATTACTCCACTGAGTGAATTGGGTTACCCAAAAGAAAGTATTTCTAACAAAACATCACTTGGTTAGCATACAGCTCTCCCACTAATAATAATTATCTGCATATTGAAAGATCTGCCAAATTTTTAAAAGTAGAAAAAGCTGATGACAATAGGTTTTCAAAGTTTATTTTTCTGCTAATCTTCATATAGACTTCACTGTTCAATCTTACAATAATGACTTTCTGCTTTTTCACCACATCAGTTATTTAAAGTTTTTATAGTGGGATTCTGACTGTTTAGGTTGAAATAATCCAAGGTTGAAATAATCCTAAGTGTGCTTTATCGTGAAACTTGGAGAGTTATCAATGGGAATTAACTGAGATATCCAATGGAATTAGAACAATACCACTGTGGACTAAATAAAGGTTTTAGTTCGAAATTCCAACAAATATCATCTGAAGAAGACCGGAGCATTCAGTATCCAAAATATTGTGTATGTGACAATGAAAATGAGGACAACAGTCCAAACAATATAGTGTAAATAATTACACTACCTCATATCAAAAATATAGACTGATAGTAAATATGTTGTTCAGTAGCACAAATTTGTTTGCCTGACCATAACCAGTTTGGCATGTCCTTTAGTGGCAAAAGAACCATGCATCTGTGTTCATGAGTCGAAGTAGGGAACACATTACAGTTAGATATCAAAAAGGTGTTCATTATTTTGAATAAGGTGTATTCAGAGTTCCATCTAAAAGCCCTCAAAATGTGTATCAAGTCCCTGCAGCCCTCCATCTGTTAGCAGAAAGAATGGCTTTTGGGTCTGAATCTTGTTTAATTTACAAGTTATATATATATATATATATATATATATATATATATATATATATATATAATTTTGTCTTTGGGATCCCCTTTCTATTTTAATCATTGTGTGCACATTTTTTATTCCAAAATAGTGCTCTCAAGAGTGGGTTATATATATAATTATATTCTCATTGCGTTTCATTTTCCTATTACATTTTTTAATGTCTCTCTTTATTTAGACTAATCAAAAGAATTTATACTTTCAACTAAATGAAAGATATTGCTGAGGATTTTAAGTTTGATGGTGTTTCATTTTTTATTTAAAAAAATGTTATTAACCCTTTAACTACAACTGAAACTTCCATCATGTGCAGTTAAGCTATATCGTGGCAATGGCAGTAATTCTTTCCATCTGCAAGAAATAGGTTATAGCACTCTGTAACCAATGATTAAAGTGTGAAAATATCACTGCAGATAGTTTAAAATTTTGATTTCATATTTCTCTTTTTCAAAAAAAATTTACTTTTGCAAGTAAAAAAGAATTTCAACATTTTAGAAAAATTAGCTAGATTTGACTAGAATAATTATGAAACCAATGAATATAAAAAAAATAAGTAGAATCTATTATAATTTTACAATTTTTTTTTTTAATATCAGCTTTTTGCTCGGTAATTTTTGGCTCCTGTTCAGGTTGTCTGTTAGTTGACTCAATAGTATAATTAAAAATGATAGTCTGGAGATGAAACTCCTTCAAAATAACATTCGAACATTGATTAATTTCTGATCGCTAGTGTTAGTCAAAATGAGTGGAATTTTTAGATTTATCTTTAAAATAAGAATTTTAATTGCTACTGTTGATATTTGATTAATTTGAAATTTCTGTATAATAAAAATGAATCGATTTGAAATGACAGAAATTCAAATAAGGAAAGAGCTAAATATTGAATAATTTATGGCAGAAGATAGTTTGCTTGAAATTTTTTCCTACAGCTTTTAAGCTAACTTCAGATTTGACATACATTATGCATTTAAATCAAATGTCTTACATAAAATTATTACCATATTTTCTTGTGTATAATACAATCCCATCTTTCTGAAGCTAAAAACTGATTAAATTACATCCCTGAATATAATATGACCTGTAGTACAAACATCCCTATGTATCATCTGTCTATATTTCTGATATTGTAAGTATTTACACTAATTACATTTTTGGGCTGTTGTCCTCATCTTTGTCATATTCATGATGTATTCGCCATTGTACACACCCACCTTCTTCAGCTGATATACATTGGAATTTCAAACTGAACCCTTTATTTCATCCATCAGGGTAGATTGTTCTAGTTCCACATGCCATGCCTTGATAGCTCAGTATCAGTTATTTATCTTTAGTAAAACAACTCTCCAAGTTTCCATTTACTTCTGCTGTGGCCAGGTACTGAACTCATAACTTTTTGGGTCAAGTCACTGGATTAGTTCAACCAATGCTTTTTTCCACTGGGCTATATATATATATATATATATATATATATATATATATATATATATATGTGTATATATATTAAAGACATTTTTATGTTTAACGTTCTTTTTATAGATACAAGTATTTTAAGTAAATGCTCTGTTTATAATAAACAGTATTAAATAACATTTACCGGCCTGAATGTCCGAGAAATTTTCATAGAAAATATTCGTCCTTTGACAGGATTCGAACCTGCATCCTATACGGAACCATCATTAACGCTGACGTGCCTTAACCGACTCGGCCACAAATGACAGTTCTGTATAGGATGCAGGTTCGAATCCTAAAATGTCTTTAATAAATTGTCGGACTTTGTCCAATTCTTAATATATATATATATGTATGTAGACATTCAATTTCACTGATTTCCAAAGAACAAAACATATCAAATACCTTTGTAAACAATTGTAATCGACACCTGCTTACTTTGTTTTATTATCTATTGTAATAACTGTGAATGTATTTGCAATATTGTTTCAAATAAGAGATGATTTAAACTGAGTAAAAATTTCTGAAAACATATACTTGTGTATAATATGACCTTCTCCATTTTTGCCTTTAATTTTCATTTAAAATTTCTCATATTATACACAAGGAAATACTGTAGTCTTCAGGAGCAACAGCAATCATCAAATTGAATCAGAATTAAATTTTATTAAATTTTAATACAATTTTGTGGAAAATTAATAAAATTTTGTGACAAAAGAATTTCTTGCGATTAGTTTCTGAATTTTATATTTGCAAAATAAAAATAAAAATTTACTCTAAATCCATTTAAGTAGACAGAAATACTAAAAGTAACTTTGCCATATGTTAATGTTAAATTCCAGAATATTGAAAATAAATTTTAACTTCATCCCCATAAAGCTAAGCATGTCCATTTGTGTTCCATTCCTTTTTTTTTTATATATAGATATTTCCTTTATTTTTCTGCCAATATAAACTTACTTTGTGTGATGGCCAAGATGATGACGGTACATAATCTAGTGTCAACAATGGAGAACATCGCAGATCACATAGTGTTCACACTACTGTGCTTACAGCAGCCTTGCCTGTTATTTGACGGGACGACTGTGAACAGATTGACAACAACATTGATTTCCTTCAAACACGAATTGGCAAATATAGATATCCCTTTCATCACAGGGAAAAGCAAATTGAAGAAAAAGAAATAACCAAATCTTCTATAAGGTTGATAGCTCACTTAAGACATTGAACTCTGAGGCATTCTAACCAGCATTTAATTTTGGTCATTCCTCATGTGTTATTACAAAAAGACATTTTAGGTAACTGGGATTTCTCATCAAAAAAGGTAGTTCTGAAAAATATATCAAATGACATTTAAAACTAAAATTTGATATAATTTCTGAAAGTCTTCAAAAGTATTAGTAGGGTATTAGATATATCAAGATTTTACTAATTTACAATTGCCCATCATACTAATGAGCAAAGGATTTTTTCAAAGCCCATTATAAAAGGTATTTGTTTCTGAAAAACAATGCCTTTTTCAGTTACAACTTTATTTTTATCAAGGAATATTTCAAGGTGATGATTTAATGAGTGAATCAATTCAGTTTTAATTAGGACTCTCTATAAAGTGTTATCTTGGGGAATCATTTAACTACATATAGGTATTCATCATGGTACTTAATGATTATTTGATGACTTGTTGAAATAGTCATTTGATTTTCAAAAATTCTTTTTTTTTTTTTTTTTTTTTAAATTTAATATCAGTTTGAAATACTTAATGTATTATTAGTTCTGAAATAAAACTTATAATTTTGACTTGATAGTTGACCTTCTCCTAGACTAGTTTTTAACTATGGCTAATGAGCTGTGTCTTCCCTGCTATTTAACCCATAGCTGGGAGTGGGTAGAAGAGATGGATTTATAAGTTTCTTAATGATATTTGTGCAAAAGTGAATATAGCAAACTATAACTAAATTTAAAAAAAAAAAATTTAATAAAGTGACCCTACATGCAAGCCACCAATCTGCTACTGCTGATTGCCACTAATGTTTAATACTGGTGGCCTATTAGCATGTTCATCTCGGCAATGTTACCACTTGCAGACCGCTAGTGGCCCATCATTGATCTGCTGTTGGCTGCCACCAGAGCACCACTGGCATTGCCATTGGTGGGCCACTAGCAGCTTGCATATAGGGAAGTCTTGGAGATAAATGCAATAAGTCTTCATGAGGAATTACTAGAAAGTTCTTATCCCAATCTTGATGGGATTAAAAATAAAAACATCTGGTTGGTATTTCTGTCAGATTTTGGGAAGTGGCTCAGATTAAAATTTTCAGTATCCTCTCATAAATCATATCACAGTTGCAAGTGTTAGCTGATATATAAAATAATGCAAAGCAACTTTGTTTTGATTTTTTTTTTTTTTTGTTTCATTTTTTTCCAGCATAACAAGTTTGTAGACAAGTCTTCATAAGCTTTTCATTTGATTATTTGATATGTTTTCTGAAGTAATCACTCACCATTGTCATCATTTGAAATAATTTTTCAAAATGCCTTTTTACAATCTTGTAACACTTAAAGAATAACCATTATTTCCTGGAATGAATATAGAAAGAGAAAGTAAAAATAGAGAAAAGAAGTTGAGTAATATTTTTCAGAAGAGAAAGGGAATATTCCAAGAATAAAATTACAGAAATCGGCTGTAAATGAAAACACTTGGGGGAAAAATATTTTGAAATTACTTCAAAGCCCATGGTAATTTTATGAAAACAAAAGAATTGGAAGATGTAGATGAAAATAAAACCATGAACTTTCTTCCAATCAATTTATAAGGGGAGTGTTTTGAAAGAAAAATTGTTGAGACCTTCTCGAAGGAAAATATTTCATTAACCCTTTGCTTCATAGTTGTAATATTGACACAGAAATAATTTGAATTTTTTTCCTTATTTTGCATAAACTATTATGTTTTTCTCTGCTTGAAACAAATTCAATCAGCAATTTAACTGAGTTGGAATTGATAATATTTATGGTCATCTTAGAAAAGAGATTTCAAACTTGGCTATTTACAATGGTTTTTGGATTCTCACACTGCTACTTTCACTTTAAGATGTGACATCTCTTTGTTTATAATGTTTTTTTTTTCATTTGAGAGCCAGTGTTCAACAGTGTGACCTTTCAACATATGCTTTTTCTATTTTCAAGATATGAACTAGACAAAATCTGGTGTTGCCAGATGGGGATGCTTAAAATTAAACAATGGAATATAGGGCTTTATTGTCATAATACTTAAAATTAATGTTTGCATAATAGGCATGATGGCATTTTGCAAGATGGTCTTAGAAATAACTTTTGGGTCAATACTGAAACGTTTATATAATGGGCATATAGGATTTAATACTGCTTGGTGACTGTCAGTTTCCCACAGAAATGCAATCTCTCTATTCACATTGTTTATATCTATAAACACTGCAGAGATAATTCCTCTGGGATTATTTAATTGATTATATTTTATATTTTGGAGTTGGCATCTGAGTTCCATAACAAAATGGAATTATGCTTATGAAGGAAAAAAGCTTCAAATTTTAAAATGGCAATAATAATTTAATTAAGCATGTAGCTAGTTAACACCAACTGGTTTTCAAAATAAGCTGTAAAAATCTTTATTCGAGCTTATATAAAAAATATGATTACTGTAGTTACTTAATTATGTATCGTATAATGATGTTACTATATTTGATAATAAAGAACTTACTACAATGCAGCGTTAGTGTCAAAAAGATAGTTATATCATTAGTGGAAATTAATTATATACATTAGAGAATAATAGTGTAACTGTCAGTTTCACATTGCCCATTGGTTGATTAAGAGTCTTAAGATCAACCAATAAAAACTGACAACTGCATTATTTTTCTTTTGTGTACATATATCATATTTACTCATGATGTTACAATTTCATCACAGAAAAAGGGAAATTTTGAAAATTGCTAAAAATTCTAATTTTGGGGGCTTGGATCCAGTGACAATATATTTTGAATGAGCAAAGGATTAATGAGAGAGTGGAAAGAAAGAGTTGTTGGGGGACGGGGGAATGCAAGGAGCCAAAAAGGAAAAAAAAATGTAGCAATGACTGAAGACAAAATAAGAAATCAGTATAACATAAAAGATTCCAGATCAGCTCAAGACAAACATCTTTATGCAGATTGATCAAACATTGTCCTTCACGTAGCTGCAATATGTATGTTTCTTTGTGGTCAACCAGTAACGTATACCAGGCTAAATGGTATCTCTTTCTGTCCAGAGGGATGCAGGTTCGATTCCTACCAAAGAGTGCAAATTTTCCTTTAATAAGATTTCTCGAATATTCAGGCCAGTAGGTGAAAATAAATATACTGTTTAATAAATGAGTGTCTACTCAGTTAAGCGTATCCATCAAAATAACATTTAAAGTGATAACATAAATATAATCATATTTCATTTTGTAGATGTTATCTTAACACAGCAAAAATAGTATACTGTAGAAAGATTTTTGCTAGACCCAAACTATTAAGATGCTCTAACAAAGAATAAATCTATTTTCACTTGGGTTTGCAACTTAAAAATAGTGTTGGGTCAACATTTAATGTTTTCTCAGGTAATATTAATCTGATTTTCATATTTGTGTAGATTATTATTCTTCCGTGTGCCATACCCCTTCAGGATATTGATGAACGTAGCTCCCCACAATTTTCGGTCCTTTGCAGTACTTACTAAATTTTGTCTTTTTGCTATTTGTTTTAAATTTTGTACTGTCATTCATTTACACAAACCTTTTAAGTAGGTTATGCATAGTTTCCCCACTGTCCGTCTCGTCTTCAACATGTTCTGTAACACATTGAAGGCACAAAAGTTCAAGTGAAAAATCATCAACATTGAAACAAGATGATTATTAATTGCTATGTAAAATATGTGTAAAAAGAAAAAAAAAATAGTGCACGAGCATATGCACACACACACATTTTCATATATATATATATATATATATATATATATATATATAAAGTGAACATTGAAGTCAACACTCGGTAGTGACAAGCTCTACATATGCTCTATCTCTGATATTGAGCACTTTATCCCATGAATATAGCACACCTTAAAATATATTTCTTTATATATATATATATATATATAAAATTATAACATAAATGTGTTATAAAATCACTACTGTAGTGATTTTATAACATTTATGTTATAATTTTTAAATAATTATATCGGCTCTACTCTGTATTGAGCACTCTTTTAAGAATAGTAATTGTTGGTTATTGGAATTTATTCCGTATACAACAATCCTATACTTGGGTGTGTGTGTGTGTATATATATATATATTTATATAGTGAACATTAAAGTCAACACTCAGAGGTGACATGCTCTACATATGCTCTCTCTCTGATATTGAGCACTTTATCCCATAAATATAGCACACCTTAAAATATATTTCGTCATATATATATATATATAAGTGGACACTGAGATTAACATGGCCTGAAGATTGCACTCAAGCATGAAACAGACTGTGGTGACTCTTATATTTTATACTTACCCTCTCCCTAATATTGTGCACTTTTACCCATAAATTTAGCATACCTTAAAATTGTGTATATGAGTTTTGGTGCTGATACAGATGATAGACTGTAGATCAAGAGATTAATAACAGCAGAAAATGGCCACAGCTGCCGCCTATGTGCCATATCCCTTTCAGCATATTGCCGATCATGGCTCTTCACAATTTCCTGCTCTTTTTATAAATTTTGTCTTTTTGCTATCTTTCTTAAATTCTATTCTGTCAACCATTTACACATAATTGTTAGGTAGGCTATGCATTTTTCTTCTGTCCCTAGTCAGCTCTGTTAAAATGCTGTTAGAAGAAAGCCTCCCTTATTTTTTCTTTCTTTTCCTGATATGTCTCCTCTGCCAGTCATGGAAGTAGTGCTTTACTTTTTTCAAAATGTAGACACTTGCACTCCCCAGTCAATGAAAGGCATATCCATCACTTCTTATATTATTTTATTCCTATTGAATAACCATATCATAAAATACCACTACTTACAACTAAAACAAACACACACACACGTGTGCATATATATATATATATATATATAATATATATATATATATATACACTCTAGGTTTTGTGGATACCCATATTTGAGTAAATGGTCTTTTATTTTAAACCATATTTATTTCATCAACTGGTCTGCATACTCAAGAAAACTTAAAGAAAATGTGCTCTCTGACAGGATTCAAGCTTACACCCCCTTTTGCAGGAGAAACCACCACCTGATCTGGCATGCTTTAATTGCTCGGCTATGAAGCACTTCACAATCAAGTAAGGTTCTATTTGCCTTTAAAGCACACTCAGTTGTTCAGATTTTCTTGAAAGCCAGATCTGCTGTTTGATATATTACTAAACAAATTTATCTTTTCACACACAATTTCATGGGAAAATTCTTAGTTTTCAGTTATTTCTATTTTACCTTTTCTATCATGAAGATTTCCACATTTTTATTTATTTTTTTTTTTTGCAAAGCATAATATTCCTAATTTGTAAGCAATCTGTCATGTCCCTTTAGTAAGCAAGCAATCATGGCTCTCCACGAGTTCCTATCTCTTGTAACTCTAAGGAACATTTGAATCTTTACCTTCCCATTTTGTCTCTGCATTACCATCCACTCCGCAAATTAATTCGAAATATTACTTGCTGTTTTTCTCTTGAATTCAATATTCCCTGTAAGTGCAATTCAAATACATTTATAGTATGATATTGAATTTCTTAGATGAAGCATTGCCAGTCATTAATTTCTGACTAGCACTTAATTTTAATTGTTTTTCTTGAAACTCCCAGATCCCTGTTCTTGCTAAAATAGATAAATCTTGGCTGGATAGATTATATATGTTCTTATACAAATAAGCTGTTGAAATTCCTGAAAGAAAATATTTGCTGTATGATCATTAAACAGTTTTTTTTTGTTTTTTTTATCAATCTGCATACAGATGAACCATTTTGAGCAGAAAAGAAATGAAGGCATAAAACAATAGATGAGGATTGAGACAAGAGCCAAAAAGCAACAGAATAAAATAGACAGTATGGAGAAATTGGCAACAGAAAATATAAAAAAGGATGAAAAAAAAGAAAAACTTAGCTGCCACCTCTATCAAAAATTAGAAAGTACTAGAACAGAATTTTAAAAAAATATTCTTAAGCATAGAAAAAGAATATAAAATAACCAGAACTGAAAATAGTCAGTGGAAAAAAAAAAAAATGTGGCTTACAAAAATCTTTATTGGTTTTCAGTGATTGTAAAAACATAAGAGGTTTGCTAATATATAATTCTCTGTGACATACTATAGCAACCAGTACTAGCCATAAAAGTACAAAATAACTTTCACAGTTAATTTAAATTTTATGCAATGAGGATATTAGAAAAAAAATTACAGATAAATCTTTTTCATAACATGATAGTACTTAAATCATGGATTTAAACATGAAGGTGTAATTGTCAGAGTAATGGCTAAATTGCACGATGAAAAATCAATGAGAACAGATTCTAAATGATTCAAGTTATTGGTTAAAGTAAAGTTTTGTTAAAATTACTTTAGTTTTGATTTTAGAAATGTTTATAGATTATATTAGAATACACTGAACAGAAAATTAAAACAAAATGATTGACAGATTTATAAAGTTCTATTTTAGTTGCTGAAATCTGTATTTTTAAATTACTTCTTGAGTCTTATATTTTTCTTTGTAGATTAAGTTTAGTTGATTTAAGGGACTTAAGAGTTAAGTGCAGGGGATTAAATGGGATCATAATTCCTACAGTTATGTTTAATCAATAAAGATCTTGAAGACGACAATCTAAAAATATAAGTTAGTTTATGTGTAGGAGTGAAAGAACCGTTTCAATTTGATCGTTTATTTTTTTTCTTTTTTTAATGTTATGTCTCCAGGATGTAGGAATTATGGCTCTCTATAGATTTCTTTTTATTTGTGAATTTCCCTGACTTTTGGGGACATATATATTGATTTCCTGAGTTTTGAATTCAGAGTAGTCCTTCCCCTAGACTAGCTGCTAACCAACATGAAAGACGAGCCTGATTTGATATTTAATGCCTAACTGGATGGAAGGAAAACATGGCTTCATTGCCTTTGCCAATGGGCATTTGTGCAAAAGGGAATACAACAGACCAGGAGAGAATTTGAAATTGGTTCATATGCCAGTAACTGTTATGCTATCCACATATCTACTTTGAATGGACATGAAAAGAAAACATTTTTTGCTATCAGATACAATTTGATTTAGTTTAATTTTATAATTGTTTTAATATTTCTTTATTTTCTCTATTTTAAGAGCTATAATCTAACTAAATTAAACCATGACCAGCTCCTTCTGTATATCTGCCAATACCTGAGTCTCTATCAAGGAACTTCCAGTCCACTCAGTGATATTGCCAGCCCATTTTGCCTCAATCTGCCACTTTTCACTAAGGTAATAACTTACAGAATGGTAGTGGAAAGATTATTTAATGAATGCAATAAAATAAGTAATTGCATTTCCTATGATGTGAATGTTTTGGCTCTCAGTAACATAATTTTGACTTCTTTCTAGGGATTTAGATAGATTTAGATAGAACCCAGTGCCTAGTGGTCAGATTACCCAGGTGAGTTAGTGCCCTTGACAAATTCAAGAAAGGTATATAACAAGATGTACTTTGATCAACATCCTGACTCACACTAATGATGAACAAAAGATATTCCTGAATGGTAACCGACAAACTCACCTTAACTTAAAGGTAGTAATCTTTTGGTACATGAAAGCAGACTAGGACAGCTTCAGATCTTATATGGTGGAAGCTCTTTTCTCTGCCTTCTTTAAATACTCTGCTCCCAAAACTGTTGCCCTCATATCAGAATGGATCCTCACTGGAATGGATTTTTATACCACAGGAAAAATTCCAACAGAAGCCAAACAGCCAGCCCTGTAGGTAGTAATCTTTTAAAGTATGACCATCACATATTGTAAGTACTATGTTTATGCCAAGTTTTATTATCTGTTAATAAAATGGGGAATGTATTTTGGCATACCATTCATTTTCTATTTGTCTGGGAACTCCTTGAGAGAGCTGTTATCACTGAACCATTACAAAATAACAACACAACACTCTCTGATGTATTCTTAATATTTTTCTCCTTGCTTCCAGTTGAAGTGACCCTCATATTTCTTGTTTTGAAATTACCAACAAATATCAGAAATGATTTTAGATAATAAAAATAAAGTTACTTGAATATGAAAATGGTAAACTGATTGTAAAAACAAATCAGTATGAGTTATTATTTACACTATTTATATTCAGAGTATTTTCCCCATCTTTGTCATTGTTATCACAACATTTTGATTGTCATACCCTCTGACCTTTATCAGGTATATACTGATATGGGTAACCTGCAGAGAATTTGGAACTGACCTCTTTATTTAATCTACAGGGGTAGACTGTTCTCATTCGACTGCCCATGTCTAGGAATATCATTAAGTTCTTATTGGTATTGCTCAGTTATTGCATGCCTATTTCCCCGAGACCAAGTACATGCTACCTGGCCCAGGGATTGAACTGGCAATCACTTTCACCAAATTCACTAACCAATTCTTTAATCCATTAGGTTATGTACTGAATTTGGAGCCTTAAAACCTAACCTGTCTGCTAATTAGTGCTGCTACTTGTTAGGTTTTGACTGCTGCTGTTAAAGACTTGCTGTCATTTGTCTTTCTTTATTAACAACTTCCATATTGTAAGAAAAAACATTGTTTTGACAGATTTTCTGGGTTCATCAATAAAATGTACAAAACAAATACCCATAAATTAGACTAAATATGTCCTTGGTTTATTTTACCATTTGGCTTAAAGACCAAACATCTTAAGCAACATATATAAGTAATCAATGAAACTTTCTAAATGAATTTTGGTGTCCATCTTTATTCTAAAAATTGATTATGGATTCAAATTATTCCTGAGATTGAAATGGACTAAATGTCCATAGTGGCAACTTTGTATGTTGGTATATACAAATAAAAAGATTTCAAGACATAAGTACACATGTGATGTGTAAATTGTCACCATTTTATATTTTTAATTTTGCACATATGCTTTGTTTTGATTTTGTCAACTGCACAATTTAGTAGGGTCAGTTGGGCACCATCTGTGAGAGAAAGATCACCATGATGCAATTCACTTTGCCAGAAATTTGGAAACAGTATGCTGTACTGCTTGGCAATTATGCTCAAAGCTCCAATATGAACATTTCAGAGTGTTTGCATGTCCATCATTGCAGAGGATTTGGAAAAAGTTGGATGATATATTCAGTCAACATCATGGTGTTTGAAGTGATCACTTGTGATGGCAATATTATGCCTTCATTCATCTTTCCACAGGGGCCTTGCACACAATACTGAGGAGGTAGTGCTGCCCTAGGTCAAAAGGAAGATCCTATGTCTGGTAACATGACTCTGCACCATGCCACACAATCTTTGCAACCAAATCACCCCTTACATCTGACCACTTAACTCCCCAGACAGCAACAACCTTGATTATTACATGTGGGATACAATTAAGCAGGAGAACAACAAAATTCCTTGTTACAGCAAAGATGACCTGAAGGAAAGAGTTATGGTAGCATTCACCAACTTAAACAAGGAGACTGTCTAGAAGAGATGCAGGAAATTCGAAAGTCATCTGGAGGCCATGGTTTATTGGATAAATTTACTCTTTAGTATTTCAAGATATTTTTGTGTAATTTTGGTAAATATATCTGTTAAAATGAGATGTCAGTGGTGTTTTCATTTTTATATAATTTAGATGATACTTTATCTACTTCTTCTAGATTTAGTTATAATTCTTCTACAAGACGCATTCTTAACTAATTTCTAAAACAAACTTAATTGATTCAAGTTTAAGCATATAGATAAAGATTTATATCTGTCTGAATTTCTGGGATGTTTATTATTGTTTGGCTATTGTGCTCTGACCTTTTGCAAGTGTCTGTCAATCTGAGTATCCTTCAACTGAACTCTTTATTTAATCTACAGAGTATTTTTCTCTTGTTCTGCTGTCCATATCTAGAGATATTTTGTCTTGTTCTTTTTAAGTACTGCTCGGTTATTGTTTGCTATGTTTCCACTGAATCAGTCTGTACTACCTGAACCAGGGATTGAATTCATTATTACTATTTCACCAACTTCTCAAATCAACATTTTAATACACTTGTCTCTTGTCCCATGTGATAATCCTGATCCTTTAAGGCTCAGAAGCTTAAATTAAGCATTTAAGGATTAAAGCACTGGTTTATAAATTTGATGAAATCATAATTGTGAGTTCAATCCCTGAGTCAGTTAGTACAAACTTAGGTTCTATGACAACAGGGTAAGTGAAAACTGAGCAATGCTAAAAATGCATGAGTAGTGTAATAAATAACAGCTTGGAATAAGAAATTGTTAGGCTGAGTTTGAATTTCAGCTGAGTTTCTTACATTCACTTGAACCCAAATAGACGGTAAAGTATGAATCATCCCATCCACCCCCATCAAGACAGTCTTGGCCCAATAACTTTGGTTGGCAACCAGTCTAGGAGAACTCTGAATTTAAACCAGCCTGGAAGGGTTTTAGACTTTATCAGGCTGTCTTACCTAAGGCACACCATTGCTGCAGTACATGTAGTGCCCCTGTGACCCTAATGGGTTATGGGACACATAATATAGTTAAAAAGAAACAAGGTGAAATATCTCTAGATATGGACAGTGGAACAAGTCAAATTTATCTCTATAGGTTACATGAAGGGTTCAGTTGGAAAATCTTTGAAGGTTATCAACAGATATGTTAAGGTCAGTGGGTACAGTGGCTGAAACATTGTGAAAATAACAGACATAAAAACCTCAGTCCAGATTTACTATACTCTAAAACATTATAATAATAGAATGATTTCATAAGGCAAAAGAAAGCTGCTTTAATTTTATATACTAGATATAGTACTTTCAAAAATCAAAGAAAAATCAGCTAAATTTGAATGATGGACTTCTTATCTGTGTGTTCTACTTTTCTGTCAAAGAATGGATGTTGTACTATCTCTGCAAAAATTCTCTGGATAATTACCTATGATCAGGACTGGGGGCTATAATTCAACAATATTAAGAGACCAAATCTTATTTGTTGGTATTTAAGATATAAAATAAAAATGAATGTAATTGGCATTTGATGTTGTTGTTTTAGTACTGTACCTGCAATTGGTAAGTGCCCATTTCCATTTTAAGGGTAGGACTGTACAGATTAGTAATCGCAAACAACTCTATCACAAGTAATTTTAATACAAAAATATTCACAAGTTGAATGTGATGTAATGGAAGTTAATTTTAGGAAATCCAAAATGCATCAAAAATGTGCAACCACATGCCAGTTACTATAAGCTTTGCTATTTTTCTTCTCGTTTTCTAAAAAAAAGGATAAAATGTTATTTGAATAAAATGCAGAAAGTGTTGCCTAAAATCAAGATTGTTTTGTTTTTGTGTTTTATGTATGTACATATATGTATGAATATTTGTGTTCAGTGTATGACTACCCAATAAATTTATGTATTTATTTTAAATTTAAGCTAACAGTGAGAAAGAAAATTTCAAGTTTTAACAATTATATACTGAATGGTTATATTGGGCTATTATTTTTTGTGGAAAAATCCAGACATATACACAGTTTACTCTGAAAATAATAACTCCTATTTTATTATTTTTTCCTGTAATATTGATAGTATGGCAGAAGACTTCCTACCTATATCTTTTTTTGATCAAAGAGGAAGAGACTTATGATAGATAGCAGTCTGGCAAAATGGTGTCTGACAAGAAAATGCATAGAAAATAGAAGTGTTTCATTCAACTGTTCTATGCCAAAAATATTGCGCCCATAGGCATATTTTTTTACCTAAAATTCACCAAATACAAAGCTTGGGAGTCACTAAAGGTATTATTACTATTAAAATGATTATAATGAAAGAACTGTAATATGAAAGAAGTTATTGAAAATGAAGATTATAAGGATGACTATTCACCTTTGACTTGAAAAGGATTGTGTTCAGAGGAGTATCCCTTCAGGAATCTGTCCTGCACTTCATCTTTGACATTTGATGAATATTTACAGAAACCAAACAGTGGATGTGAACATTTTTTGTATAGTGGGTAATGTTTCAGCACTGTTACCATTGATGTGTCTGAGTCACATGCACAATTGTGAATTGACAAAATGTTCATCACTGACAAAAATGCACAACCATTGGTGGCCATTATATGGAAACAGTGTTTTATAGATGAGAATTTGCTCTATCGAATGGTACTATTGGGCTTTCTGTGTCTTATGGTTCATTTGAAAAATAAATATGATGGATTATTTTTGGAGTATCTCTAGCTATAGAGGTATTATTTGTTTTATGACCAATACATCTATCAAGCAAGATCTCAAGTTCATATGTTGAAACATTGCAAAAAAGTTACCACTGGCAGGGGCATTTCGAAATAGAAAATGTTGGCATCTCTTTAATGTTAAAAATATGATTTTATAACTCGAATGAAAAGAAAATTGCATAAAGTATGTAGTTGACTATATTTAAAGTTTTTTTTTTTTTTTTTTTTTTTTTTTTTTCTTTAGGAGTAAATTGGAGAGATTTAAGATAAGTTGGGATTAAACTAAAAATGAATTATTTTGGTATCATCTGTAAATCAGGCTTAAAAAATTATTAAAAAATATAAGCAAATTACTTATAAATTTCAATTGTTTTATGTAAATTTTAAAACTAAATTTGTTTTTTTTTTTTTGGTATAAAATTATTTCTATAATATTCAGTTTTTTTTCCCCCTCCATTTAGTATTTTCTATGTGCTTGACTGTAACTAAATATTAATGTAGGAATATAGTGTAAGAAGACAGAAAACAATGTATTATAATTATAGTACTTTGCTTCTTTCTATAGAATGTTTTTGTTTATTGCAGAGATGGCGGAAATAATAATGAAAACAAAAAAGAAGCAATAAAAAAAAAAAATTAAAGCAAGCTCCTGTTTTCTTTGGTTTTTCTATCTCTGCTATGAGCGAATTATTCATCTTTTGAGGTTATATTAAAAGAGAGAGCAGGAAAGATAAATAAAGCAACTTGCATTAGCACCATGCACAATGGGAAGATGAGAAGATATTTGAACAGAAGAAAGAAAAACTGTTGAAATAAGAGATGAAAATAAATATAGGATAGAATTTGTGATCTATGTTCATTTGAACTTTTCATTTATACATGGAAAAATGACATTAGCATTTTTGTAGCTATTTATTCATGAATGCCATTAAAAAGAAAAAATGTTTTTTTTTTGTTTTTCATTGAAATCATTGAAACTTAGGCTTTTCTTTCTTTCATGTACCATATTTTTTGTGTATAAGCAGACTTCATGTATAGTGTAACCCCTAAAATTTTTGCATGAATTCTAACCAGAAAAAAAATGAACCTGATTATAGTGCAACCCCCATTTTATTTTTTATTAAAAACTCACACTATACTCAAGTATATACAGTACTTGTTTATTTATCCAAAGCAGGTCTGTGGAAATTTTCAGATTTTTAAAGGACACTGTAGAAGATAGTGAAGTAATGGATAGTGGCTCGGATTGAGGAATCAGAGAGCCGAGTTCGAATTCCAGTCAAATCCATTACATTCACATATATGTTAATACTCTTGCAAAAGGTATGAATACTCTTCTCCCCCCAGCTATGGGTAAATAGCAGGAAAGACCCAGTTCTATAGCCTTGGATGGCAACTGGTCTATCACAGAAAGAAATGTCAACCTACTGTGGGGAAAAAATCTACCTTGTCAGTCATGTATCAAAAGATACATGATTGCCTATGCTTGTATCACACATAGCACATAACTGACTGATTGACAGTAGATAATTTCCCTTAAGTGCACATATACATTCTATCATGGAATTCAAAGATGCAATCTTTTAGAACTGGTTCAGAGGGAATGATAATGAGTATATATCTTTCTAAATATTCTAAGAATATTTATATCTTTATAGATTTGATCTCTTTAAGAAATAAATCCCTTGAAAAGAATGGGTAGATCCAGGGCCGGATTTAGGGCTTAAGAGGCCCCTGAGCTAATAAAATTTAGAGGTGCCTTCATTACATATGTTTGTCCCCCACCCCTACTGTGTCTATGATAATATATTGAGCAGCTTTGCATTTATTACAAGTCTGTATTCAGTAAGTGTAAAATTGAACAAAGTAGACAAAATTACGCAAAATCAAAGAAAGCTACATCAAATAAATATATATATATATATATATATATATATATATATATATGCGCATCTAAATTGAATTTAAAGACCAACTCCTTGGGGTCCCCTCTAGTCTTGGGGCCCTGGGCTGCAGCCAATACTAGCCCATATGTAAATCCGGCACTCGGTAGAGGATAACAAAAGTTAGATTTATATTTCATAGTCAGTCATGGTGTGTTGGACATGTTACAATGACTGATAGATTAAATAATAGGAAAGATAATACACTGGGGACTTTTTCTCAATAATTGCCAAAGAACTGTAAAATAGCAACTATATTCTTTGATTCTAGAGAATGTATTTTGTTTTGTTGAGAATATTCAAGTGAAATAAATTAATATTAATAATTGCCACTTCGGGAGTGGCTATAAAAATTGATGAACATTCTTAATTAAATTTCATGCTAACCATTGTGACTTAAAAACATTTTTTCTTTCTAAATATTGGCATTCACCCCATCTACAGTTCTTTATACACAATTTCAATTTGTTATTAGTCATATCAAAGTACATAATAAATATTAATAATCCTGAAAAAAAAAAACACACACAAGATTATAACACATATATATCCAGTATTATTCAGATTCTCAAATCCCTAATTTTTTTTTTTTTTTTTTTTACTATTGCCATGACAATGTCCCCAGCTTGTCAAGACATTATGACAGTAACCAAAATACAAGGAACAGATTTGAGCATCCAGTGTTGGATATGTTAATGACTTTTTCTTAAAGTTACAGACAAAAACATAAACACATTTGAAAAAAATGTAGTGTCGTATTGAATTATTACAGATGGGCCTATATCAATCATATAGAATATTGGGTGTTCCATTTAGTAATAATGTCCGATTTTTATTGACTTTTATATTTCATAAAAAAAGATTGACTTTATACATTTTAATTTTTAAAACTTTTTAATGTTTGTTAGTTTCCAGTGTTAGATCGTCAATATTAATATAACTTTGTTTGATAATTTTTGTAAATGGCAAATTACCCAATGTTGAAAATATTTTTGAATTGATAAATTTTCTGTATTAAAAAATATATTTTTAAATGTTTCTTTTTTGTTTTACATTAGCGTTTTTAACTTTATTTGAAAAAATTCTATTTAATATAGCTAAGATGATTAAACATTTACACAGTACTTGAGATTTTTTCTAGGGTATCCATTTTATTTATTGATAAATTTTACACAGTATGTTATAACATGAATGCTTATTAAATTTCAAACTTTATATTTTTTTTTTAAATGATGATTTAAGCATTTTCTTACAGACTATATTTTCATCTGTTTCTTTAGCAAATAAATTGTGAAGAATTCATCTCAGAAATTCTGGCAGCCAACCAAAATCCTCTAAGATGATTTCTTTTTGTTTTGTGTGATGTCTAAAACTAATTGAAGAGCAAAAGTGAACTATTTCTATAGTAATATGTGTTTTAAACAAGTTTTATTAGATCCAACTGACAAGGTCTGTCTTAATTTTTTTTTTTTTTTTTTTTTTTTTTTTAGCATTAGTTGTAGTTCATCAAGATCAAAATTGTTTATAAACTGTCCAAAGTTCATTTTTTGTTCTAAAAATTGTAACAGTTTTTATTAAAAACTAAATGTCATCAGTATCATAGACAATTTGTGACTATATCAATTTTTTTTTTGTGTGTGTGTTATGATATTCACTGGAAAGAAAAACTCAAAATACCCAGATCTATTAATATACAAAATAAAAAAAAAAAAAAACTCTCATTTAAATATATTCCACCACAGGTGACAGCATTTTTAAATGTGTATAAAATATTTATAATACATACAAAGTATTAAATTGTTGTGGAGTACCAGAGCACCCCACCAACAAAAGATAAATAACACACTCTCTTACTGAGAGAGTGGAAGTTGAGCAGAACTGAGATGAAATTCATGATTAACTGTTATTCTAGTAGACTGTGTTCTTGACTCTTAGAACCATATTATTCTTCGGAATAAATTACTACTACTTTTTATATGTGTAGTGACTTATCCATTTCATGATACAGTATTTGACAAGAGATTCAAAATTTAATTTGACATTGAAAAATTTGAATATTGATACTAACATGGACTGAGGATCCGAGTGTAAAAATTTATAGTCATATACTAAGAAATTATTTGGTAACTACTCGACCTTAGAATAATTCCAAGTCAAACGTGTAAAAAGAAAAAAGAATTTTATCTGGTTGATAAGTTAAAATTTTTTCTCTATAAAGAAACATGGAGGATTTTAAGGAAACAATGCTGGAATTCATGAGAATCCAGCAGAAACAAAATGGACAGTTGGAAGAACGATGATGTTTGGACCAGGAACACTCTGAGAAACAAAATGAACGGTTCAAAACATGTTCAAATTATTAAGGTTAAAAAAGGAAAAAGAGCAAGGCAATTCATTCTCTCAGGATTTGGTAATAAATTCAATTGGCAAATTTAAATACAGTCCTGAGGAGGAGATAACTTTTGCAGTGTATTTTTGCCATTATGAAGAAATCTTTCAAAAAGATTGTGCTACATGGTTGGATGAAAAGAAAATTAATTCTGGAAAAAATTTAGAGGGAGAAAAGTTCTTTTCAACACAAGGTGGCAATGTTTGAACCTTAAAAAGAAAAGTCGGGAGGATTACTTGACTTTTGCTGGGATTGTCAATAGAGAGTGTCAGAAGTTTACTCCTGATATGTTTGATTTTTGTACAAGGACTGATGTCTCCAGAGGATACCGAGATCAGACAGAGAATTTTTCCTGAATTAGAACAAAACCTAAAAATCAGTCTGCAAATGGTCAAAGAAGAATGCAAATGAATAGAAAATCTTCAACATGACATGGCAACAATAGAGGAACATGATGTGTCAAATATTCAGACAATTAAGATGACATAAAGAAAATGTTGCCCAGATAATAAACCCTCATATTAGAAAAAAAATAATGTTTCAATTGTGGCAAAAAAGGATACAAGCCTGGGCATTGGAGAAAACCGAAAAGTAAAAAGAAGTCAAAAATGGAAAAGACAATTCAACTTCAATGGAAAACAAGAATAAAAATGATGAGAAAGTTTGTGAATGTACAGATGAACAAGAAAAATGTTGAATTCCAATTGGATACCGGTTCAAATCTGACATTGATAGATGAACGATCTTGGGAAAAAATTGACAGACCAACTTTACTGATCATGAAAAGAATTGCTCATAGAATTACAGGAAATAAAATAAATTCTGAAGCAGATTTTTACACAAATGTGACATTTATAGGCAAAACTAAAATTAAAAGGGTTCATTATGAAACAAACACAGAACCTGTTCACTATGGATTGGATAGTCATTCAGCCTTCTTAACCAACCAATTAATTTATTCTGATTTAGTGTCAGTGTTAATTCAAACAGTGGAAAAATTTAAAAAATGAATTAACCATAAAATTTCCTGAATTTTTTTCTGAGAGTCTTGGCAGGTGCATCAGAGCTAAAGCGACATTCAAACTGAAAGATAATATGATGCCTATATTGAGACCAAAAAGAAAAGTACTCTTTGCAGCAGAAGCTTCTATTAGTAAAGAGTTGGACCGTTTATAAAAAAATATGTATGCTAAGCAAAATGGAGTGCATTGAGTGGGGAAAGCCCTGCCATTTATGTATAAAAGAAAAATAATAAAATTAGACTTTGTGCAGATTTTTCTACAGGATTGAATAATTGTTTGGAAACATACAATTACCATCTGCTGAGTCCGGAAGACATATTCATAAAATTGAATGGTGGCAGAATGTTCTCAAAACTGGATTTGTCTGAGGTGTACCTCCAGATTCTTGTCAATGAAGAATATGTGAAGTATTTAACTATAAGTATGCATAAGGGTCTGTACAGACTGCCATTCAGGATAAGTCACACCAGGCATTTTTCCAACAAATCATGGATA
Source organism: Acanthosepion pharaonis (assembly GCA_903632075.3). Lineage (NCBI taxonomy): Eukaryota > Metazoa > Mollusca > Cephalopoda > Sepiida > Sepiidae > Acanthosepion > Acanthosepion pharaonis. The sequence continues at coordinate 244,340 of CAHIKZ030004013.1, forward strand.
CATCATTGAGTGACATGGACTTTGCAATAGCCTACCTTGATGACATCTTAATTAAGAGTGAAAGCCAAGAACATGTTGAACATGTTAAAGAAGTTTTTGAAAAATAAAACAGTATGGACTTAACACTTAGTTTCGATAAATGTGAATTTTTTTTTTATGTAACATTAAGTATCTCAGACAAGTTATAGATGCAAAAGACAGAAAACCAGACCCATAGAGTGCGATAAGAAATGTGTCCCCCTAATAAATGTATCAGCCCTACAAGCATTCTTGGGTCTAAAAATTACTATGGTTATATTATCCCAAGTATGCACATATTGAGAGCTCCTTTAAAAACTTGTTAAAAATAGATTCCTAATGGTACTGGAGTATGAAGTGTCAGTGCTTTTGAGGAAATTAAAATGATATTAATGTCAGACTTAATTCTGGTGTATTACAATCCAAATAAGGATATTATTGTTGCAAGTGACACTAGTAATTTGGGCTTAGGAGCTGTAATATTACACAAAGAAAGCAATAGCCAAGTAAAAGCAAAAGCAATTGTACATATATCAAGAATCGTATTGCCAGCTGAAAAAGAATACACCCAAATTGAAGAGGCTTTAGACATAATTTTGGCAGTAAAAAGGTTCCATAGATTCATATATGGAAGGAATTTTATGCTTCAAATGGACCGTCAACCATTACTGTCTACCCTTTTTTGGCTCCCAAAAAGGGTTTCTTACATCTACAGGAATCAACTTCAGAGATGGGGTGCAATATTATTAAATTATAATTTTAAGATGGAGTATCTTCCATCAAAGAGGTTGGTTCATGCAGATGGATTATCCAGGGTAATCCCAAAACTATGTGATCTATTAAAGGAAACTGTGATAACAGCGTTAAGAATGGAAATAAAAAACATGCTATGCAACACCATATGGGAATTACCTGTGACGCTTGAGGAAATCAAGATCAAAGAAAAAATAGACAAGTATATCAAAGAGAAAAAGAAGCAAATTAGTAGCCAACATTACAAAATGAATAATGGTGAAAATTTTTTTTCTATCTGTGATGGAATATTAATGTACAGCGAATGTGTGGTAATGTGGGAAGTGCTAAAAGAAAAGAATACTTAGATTTTCATACCGGACAACCTGGTATATTGAGGATGAAAAGCTTTAATGAGAAGCTGTGTTTTTTTGGTCAAATATGGACAAAGATATAGAGAAAAATGTGCTGAGGTTGTGTGATAGCAACAGAGGCACTACTGGTGAAATTTAACCCTTGGCCAAAAACAGACAGAGCTTAGCAAAGGTTGCATATTGATTTTGTCACAGTGGAGTAATGGATAGCAGCTCAGATTGCAGAATCTGGGAACTGAGTTTGAATTCCAGTCAAATCCATTACATTCATTTATGTGCTAATACCCTTGTGGAAGGTATGAATCCTCTTCTTCTCCCCCCAGCTATGGTTAAATAGCAGGACAGACCGGGTTCTATAGCCTTTGATGGCAGCTCGGCTACTGCAGAAAGAAATGGCAACCTACTGTGAGGAAAAAATCTGCCTCGTTAGTCAGGTATCGAAAGATACATGATTGTCCACATGTGTATCTCGCATAGCACATAACTGATTGAGGTCCAATAAAGAGGCAATACTATTTGATTGTGGTTGATAGTTTTACAAAATGTCCAGAGGTGATAAAATTTTAAAATCCTATGTCTTGTGCTATGATAAAATTTTTGCATTAACTTTTTGCAAGATTCAGTGTTCCAGATACAATTGTTTCAGAAAATGGCATGCTTGTAAGTTTTTTTTTTTTGTTTTTTTTTTTTCAAATTGTACATCTGATTACCGCACGATATCACCCACAATCTAATGGCCAAGCAGAAAGATTTGTGGATACATTCAAGCAAGCACTGAAAAAAGTTGGACGGAAACAAATCCATTGAGATGCTACAATTATTAAGAGTATATCAGATGACATCAAACCCAAGTACAAATTTATTAATATAAAATCTGTATTCAACAAGCTGTTATCAAAGAAAAATATAAAAGAAAGAAAAAAACAATTACAAAATCCTATACACCAGGCGAAAAGACTTTTTTTTCAAAGAATATAGGTACAGTAAAGAGTTCTGGAATGTTGGTGTCATAGATAAACACATCAGGAGATTGACGTATATGATTAAAGGTATGTAAAAGATGGTTAAGAGACATCACAACCAGATAAGGAAAGTGTACTTGAATGATATGAATAATCAAAAGGAAGAGCCGATGAAGGTTATTAATGACATATTCAAGGTACCAAAGCCTTTAGTAAGCCCCAGATGAGATGTAAAAGGAAATTGTCAGGGATTATACAAATCAATCCTAAAAAACATGTCTTCCAGAGGAAGTAGTAAATTCAAAAAAGGTGAGTGTTGTGGAGTACCAGAGCACCCTTACAAGATGGACCAATCTAAAAATATAAATAACACACTATTACTGAGAGAGTGGAAGTTGAACAGAACTGAGAAGTTCACAATTAACTGTTATTCTAGTAGACTGTGTTCTCGACTGTTAGTACCCTATTATTCTTCAGAATAAATTGCTACTACTTTTTATATGTGAATCAACTTAACCATTTCATGATACAATATAAATATATTCTTTTTGATGTTGCCAAAATTTGTGAAATCAATTCTACACATGATGTCACTTATGATATATTCTATATTTAAATTTGAAAATGCCCAAGTGTAGCTAATAAAACTATTGTCTGCAATACTGACAATATTTAGTTTTTGATAATGACCAGGACAGACAAAAGTACTTAAACAAAAAAAATATGAATTTTGTATAGTTTATCCACAATTTTGATGCCAATGTGGAACAATTTACCCAAAAATAGAAAAAAAAAAAATTAAAAACGAAGCTTGTCCATTGAATTTAATAAAATCTGTGTAAATGAAGTCTTGCTACCAAAATATATATATATATGGTTGTGTATTTGGGTAGCAATTCCTCTTTAATACATATTTCATTAAATGAGATTGAGAATGTAGTTTTGCTTAGGTTTTTTATTACATTTTTCTTGTATGTTGACAAGTGTTTTTTCTGACGATGATATCAGAATTTTTCAAAAGTTGGTTGATCTATTAGTCATTTTCAAGTAGTTTGTAATAAATGGTGTGTAACTAGACAGCTTAAAAGTTGTTAAAAGTAGATATTAATTTCTGAATGGGGCCAGTACATTTTGACCCTGTTCATAATTTATATTAAGGATTGGTTTCTTGTTTTATTATAATATGAGCTCCCATCACTTGTAAATACTTTTTGGAGTTAGAAGTATGCATCACATTAGTAGGTTAGAAAAAAAAAAAAAAGAAATCAAAGCTTAATAACATCAACTTTTTTTTTTTTTTTAAGTCGATTTCATCCCAAGCAGCACAGTAAAGGCACAAATGGTTACTAGGTGTAGAAAAATTTGGAACAGAAACATTACTAATGTGTGGAAAGAGTAATCAGCAGTTCTGTAGATATGATTGGCATTGCTTTTAAATTTTTGGAAATCAAATTTGGCTCGAAAGTATGGAGCCAGAAGGGAATTCACCGTGCGGGAAATGAAACTTTTGGCTAGATTAGCTGCAAATTCTATGTTATCTCAACTGTAAATTGATGAGATCTTGATGGAAATCTAGTCCTGCACTTAAATTCAAGTCGTCTTGGTACCGTAGTGAAGAGCTCATCTGAACAATTACCATGAAAGCAAAGGCACAGGGAGGCAAAGTTTTGGAGGTGGGAAAGTGACTGAAGCCTAGATGCCAGATCAGGACCGATAATATTGCTAATTTTCTTTGGAGTTTATTAAGGAGCTCAATGTAAATAGCAGTTGAACACAGCTATAATGCACTGGCAATATTCAAGAGTTGATAATGTATAATTCAGCAACTTGTACACTGTGTACAATAGCTCTTGCACACCATTTTATTATAGTAGTATAAATAAATTTCTTAAAAATAGTTTAGCTGAAAGCATTCTGAATTAATGGATATTTTTGCATTCATTAACTCTAGGAAAGAAAAAACATGTTTGCATACAAGAAAAATATAATAAAAGCACTTGACAAAAGTACTTTTAGTCTTGTTTAATGAAAACCATTTTAAAATTATATTTTGTGGTGAACTGATGAGAAAAATAGTGAGCACAAGTGAGAGCAGGTGATATGCTTATGGTTGCAGTGTAGTAAAGTGATGTTTGGATTTTTGGATTATATAACTTCATGTAAAACAGTTTAAAAGAAAAAAATATGAAGAAATAAAAATTAACATTTGCTGGGTGGTGGAATCATTATTCAGTTTTTTGTTAATACAGTAAGAATAAAAAAAAATATCTTTTTTTAGCATTTCTTTGGCTTTTGTTAAATCTCCTAGAGAAATTGACAATGTAAAAGTTTGATTAGTTAAACTCGATTTTTTTTATTTTTTTTTTTTTTTTATTTAAACGATTCTTCAATGTAAGAGTGAAGTTAAAGGTACGGTGTAAAGTTAACTCATGAAATGTTAGAAAGGGTGAAAGTAGAGAAAGTTGCAGTTTATTAGTCATGCATAAAAAAATGTTATTTATCAAACTCAGATCGGTTGAAAAGCAGAAAAAGCTGACCGATCAATAGCATCTAATCTATAAGTGTTACGTCATGCACCTACGTTTTCATTGTTTTCTTGCTGAGCCTCAACAAATGCCTGAACATGATTGCACTGAACTGTTTGTTCATCAATTGAAAGGTGCTGCGATTGTGCATCCTGACCTTGAGACCGATTGTCTCTATCACGTGGCCCTTTCCGGAACATTCCACTGAAAAGAAAAAAAAAGAAAAATTCAGTATTTTTAGCTCTATTTTTTAGGTGTCAGAATGAAAATCTTGAAAGGTTTTTTTTCTGTCTGATTAATTGATTATAGTATTATTGTTGTTTTCAGGAAGGCCATTTTGATAAAAGATTTTGAGATGTGGTTATTCAACAGTAAGTGACCATAGAAAACAAATCGAATACTGTGTGGAAATATAAGAAAAAAAAAATCTTGGTGCAAAAACAAAATTGAATAACACAATGCACAAGATAATTTGATAGCACATTCTGAGACTTTTATAGATGAAGATATTTGCTGAATGACTATATTTGATAGAATTTGACCATTTCCTTTTTCTTGAGATTCTCCAATACAAGGCTCAAGAGGTACTCAAGTTAGAGGGTTATTGAATGTGGTATGATATAAATGTAAGAGGTGGTAGAAAGTAGAGGACAGAGGTAATGACTGACTTTTGATTTTAAAAGCTTAAGATTGGGATTTTTGTTATGTCAATGAATACTTGTTGTCACTTTTATAATGCTCATTGCTGTAGAGACTTTATAATTGCAAATACAACTATAGTAATGCTGTTGAACAATACTGGTGTCAGATGGCTATGAATAACGCTCATACTAATAGTACTTCCTTGATAATACTTGCTCAAATAGTAATTTGTATAGTGATCACTTAGATGTCATGCTAATTCCTATATATACATTTCATTTACAATCATGTGATCTACTTATTCAAAATGGGATCACCTGTGTTTGCTCTCTGGTGATCTGTGTTCAAACTCCAGTGTTGGCAGCGACACTTTATTTCTATATAACAGTAATATTCAGAAAATCCTCCTCAAGGAAGTCTGTTCCACAAAGTAGCTGCTCTGGGGAAGAAGTTGTCGGAGTAGAACTTTTTCTTTATGTTTTGATTACAGAGGATATTAGAGTAATTCAACTCCATTGCAGTACTGTGGAATAGCTTAGCTCTAAATGTCTTAACTGGTGAAATTAAAGAATGGATATATTTTATAAATATTTTTTACATTTAATTATGAAGCGACACTAGCACTGTTACATTGGTTTGGTTTATTTTGCAGCATATCAACCACAATGGGTTATTTAATGCTGACAATTTTTATTGCTGGTAATATTTTTATTCATAAATGTATTGCTGTTAGATTTTTGAAAGAAAAAAAAATTATTTCTGGTAATATTTTTTTTTCTTTAAAAATGTACCACTAGTAATATTTTTTCAAAAAATGTATAACTGGTAATTTTTTTTTTTTTTTTTTTTTTTCAAAAATGTATAGTTTAGTTTTGTTTTACGGCATATCAAACTCAATGGGTTATTTAATGCCAACAAGGTTTTTATTACTGGAAATTTTTTTTTTTTCCAAAAATGTATTGATGGTAATAATTTTTTACGAAGTATTGCTGGTATTAAAACCTATTTTTTACACTTTCATAGTGTTTTAACCCCAGTTTGCAGATTAACTATTTACCCATAAATAGGACCCTAACAGGTGCTACCACCCTGAGTCAGGGTGGATCTGGGAACTCCAGCAATTAAGAGGTGGTTCACTGTTCCTCAATGCCTCCTGATCAGAGGCCTTGCTGTTGGACGTAGTTTATCATCTTACCCAGGATGCAGATGTAGTTTATCATCATACCTAGGATGGCACACTGTTAGAATTTATTTTATTATTTCTCGGAAATATGAAATAAGGCAATTAGATCAAAACCTTATGATTCTAGCTGTTGCTTGAACTAATATTTTCATTCCTTATGGTTTTGTTACTTAGACAGACAGGCATATGGCTACATGTTGAAACACAGGTTCCTATATGATCACCAAAGTTAACAATGTTGAGCCTGTTTAGTACTTAGATGGGTGACTGCTTTTGTAATACCAGATGCTGTAAGTGTGGATGTGCGAGTGGTGTAATGGATAATGGCTCAATATTGTTAATTGAAGAGCTGAGTTCCAATTCCTGTTGGGTTTGTTATATTCACTGATATACAAATACCCTTGGGGAAGTTATGAATCCAACTCTTCTACCCCCACAGCTATGGGTTAATTCACAGAACCATTATTAATGCAAAAAAAAAAAAAAAAATCTTACAATCTAAAAATTATTTTCTGACTCTAAATAACCTGAAAATGGAGTTGTTAATCATTGCCAGATGATGAATTCTTTAGCTTACCACTGTGTCACCTAAAACGTAAACTAGAAAGGATGGGGATATTAGTTCAATGAAATCATGATACATCACAAATATTTATGAAATTTTCAAAACCAAATAACTTCAATTGTTTTTTTTTTTTTATATATATATAAATACCTGTCTTTGTATCCTTGACATTCTTCTTTCATGCACACACACACACATACATATATATATATATATATATATATATATATATATATATATATATATATATATATATATATATAAGGTCATCCCATAAGTTCTGTCCGAATTTTGAATAAAGAAAACAAGTGACCAAATGTTACATTTAATTACAGATTCAATCAACAATGTATTTTCCCTGATTATCTATGACTTCCTTCCCTCTCTTAACAAGCTTACTAATTCCATTACTGTAAAATTCTTTTGGCTTTGATTCGAAGAACTCACAAATGTCAGTTTTAACCTCTTCCTGTGTTACAAAAGCTGTTTCTTCCAAATGATTCTGTAAGCTATGAAACAAATGGTAGTCTGAAGGAGCAAGATTGGGAGAATAAGGTGGATGAGGAATTTTCTCCCAACCAAGTTCTTCGATCTTTTGTGACAACATCACCTCTTTTTGATTCACTAAAGCAGGTCTTTTTTTCCTCAAAGCTTGGTTCAAATGCTCTAATTGCTGACAGTATATTTGAGCATTAATTGTTGCATTAGGTGGTAAGAATTTAAAGTGGATTATTCCTTGGCGAACCCACCAGATTGAAAGAACCTTTTGCCCATGAAGTTCCCTTCTCAGCTGTGGCTGGGGTCCTTCCCCTTTACCAAGCCACTATCTACAACACTTAACATTTCAATAAAAGAACCATTTTTGGTGCCAGTCACAAATCTATCCAAAAAAGGTGAAACAAGTTGGTCAGAATGGAGAGAAGAGCAGATGTCAACTCGGGATTTGAGGTTGTTTTCAGACAATTCATGAGGCACCCATTTTCCAAGTTTAGGAACTTTCCCAAGTTGTTGAAGATGATGAACAGTTGCATGGTTTGAACTGAGAACCACTGCCAATTCCTCAACTGATGAAGCAAGATTTTCTTCAAGGGCTGCTTCAAGAAGCTTTTCCTCAAACTCAACTGGACGTCCTGTTCGATCTTCATCTTCAAGGGTGAAATCTCCACCTCTGAATTTTGCAAACCATCATCTGCAAGTTCTTTCATTCACACATTCCTCTCCATAAACTGAGTGAATGTTTCTAGCCACTTTGGCTGCTGAGTTTCCTTTCTTGAACTCATAAAACATTATGTGCCTCAAATGATTCTTGGGTACTTCCATGTTAGCAGGGTTTTAATCAAACAAAATTTAATTTTATTGTTCTCTGAAATAAGATTTGATCAGTTTAAATGCATCTAAACATAAAAAATAATGTTCAGCTCCATTAGACATTATAAAATACTCTTTAAATTTTTTTCATTTTAACAAAAAGTTGAAATTCGGACAGAACTTATGGTATGACCTTATATATATATATATATATATATATATATATATATATATATATTTGTCTTTCATAAGCCATTATCAAAACAGTTTGTGTAAATTAACAAGGTTTTGTTACTAGATATGCATTGTGTTTCTTTGGGTTTTTTTTGCATATACCTCAATATATAATCTTGGGTTCTTCAACTATCTGTTGCTCATAACAATATTGGAACATATTTGCATTAATAGTGAAAGTATCTAATGTTCAAACCCATCTTCAGGGATTTCCATGACAGGCTTGAACACTGAATATGTGGAAAATTTGAACCTTCATTTCTACAAAAAAAACCTGTTAAATTGATGTTTTTTCTTTCCATTGACAATGTTACTATTTTAGTTACCTTCACTCTTCAGTAATGTTTGTTTTTAAAAAATAATGGTTAAAACTGTAATAAAAACTAAACACATGAAAGTGAACTTATACATTTGATTTATTCTTGAGAATTGACAATAAAAGCAATAAACACTATTTGATTGCTTATTTACACTATTATTTAATGGAATGGTTAGCAAAACATTGTCTAAGTGCCAATGGTTTCAAACTTTATAAAATGGTAAATAAAGATTTTGTTATAGTTCACATATTTTAATAATTTAGTAAATGTTTATGAATAAAAAATTTTTCATATTTCTTTCTTTTAGAAATTGCTAAATAATAAATATTGCATTGCATTAGTTTTAAAATTGTATTAGTCTTTAAAATGTTGTAAATATAAAGTTATTCTTGTAAATAAACAATCTAATAGTGTTAAATATTTTTGTTGTAAATTCTCAAGAACAAAAAAAATGTATAAATTCACTTTCATATGTTTAAGTTTTATTACAATTTTAATCATCACTTTTTAAAAGAATAAATATTGTAGAAGAGTGAAGGTAGTTAAAATAATAACAGTGTCAATGGAAAAAAAGCCTTTCTTTTGACAGTTCGGTTTTTGTAAGCATGAAGATCCAAGTTTGCCATTTTTTTTTTTTTTAAATTAATATTTTCATTATGATTCAAAATATTTTATAAAATCCAAATTTTTAAATTAATGCTTTAAGGAAAAAATTGTAAAAAATGAATACATTCATTAACCTATATAAATATTTTTGCATTCAGTTTTCAGATTGACCAAGTGGGTTAAAGAAATAGTTAATTTTATTTTGTTTTCTAATAACTTATGAAAGTTATGAGAGAGAACATAAAACACTTTACCATATAGCATAGAAGAAGTATGTCAAACCGGCAACAGCTAAAGTGCCTCCACCTATGACTGCATACATCCACATGGACATACCACTCCTTTTTACTGCAAAATAAAATAAAAAAAAAAACATTAGATGTATTTTTATTTAGTTTTATCAAACAAGAAGCATAAGTTTTTATCCCTGAAAAAACGAAATCTGAGATTAATTTCCTCCATAATTAAATAATTTGAAAAACCCTAGAAAGATGATTTGGTTTATCTCATTTGATAATTTACCCAGATTTGGTATGGAGATTAATGCTAAAAGAAAATCTAACCAATAGGAAATGGTCTTTCAACCAAGATAAAATTTAAATCCAGCAGCCAATTCAATTTCGTTTGCTTTGTTTAAAAATTAATATATATCAACCTCAATGGATTATTTAATGCCAACAAGGCTTTTGTTGCTGGTAATATTTTTTTCCAAAAATGTATTGCTGGTAATAATTTTTTTAACAATTTATTGCTGGTATTAAAACCTATTATTACACTTGCATAGTGTTTTGACCCCAGTTTGAAGGTAACTATTTGCTCATAGTTGGGACCCTAACAGGTGCTGTGACCACAGCAATTAAGAGGTGGTTCCACACTCCTCAAAACCTCTTGATCAGAGACCTTGATGTTGGATGTAGTTTATCATCTTACTGAGGGCATGCCAATTGAGATATCTTGACACAATTATCAATGAAGAGTTTCAGAATAGAAATAATTTCAAGAGGAGCACAAACAATCGCAGTTTATGCAAAACTAAGAACCATCTGGAAAGACAAGAACATTTGGCTGAAATCTTTGCCTGGAAACCAGGAAAATGGTTGAAACCAGAGTTTGAACAAAAATTGTCTGATGCTTTCTGAGCGTTTTTGGCTTTCATAAGCCATTATCACAAACAATGGCAGTTGTTATAAAAATAAGAGCCATCAGAAAAGATAAGATATTATGTCTGAAATCAAAGCTCAAACTGTTGTATGCATTGACGTTCTCATTAACAGTGGAATTATAGTAAAAAATCCAATTTTTAGAAATGAGGTGCTACAGCACCATCCAAGACATTTCCTATGTATATCGTATCACAAATGGTGTAGGATGAGACACCATCAGACAAGAAAAAGGCTTGTTGAAAGATACCATCAGGAAGAGAAATTTGAAATGGTTTCTACGTTAGGCAAGAAAAAATGGGCTGACAACATCATTGATTGGACTAGAAGATGATTCACAGAGACTCTAACATCAAAAAACGACCAATATAGCAGGATCTGGTCATGTGTTTAACTGTTTTTCCTCAGGTACTTTGAAATTTCCATTTCTTATTTTGGCTGTTTGATAATTTGAAGTGTTTTACACAGTGTATACAAAGGGTTATCGGCAGTGGCTGCCCTAGGGTTGCTGGTACCTCAGGCATGCCGAACTTTGGTGCTCTTACAAGTATAATTTTTGTAAATTTTCACAAGGAGAAAAAGCAGAATATATAAAATAAAGAGTTTATTACAATATACAACTTAATACAAGCTAAAGAAAATCTTCATTATTCTACCTGATAATTTTGTTTTCTAGCCTTTAGATCTGCAAATGTTTTTATGACACTTTCTATACCTATCTCCTTTACCAGATCATTTTCTGTTGACAAAATAGCCAAAGAATTTAATGTGTCTTGAATCATGGATGATCACATGTATGTTTGTATAAGCTTTAGTTTTGGAAGATCCAAAATACATGACATGATGGCACCACAGGCAACTGTCCAAGTTGCTAGTACCTTTAGCTGACCCTGGTTATCAGAAATGGTTCTACTAAGTTTACATCCTTAAACTCTTATAGCTTTGAAACACTTATTTTAGTATCCACTTATCATAAACTGTTCATTTTGATTATCTTTTGATTACTATCTAAATACCCTGTCCTGTAAATAGAGAAAAGTAACTTGCATTATTTACATTATTCAGCCTGTTATCCTCATCTTCATTGCCATATTCACATTTCTGCAGTTATACACTCCTGCCGTCTTCAGGTGATTGGAATTTCAAACTGAACTCTATATTTCATCCATTAGGGTAGATTGTTCTAGATCCACGTGCCATGCCTCTTCCAGATGTCTCAATTACTTCCCTTTAACTCTGCCACAATGGACGAAATAAAGAGTTCGGTTTGAAATTCCAATCACCTGAAGAAGGACAGAGCATACTATAAATGAAACGTTAATATGGCATCAAGATGAGGATAACAGTCCAAATAATGTAAGTAATTATAATACCTCATCTCAGAGATAGAGAAAAGGAAGTTACTTTCAAAGTTCTTTTATGTCTCTAAAGTTTCTATATAAACAACATTGCCACCAAGACATCTATTTCCTAAATTTCTTTTTGTCATTATGTTAAATCCACTTGAATTTCTTACCCTGGACAAAACTACAGAAACCTAACCATGAAAGAAGCATTTAATAATTATAAAACTTCAGCAAACTTAATATTTTTCCCTTGCTTAAATTATTCAATACAATTTTAAGAAAATCTAATTAAACAGATTATTTTGATTCATTTAAATTATTCCATAAAGGTTTTTTCTGTTCCATTCCACAATTTTGCAGTAACGTAAAACATCAGACAACAACAATGAATATTATGGATGCTGTATGTTTTCTAACTTACAACTGAATTTTGACAAAGTGAATATAAATTCTTTTTATCTAAACATATTTTCAATGAATTTTTAAAATTATCAACAAATATTATATGTAGCAATCTGCAAAATTTGGCTTAAAAATAAATAGCACAGATGCTATAAAATATACACATGCTATAAAATACACACATTTAAAAATTATACAAATTTGATATTACTGCTTATGTCATAAATGCCATTTGTTTTATATATATCTGGTGAAATAAATTATTACAAATAGAGCCGTAAAGTGGTCTGTTTTTCTTTAAATTAAAATATATATATAAAAGGCAGTAAACATATCACATGTTAGCTGTATAGAATATGCTGGGCTTTTTATTCTAGTGATGTAAGATGGGGTCAGAGACAAAATTAGCCTTGCATGAATTTATAAAGACATTTGTGTTCTGTAAAAATTGATATGTATTAAATTTTTAATATCGATAAATATTTCACTTCTCTACTTACCATGTGACGTGTTCTCTCTTGTAGTTGTCTGTACTGGTGTGTTGGTTGTTATGATTGGGCCACAGCTGATGAGGATTTTATCTTGGTAGACAGGCTCGTAAGATGGTAGACACTGGCAAACATTGATGTCGACACACTCGGAGCCATTTATTCGTGAACAAGGGGGATCACACCTAAGAATATTCCCCGGGTAGCTCTTCTCCTCACATGCACCTAAAGAAAGTAGAGGGGAAGGGATTAGTAAAATTTTGCAAAAAAAAAAAAATTTGATTTCTAAAGATAATTTTTCAAGTTCAAAAATTCAGAATATCATTTGTTTGAGATACGCTTTTGAATAATTCAAGGAATAATGATGAACTAATGTCTTGAACAAAATAGCTTTCTTGACGTCAGTGTTTCATCTGTTGATAAGAGCAAAAAAAAATTTGAGGAAGGCAAATGGTAATGGTTATATTAGTTGTTTACTTATAGGGAAACATTAGGCATTCATTAACCGAGTATCCAGATGTTTTGGTTGAAATTAATAAAATCTTTCTCTTAAAAGAATTTTTTAGAAAAATACATTTCTCAAGTCCAGTAGCAGTTTTTTTGTTTTTTTTTTCTTTTTGCTTATTCATTTTATCCCAGGTAAGGCAATAAAGCCATTAAAACACTGAGTGCGGAAGAATATGAGAAAAAGTAAAACATTATAAAGATGAGAGACTAATAATAGAGCAGATTAGGAAGACACAAGATACTAAGTGACATTGCATTTATAGTTTTGAAGACCAAAGTTGACTAGAAAGCAAGAAACCTGAAGAGATTTCTATAACTGAGAAGTTGAAGAGATGAAACTATTAGCATAGAACTTGTAGTTATATTTTGTAATATTAACTGTAAAATGATTAGATTGAGCTACTAATCTGGTACTGTCCTTAAATTTGTAAACCTTATCACTCTTTTTCATAATGGTAGGAGTTTCCTTCCTAAACTTTTTATTTGAAGTAGTATGGAAGGACAATATGTTGATTATGTCATTATTTTTTCTTCAAGTTATGCAATAGCCATTTTGTTAGTTACTGTTCTTAAATGTCCTTCAATGATGCTATTTCTGCTATTTAGTACAGTTCTTTTTTTGTGATTCTATGGTGCCATTACACAATGTTCAAAAAAGTATGTTCATGACCAACATCCTTGAGATTCACACACTCCAAGACACTTTTAACCATTGATCTTAGAAAGTAGTTGTATACATTTGACAGTTTAGATATTTCTCAGTGAGTTTGCATGAAATCTGTATGAAAGTCTTGACAAGGTTATTTAAGAACATGAGTTTTCAGTTAATTTTTTTAGCTTTGTAGCAATTTGCAGTATTGAACAAGAACTACCTCTTATTTGGTATGTTCTATGTTCAATTTCCTTATCTCATATGCTAAATTTGTAATAACCGATCCATACACCAATTTATTTGAAGTGTTACTAATTTCACATTCTGAATTTTTATGATGGATTCATGGTAAGTGTCATCACTGCTTTCATTTCAATTCCATTCCAGATCATTGTTTTTGTTTTGGAGAGGTTTATTTTCAGTCCTATCTATTTCTGGGATTAATTGGTAGAGGCTCTTTTGTTTTTTATTTTTATTTTTTAAAGATCATTCTTATCTTAACAATGAATGCCTATGTCATCAGTATAGCCCCCACCACATCAACATCTGGCCTCAATTATCTTCTATTACTTTTGTTGTTTGGGATGAGACATGGACTACTTAAATGATCAGTACCCATCTCTTAATTTCTGCTAGGAAAGTTGGTTCACTGTCATACTAAGCAATTTTTTTTACCAGAATCTATCTTGCATCTTTTATAAGTTTACCATGCATTGAATATTTTTGCCACATCTTGTCTGGTGCTTCTGTAACATATTTAGAGATTCTGGACAAAATTCAAAGAAGAATCTGCAGTGTTATTAGATTTGACCTGGCATCTTTGCTTCAATCACCATAATGTAGTGTCTCTATGCCTTTCCTATGAATAATTTCATGGCAATTTTTCAGATGAGCTTTCCACTTTGGTGCCTCTACTTCATGAATTTAAGAGCAGTACTAAATTGTCAGCTTGCTCTCATCTTTTTATTGTTTAAATTGTTAGATGTAAGTTCTATTCTGATTGTTTCTTCTTTTGTACTTTTCCCTGTAGAACTCTTTTTCTGGCTTCTTGCTTTTCTGTCAACTACAATCTTCAAAGGTTTAAAGGAAGCGTCAATCACCATCTTTTCTCACTTTCAACTGTGTTTTTTTTTTTTATTGTGTTAGTAAAAATACCAACTAAATATTTGTATAAAAATACCAAAAATTCATTTTGAATTGAAATTCTATAGCAAAATTGAAGATATGGCATACATTGTCAAAGAAAAATAGAAACACAATTTGCTATGAAGAATCTCATTTCTTATAAGGAGAGAAGTTTTCACTTCTTGTTTGATTTTGTAGAATTATTTGTAAAACAAAAAAAAAATGCAGCTAAGTAATTATAATTTAATGTCATTTTCTTGAATTTTAAAGTTTGAATTTTAATATTTAGATTTCAGTGTTAAATAACCCATACAGCTGGATGGTCCACTGAACAAAAACAACCAAACAATCATTCATACTGATGAATAAAAATGAACATATATAACATGCCAAGCTGCATTCACAGTGTAACATGTTTTAGTTGAATGTAATCAACCACTATAAGACATAAAGACTACAAGAAAAACATGAGAAAACTAATTATGTCTTATAAAGCAGACATTAAACTTGAAAGTATAAAATTATGTAAAAAAATTTATATAGTTGAAGCCATAAAGCATTTAGATTTTGGCATTAAATAACCCATAGAGGTTGATATACCACGAACCAAACCTTCTTTTGACCTTTCTTTTTGATAGCATTTTCTGTTTCTTTCACACTCAGTAACCTTGCATCTTAGGGGCTTTATCACTTTGCTTGGGGGGGAAATGATAAAGAAATTATTCATGGGATAAGAATATTTTGACTTGAGGTTTTTCCTGTTAACAGTAGTAGAGGGTTATTTTTTTCTCAATGATAATTATGAAGAGAACTAAAAAAACTGGTTCCAATTCAAAAATATCCCAATAAATTCTTGAGATAAATCTTTCATATTTGATATGCTGATCTGTATATATTACTTTTAAATTTAGTGCTGTGGAATAGTGAATATCCAAAATCATTTATTTCCATTTATTAACTCTCTTATTTTGGATAAGTTCTCATGCGATATCAATCTCAATTTCATAGCAGTATCATACAATAAAGATATCTTTGAGACTTTGGCAAACTTTAGATTTAGATGCCTGAAAAAAAAATTAATATGTCAAAAGAATGATTCTTTTTTTTCTTTGACACCACTATTATTTAGTACTACCTACACTTGGCAATGTTTATTTACAAGATTATAAAAACATGTGAACAAAGTGCAGTGTGATATTTATTATTTGTTTTTGTAAAGATTTTTTTTTACTATTTTATAAAGAAATAAATGTGAAAAATGTTTTTTTCAAATTTAAAAAATAAAAAATGCAAAATTATCAAAAGATGTAAACCATCTCCAATGCAATATTTATTATTTACCATTTTATAATTATGGCAGTATCAAGAAATTCCTACATGAAAGAAATGTCCAGAAAATGCATTTTTAAAAAATTTATAATTAAAGTTACTTGTCATTGTCTGCTTATTTAAATTTTCTTGTTCATAGACAATTTTTCATAAATTTATGAATAAAAGAAAATTATTTTCATATTTATTTCTTTATGAATTTTTAAACATTGCATTGTATCAATTGGTTTGCACTCTTAAAATGTTCTGCACATGAAATTATTCTTCCAAATAAACAATCTAATGTTTCAAATTAAGCTATTTAATATTTTTGTTGTAAATTCTCAAGAAAATGTATAACTTCACTTCAATATGTTTGGATTTTATTAAAACTCTAATCATAGATTGTTTTTTTTTAAACAACAAACATTGCTGATGGAGTGAAAGTAGATAAAATAATAGCAGTGTCAAGAGAAAAGCTGTTCTTTTCCTACACTGTTTTATTGCAGCCATAAAAGTTAGTTTGCCAGCACTTTTATTAAGTCAAAATAGTGTCTTGAGTTTTTTGTGATTTCAGGTGAAAAGGTTGTGTAGGGATACAAAAGATGATTATCGCATTTTGGTTAAGATAAGTCACATGGATCACTTCATACAGTGATGGAAGTGATTAGTCAAGTTCATTCCCTTTACAAGAGCCAAACCAAGTTTTTGCCTTTTTATCTTGGTGCCTTGGCTCTAACTGAGGCTAAATATGCCTCCTTCAGCACATGCTACATCTTATAAACACATGGCATCTTTACCAATTGGAAATGTATCTTCCCTAGATGTAGAAAAAAAACTCCAGCTTGCAGTCCTCAATTTGGAAAAACTCAAGATTTGTTTCCTGTTCGTGGAGTGTCCTCACCTGGGACAGAGTAGATGAATCTGTAGTTCTAAACATGGCTTCTTTAGAAACACAGAACAATCTAGATATATGTATGACTCTAACTTTTCACTCTCCTTTCAGTGTAGATATATTCTTTGCGTAGAAAACATGTAAATATGTATATGTATTTTTGTCTGTTTTAGTATAAAATTCTCCCTGCAAAGAAAGCATGTTTGTCATTCCTTTTTCTTTCAGCTATTCTGTTCCATCCTTGAAATATGGTGTTATTATGGATATAATAATGCTCATAATGGGGGAAATGTAATTGGAAGAATAAACCATTCTTCATAGCTCCTCCCATTATATTTGCTGGAAATTTATGTAATAATTCATTTTAGATCAATTCTTTTTTTTTTTCCTGTTGTAAAAAGATCTTCCTGTTAACTTCCATAGTATCTGTTCTCTTTCCTTTTTTTTTTTTTTAATATCTATAACTAAAGAATTATAAATTAAATTTCATTAATAAATTTGGAGGCATGGTGGAGTAATGGATAGCAGCTCAGATTGAGAAATCAGAGAGCCAAGTCTGAATTCCATTCAAATCCATTACATTCACTTATATGCTATAACCGTTGAGAAAGGTAGGAATACTCCTCTTCTCCCCCCCCAGCTATGGGTAAATAGCAGGACAGACAAGGTTCTATGGTTTTAGATGGCAACTGGTCTACCACAGAAAAAAATGGCAACCTACTGCGGGGAAAAATCTGCCTTATCAGTCATATTATATTAAAAATAAACACCTTCAAATTTATATAAAGATCTGCCTCACTTTTTTGTGTAGGAGGCAAGGAAAGCAAATGTTTAGTCCGACTTGATTTCATTCTTTGAAACAGTAAAAAGAAAAATTCTGCTCCAATAAAACAGGAAACTCATATACTTCACTTGATATAGCGGATTAATAATGACTCTGAAGGCTTTTGTAAGTTTGGCAACACCAGTTAACTTGTCTAGTGACATATATAGACAATGGCTATTATGTCTTGAAATGTATTGATGTGCAATTTTGATTTATAACTTTGCTAAGTTCAGAATTTGATTTGTTCTTTCTTCTAAATGAATAAAGTGGCCAAATAGAAAGAACAATAAATCTGAAGCCGTGTCTGGTCAATACTTAGTGAGTAATCAATATGAAATGTACACAAAAGACTATTCTGAGTTGAACTTCTTCAAAACAAAAGAATTCTAAGATGGCAGACAGCAAAATATATCTTAGCTTAACAAATATAGAAATCCATGCAAGAAGTTGCAGACCATTCTTAAATGTCTTACAAATTTGACAGATTTATTTAATGAGACAGCCAGTGAAATTAAATCTGTAAAAAGAGATAACTGCAGATCTTATTGTAACTAATTCTTTTGATGTCTGGCATCATAAATTTCTCAGAAGAAGAGCATTAGGTTTAGTTTAGTTGATGGCTGCCAATTAATTACAGTCAGACATAGGAATACATTGACTTTACATGTGTCAATAGGTTCTACTTTCATGAAATAATGGACCAAAGGGAACTGGCAGTAAATGAGATTTGGCACTGATCAGTTTCTTGGCGTCATATTACAAACACATTTTATTTAAAACTTTGGAAGCATTTAAGCTCTCCACTTTTTCTCTCTGTTTCCTTTTATCTTTTCCTATTCTTCTCTCTTCACCTCATTCTCCTTCTCTTTTTGCATCATTCCTTATTTCTCTCCCTCCCCCACACTCTCCCTCTACTTCACCTCTCCTTCCTCCTCCCTCTCGCCTTCTTTGTGTCTCCCTCTCGCCTTCTCTGTGTCTCCCTCTCACCCTTCTTGTGTCTCCCTTCTCTGTGTCTCCCTCTCGCCTTCTCTGTGTCTCCCTCTCGCCTTCTCTGTGTCTCCCTCTCGCCTTCTCTGTGTCTCCCTCTCGCCTTCTCTGTGTCTCCCTCTCGCCCTTCTCTGTGTCTCCCTCTACGCCTTCCTGTCTCTCTCTGTGTCTCTCTCCTCCCCTCTCGCCCTTCTCTCCCCCGCTCTCTTCACTGTCTCCTCTCTGTCTCTCTCTTCTCTGCCCCTTCACTGTCTCCCTCTCCCCCCGCTCCTTCTGTCTCTCTCCCTCCCTCTCCCTTCTCCTGTCTCTCCCCCCGCTCCCCCGCCTTCACTGTCTCCTCTCTCCCCTCTCGCCTTCCTGTCTCTCTCTCCCCGCTCCCCTCGCCTTCACTGTCTCTCTCTCTCCCCGCTCCCTCGCCTTCCTGTCTCTCTCTCCCCCATCCTCCCCTTCACTGTCTCTCTCTCTCCCCCTGTCTCTCTCTCTCCCCCCCTCTCGCCTTCACTGTCTCTCTCTCTCCCCCCCCACTCCCTCTCTCTCTCTCTCTTCCCTCTCGCCTTCACTGTCTCTCTCTCCCCCGCTCCCTCTCGCCTTCACTGTCTCTCTCTCCCCCGCTCCCCTCTTCACTGTCTCTCTCCCGCTCCCTCTCGCCCCCCTGTCTCTCTCTCTCCCCCCTCCCTCGCCTTCACTGTCTCTCTCTCTCCCCCCTGTCTCTCTCTCTCCCTCCCCGTCTCTCTCCCCCCCCCTCTCGCCTTCTGTCTCTCTCTGCTCCCTCTCTTCTGTCTCCCTCCTCTCGCCCTCTCTCTCCCCCCGCTCCTCGCCTTCCTGTCTCTCTCTCCCCGCTGTCTCTCTCTCCCCGCTCCCTCTCGCCTTCTGTCCTCTCTCTCTCTCCCCCTGCTCCCTCTGCCCTTCACTGTCTCTCTCTCCCCCGCTTCCCGCCCTTCCCTGTCTCTCTCGGCTCCTCTCCCCCTGTCTCTCTCCCCCCTCCCTCTCGCCTTCCTGTCTCTCTCTCCCCGCTCCTCTACGCCTTCACTGTCTCTCTCTCCCTGTCTCTCTGTCTCTCTCTCTCCCCCCCGCTCCCTCTCTCTGTCTCTCTCCCCGCTCCCTCTCGCCTTCACTGTCTCTCTCTCCCCCGCTCCCTCTCGCCTTCACTGTCTCTCTCTCTCCCCTCTCCCTGCCCTCTGTCTCTCTCTCCCCGCTCCCCTCTTCTGTCTCTCTCTCCCTTCACTGTGTCTCTCTCCTGCTTCACTGTGTCTCCTGCTTTCTCTCTGACTTTCCTTCTCCTAGTAAAACTAATGTAAAAATAAAACAAACAAAACATTTTAATAAGTTCATCATAGTAAAACTTTACTTTCATTTCCTTCTAAATCCTTCATGAGTAAAAAATTTGTATTGAGTATGTTTGATTTATATTTTTTCCTTGTCCATTATGATTTCATCATCACAATTTTAAAAGTCAGCTGGTGCGAGAGAATAAAAACAAAATTGGCAAAATGAGGATCAAAATGAAATCAAGCAGAATCAAAACAAAAACAAAAAAATTATCTGCCCTTAAGTCAATGTCTACATCTCTTGTTTCTTAACATACCCAAAAAAGTGAGTCACATTTTTTCTTCATATATTTTTCTAAAGTAATTTGTTACTTTGTTTTCTTCTTACAGAAGGAAAAAAAAGATATAGCTTTTTTCATAAGCTCAAAAACAGTGTTCACCTATAACACCAAAAACCTTTAAATTGCAAATGAAATAAAAAAAAATATTTGAACTAACCTGACAAAAAGTTAAACCTTTTATTTGACCAATTCTGTGTCGAAAAGAGATATATATATATATATATATATATTTTTTTTTTTCTGAGAAACCTAAATACTCACAAGGCAGACAGTTATTCCCCTTGTTTGATACAAGGAGTTAATGCTCTCAAATATATTAAATTAGCCATACTCACAATATGATCAATGGTATAAAAAAAAAGACACAACATTATAAATGACAAAAACAAAACAAAATGGTTAAATGAACTCTGGAAAGGAATCAGCAAAGCTTCAGAAAGTGAAACGAGACACAATTATTGATTCTTTCATTCTTTTTCTTTCTACAAGTGCAATGCATTATGCAGTAGCTGGGTTGTTTATGCTGCTGGCAGTCTGCTTGGTTGACTGACTTACTAGTTTTCCTTATTGCTACTTGGGTACTATTACTCTGGTGAGATGTAAGAAACCAGTTTTACCAGCCAAATATATATTTTTTCCTAATAACTATCTTTCTTCCCTAATCATTATCTAATCTATACATCATACTTGTGAGCTCAGTAGCTAAGACAAAATGGCTTTTTTTTTATCATAGCATAAAGTTTCATCTTTTACATCTAAATAGGCTTTTTCTTCCTAAAGATTAGAACAGCAACTGTTATAGCCATCAGCTCGACACTTTCCCCTAAAGAATTTCTATTACGGTTTTAAAATGGATAAAAAGTGTTAAACAAAAACATGTAGTTGAGGTTAAGAAAAGGAATCCTTGCTTAGGCAATCTAAGCTTTTTTGCTCACAAAATGAGCTGTGAGTATAAGCATATCTGAAAATAAAGCTTTGATATGAGCATATTAAAGAGGCTTGAAACGGACTGTATTTTTTCTTTTATATATCAAGTAATAGTGGAAAATCTAAGTGATTTTATACAGTTCAACATTAAAATATATTAAAGTGATATTTTTATGATATAATTATACGAGGTCTGGGCATTTGCTAGATATTTTATAATAAAAAAAAATTTAATTTTCATCTGCAATTTAAGTGTTGCATGGCATTAGAAAATTACAAATAACTACAATAAAACCATATCACTGGAACACTGCCAACAACATGCAACTCTAAGAGTAAATAATGATATAATCAAGAAGTTTGCTTTCCACACTACCTTAAGCAAAAGGTTAGGAAGAACATCCCCATTAATACTAGAAAAAGAAATAACAGTGAACTTGAACATACCTTGTATACACTCACACGCAGAACATACATACCTTGTATACACTCACACGCAGAACATACATACCTTGTATACACTCACACGCAGAACATACATACCTTGTATACACTCACACGCAGAACATACATACCTTGTATACATCACACGAGAACATACATACCTTTGTATACACTCACACGCAGAACATACATACCTTATATACACAGAACATACATCATACACTCACAGAGAACATACATACCTTTGTATACACTCACACGCAGAACATACATACCTTTTGTATACACTCACACGCAGAACATACATACCTTGTATACACTCACAATAGAACATACATACCTTGTATACACTCACACGCAGAACATACATACCTTGTATACACTCACACGCAGAACATACATACTTTGTATACACTCACACGCAGAACATACATACCTTGTATACACTCACGCAGCAGAACATACAGAACCTTGTATACACTTTGTACACACGCAGAACATACATACCTTGTATACATCACACGCAGAACATACATACCTTGTATACACTCACACGCAGAACATACATACCTTGTATACACTCACACGCAGAACATACATACCTTGTATACACTCACACGCAGAACATACATACCTTGTATACACTCACACGCAGAACATACATACCTTTTGTATACACTCACACGCAGAACATACATACCTTGTATATCACACACTAGAACATACATACCTTGTATACACTCACACGCAGAACATACATACCTTGTATACACTCACATAATCATTTCTTACACAGAAAAAGCTTTCAAGAACAAACATTACAAGAGACTTTCATGAACATTCTTCCAGTGAACTTTAGAACACTAAAATAACATTTAAAGAGAGACATCCCTTGTTTTATTTAACCTTTTCTTACTTAAATGCATGCTTTCCTTCACATCGTTTTTTGATATTGTACATCTTGTTAAATACCTATTTTATGTGTAACAATGTCTTTGGCTTATCCCTTTCTTCATCAGCCCTGTTTCCTAATCTAAAGTTAAATTAATGTGGTGAAGTCTGCCACAATCTAATTGTTTGTCATTCTTATTTTAAAGCAAGATTTTCTGCCAGTCCACTTTTAAGTAAACCTCAGATTAAGTCCTAATAACTTTCCTGAAACTTTGAGCATTAAATTTTCAAGAGATTTCATGTTATGTCTGTCCTTTCTTTTAATCACATCAGCTGTATTTTAGAGATAAAGCAACCAACCATTTTTTGTGCTAAAGTTTGCATAATACAAGGCCCAAGAGCCACTCAAGGTAGAGGCTTACTGAATGAGATCTGTGTAAGGGAAGAAAGTGAAGATTACGAGGAGGACAGCAGAGATAACTGCCAGACCTTGACATTAAGAGAATAAGATTGTAGTGTTCTGGGAAACATCCACATTTGTGTCTGTTGCACAAAATAGCAGAATATTCTTACCAAATGAATACATAGGAATAAGGGTGATTTAAACCTGTGGGTGTTGCTTGGCTATAAAGGTCTTAACTCACAAGTCCCATCACCCATTAGGATTTTAGGAACACTACAAGTACTGTAGCCATAGCAACAATGGTGTGACGAGCAAGATAGCCTGGAGAGAGTTTAGCTCTCTCCAAATGATTCAGTTTTCCTTCTCCTAGAATGGTTACCAACCAAGTCTATATTGTCTTGTATGTCCTGCTATTTAATAGTTGTGAAGGGAGGAGAGATGTACTCATACCATTTTTTTGAAGGGTATTTGTGTGTAAATAACACAAGTGGAATTCAAACTAAACACTTTGATTTTCAATTCAAGCCTCTACCCATCCAAAAGTCTGAACTAGGACTAAAGAATGGAACATTTGCTAGGGAAATAGTGAAGGGCTTGTGATGTTGTATTTGAAAATTCATCTCCCACAATGCCAGATAAATGTTTTTCGAACTGTTGAATATAGAATGTAAGGACTGTTTGGTTTGATATGACCCTTCTCAAGATAGATCATGTCAGGAGGAGTCTGGTACTTTCTAGAGCAGTACAACGAGCTAGATAAGGTTTGATAGTGCACTGAATGAAAGTATTTATTCATTCAAAATACATTCGTATTAATACAGAACTTGGGCCTATAGTACAAATTTGTGAACTGGTTTTTCTAATTGATGAGTTTTCTTACCTGGTCTGAGTACTCAACATTGTCTTTCCATCAATTGCATCCTATAACATTAACCATAATACAATAATTCATCTGCATAATGGGGCAATCCGTTAATAAATTTTAGATGTTTTCACAAATGAAGTGAAGGAAGAGACCCACACATCAATTTAGTGGATTAGTAGATTGATTTGTTTTTGTTTTTTAAGGGTTATCAACCTTTTGCAGGTTATTTAAAGCCAAGAAATATTTTTAGATTATAAGATATTTTGGTGATGATAATGATTTACTGGTACAAGTCCTACTAATTAATCCATAGATAGGTGGAGAAGATGTGGATTCATACCTTTCCAAAATATATTTGTGCATAAGTGAATATAACCAACCCAACTGGAATTGGAACTCGGCTCTCCAACTTCCAATTCCAAGCCATTATCCATTGCACCACCCAAAGATCACATACCAATTATTTGCATTATTTAAACATGGACTACAGTTCTTATCTTTGTTGTTGTTATCACAATTTTTTGGCTTTTGTACCTTTCAACTTTCATCAGTTGTATGTCTATTGGGATAACCTACAGAGAATTTTGAACTCCTTGCAGTCACCCATCGAGGTACTGATGTTGTTTAACTTTGGGGTTTGCACGAGAACCAGCTTTTCAGCATGATATGGCTGTAAGCAATGGGTTAGTAAAGGTTGCTTTTTTTTTCTGCCTAGCTAACCTGGATCAGCCCTTAATAATTTTCCAGTCGTTAAATCCCTGCAATACTGGCTGAATTGGTTTTAAAAAAAAATGAATGCATGATGTTAGTGAAATTAAATAGATATATCTTAAAAAAAAAAAAAAAAAAAATACAATGAAAATATTACAAGTTGATTATATGTGAAAGTAAATTAATTTCAGTTTCAGATGACACCAAATTTAGCCTCATATGGTTTTTTAAATGTACCACTTTCTAAAATATGTAGATTTCTGTTGCCTCTAGTAGATCATATCATATTATCACTCTGTATTAAAATACAAACATCTCAACAACAGACTAATAAGGGTGTCGGAGTTATCTCCTCCTTAATTCCCAAATTTTCTTTAGGGGTCTCTCTCCCCATACTATAAATACTGGGCGACTTCTTGCCTCAATCGCTTTCCTTCAGGCCTTGTGCCGCATACCACCTCACGTGGAGGTGAGGTAAATCCTCTTTTTTATTTCTTCATTTCAGGGAATGCCTCTACATTGTGAGCTCTCACAAAAGACAGCGTTTCCCACTTTTGGGAAGATGCTATGAACATTACAAACATATATGTACGAACATTCACCAAAACATGAACATTAATCAAAGAACAAACACAAATGTTCGCACACAAAAACAAATGTTAACTTTCTATGTGCTTTGTAATTTGTTGTTAATACATATATTTGTTTATATATATATATATATATATATATATATATATATATATATATATATATAGGTCTTGTTTGTTTGTCTTTTTATCTTCAGTTGGACTTAATTCAAGTCCACCATTTTCTTGTAGCTAGACCTTCTTCTAGCAGGAAATATAAACGCACGTGTTTTCTTTTCATCTTCACCCACCGGTCCTCTACAAGGAGACTGTGTTGTCCATTAAGGTCAAATCTCAGTAGATGGGATGGGATTGGATTATTTTTGAGTTATAAAACCACTATAGTATCGACCAGTAGTTATGATCATAATGTAAATACTATAAACATGTCTGTATAAATAATAGATTTCTCACACATGAGCTAATGTATCGTACTTTATATACTGTACACCCATTTTTGTTTACAATTGAAAGACCCACTACTGCCACCAAGCAGTCATGTTGAGAACTAATACAACTCATTCTATTAAGCTCACAAATTTTTTAAATATATCACTGGCAATTTAGAAGCTTTTTTTTTTTTTTTGTTGCATATTTCTTTTTATTTTGCATGCAGATTTTTGTCCGTTGCATCCGGAGTCCATTGATGGTGGGGAGGACCGTAGATGAGAGGTTTGTCTGTACACTGCTACCAAATTATGGACACAATTTGACACTCTAGGATTGAAGGCATGTTTGGGTACTCGCAGCTTTAAAGAGTCAAAAACTCTTATATTTTTTGGTGCTGTTTTCCCCCTTCTCAATATGTCATTCTCTTTGATGAAAAGTCTGTAATTTTTCTTTATAAAGAAAATGAAAAGATTTTAAAAAAAAAAAAAAAAAAGATTCAAAAGAAAAAAGATTTATCTGTATAAGTCAAAATCAAATGTATTTTATCTATTTGTTCTATCCTTGAAAAAAAATATTCTTATTTATAAAGAAGAATTGTGTCTTTGAGACTCTGTCAAAAGTTATTCATATTTATCTTTTGCTGTTTGTTTCTGGCAATTATCATCAAACATAAGCCAGCAATTTCATTTGCAAATAAATGGGAATCCAATTTCTGACAGCTCAACATAGTTCGTTCATCTAGAAACATTTTTCATATTAGAAACATTAAAAAAGAACCTAAAAACATAAGGGATTATAGTCAAGCAGTTTTTCTAGAGCATCCCAAATAAAGTTTCTAGTGTTGGCACTGAAGCTAGAGAATTATCTATATCAAATACATATACAAGGAAAAATTATTAGGTTAGGTCATGTATAATTTCAAATTTAGTTTATCAATTTTATTATATAAAGGAAAAAAAAAAAAAGAAGCTTAATTACATTTTATTCAACTATATATTATTTGCAATGAGTTTAGAATTCCCTCTAGATGGACATACACTGAATGAACGCCAGAGGGTACAACAGCCAAATTGTGATAAAAATAACAAAAATGAGGTCAATAGGCCGTATGTAAATAATTACAATGATTTCTTGCCATTTATCTCACATCTCTTCAATGGTTCTAGGACAATTAGCCGACAGAAAAAATGGCTGATAGGGACAAATGCCCAATGTTTATATGTTGAATATTTAGATATTTTTGCTGCTATTCGAAATGGTAAGTTATAGATAATAGCTAACCATTCCATTTCCCTTTTCATGGTGATGAAGAAACCGTGCTGATGGGAGGCTTGCTATTCGTCAGATACAAGATGATTTTGAGAATGAAAAATTCATCCTGGGTATGACTATAAACGACATCTGCATCTGCATCCTGGGTAAGACAATAAACTGTCCTATCGCAAAGCCTCTGATCAGAAGGTTTTGAGGAGTGCGGAACGACCTCTTAATTGCTGGTATACCCACATCCACCCTAACTCTGGGTGGTAGCACCTGTTAGGGTCCCAGCTATGGTCAAATAGTTAATCCCCAAACTGGGGTTAAAACACAATGAAAGTGTAAAAATAGGTTTTAATACCAGAAATACTTTTTTGTAAAAGAAATTATTACCAGGAATACATTTTTGAAGTAAAGAGTATTACCAAAAATAGATTTTTGAAGGAAAAAATATTACCAGCAACAAAAATTTTGTCAGTGTTAAATAACACATATGTCGTAAACCAAACCAACCTAGAACGAAAAATTGTCATGAGTCTGCAAGAGTTGGTTTGTTTAATATAAAATCATTCTTATTATTAGTTTCATTATTGCTTTCTTAATCAATATTTAAGATTATTATTACCATTTGCATTATTTATATTATTGTTAACATTATTATTATTGTAACAAAACAGTGAAATGATAAAGAATATATCAAAGGTTTAAAGCTATTGAAATATACTTTTTTAGTATGATAAACAATTGCCAGTGAAAATCAGAAGTAAAGAATCAAAATTTCTCTCTTTCTCTCACTTCAAAAAATTGTTTGTATTTTTCAGTATGTAACATGAGACAAACTGCTATTGCACTGAAATTATACTATAATTTCCCTTTCGAATGACAGCAAAAATATCTAAATATTCTAAATATATATATAAACATTGGGCATTTTTCTGTCAGGCAGTTGTCCAAATACCTGACAATACATTTTGAATAATATTCTGCAGCTTTTGATATGAACAACTTTTTTTTTTTTTTTTGACAAATTCTTGATTCAGGTTTTCATTTAAAGAAAGTTTTTCAATCAAAACATTTTGTAGCAATTTTAAAAGGTAATGAGTTGGTTCAAGATCAGGAGAATATAGCAGGTGGGATAGAACCTACCAACTTTTCTTGGGTTGTTCTTGCTGCATGCAGTCTTGTGCTATCATGGAGAACAATATTTTGCTTTTTATTCACGGTGTATGCTGCCACTTCTGTCCAAAAATTAACATATGTTAGCATACTCCAAAATTTATTCTTGACTGCCATGTATTATTAATAGTTCAGATGGCACATTTTTCATTATAATTGATTCTCAATAACTAAAATTACTTCTAACTTTTTATTGATCTTTATCAAGTTAATAAGAAAAATTGATATAGAGAATATTGTCCTGGCTAAAGTATGTCATTTTTGATAAATAATCATATAAAAATAAGCATTATAATTTTAAAAATTTACCTGTGACTCTCAAGGAATCAGACCTTTCACACCACACAGATCTGCGTTTCATGTGCCACTTGCTGTATCTCCACTTAAACGTGTAACAATTTTTGGCATGGCATGGCCGACTTTCATATAATTTCTTTGGACAGGGCTCTGATCTTGAAGCAGGATATGCAAGAATGGCTCGTGATCGACTCTGAACTCCTCGCTCATGACCTAAAAATAAAAAATCTGAGATACAATTTTACCTCAATCCGCCTCTAATATGGCAGAAATAAAAATAAATAATTAAATATTATTTAATTTTTATTTTTGAAGGAATTTACTGAAAATGGTTTGTATTAAATTGAATTTAATACTTATTAGTGAAAATTACAGCCTGACAAACAAAATGGGAAGATATTTGTCAATCATCATTATTGAGGCTCAGCAAAATATGAATGCATGAAATGAAAATTAAACCTGAAAATTTATATCAATATTTTCATAATTAAGTTGTATGATACAAAAATATTTTACAACGAAATCTTGTCAGCATTATGTAAGTTAACTTCAAAAAAATGTTTATTTATGCATTAAAAGTGAATTTAATTGTTGAGAACACTTGTCTAAGTAAACCAGTGTATAATAATAATTCCTCATCTCTAAACTTCAGACAAAAATTGAATATACTTCGAAATTTTGTCTGATTATAAAGTAATTTTTGTATACAAAAATACAGGGTGAACCAAAAGTAGGTGGACAGTAGGTTGAATAGGGTTAGTCTTATATTATAACTATAAGAGCAGTCTGTGAGGATCTTGGTGATCCATTTCCCAAGAAATGAAATGGCCGAAGTGTTAGTGATTTGAAAAAATTATATCAGATATGCATTTCAAGAGATTAATACACAAAGATGTTTGTGCAAAAATGTTTGTTGTGGAAGGTAGATTTCAAATCTCTGTAAAGTGTGAAAGACAACAGTTTGAGCATCTCATTTTCATTTCCAGTGGTTTTGCATTGTATTATTGTATACAATAAAATTGAATTGTATATGTCATAATTGTTAATCAAAATTTAATCATATCAATATGTAATCCCAAAATAAATGTTATCATTTACTGTCCATCTACTTCTGGTTCATTCTGTATATGCTGAATATTCATTTTTATTTTATTTTTTAAAACACTTTGAATTGAAAAACACATCACACATTCTGAGCATTTTATACCTTGACCACATCACCAACAATGCAGTAAAATCCAGCAGCACACTGCCCCCCACTCACTATAACAAAGACCTTCTCACTACAGTGAAGAAAAGGAAGCTGAGATTGTATGGCCCTGTAAAGACAGTTCTTCAAGGAACTGAGGTGGAACATATTAGGAGGAAGAAAAGTAGAATGACCATTGAGGAATGGATGGAAAAACCATTCATGGAGACTCAGACTCTGACACAGGACCTCAAGAGATGGAGGAGACTGATAGAAAGCTCAGCACATTGGCACCCCAATGATTCTTTTTGGAGTATAGATGAAAGCCAAGCCAATCATAAAAATGTATTGAGGTGAGTTATCTGTGATGTGCTCAGATTTCCTTGTGAGTTTTGGGTTTTACACCTCACACTTACTCCACCAATAACCTGATCTGCTTTGGCAGGTATCCAGCCCTTGCCTCAATCAACATGGTCAATACAACAGTTATATGAATAGTTGAGGTTTGTCTTAATGTAAAAACCCCCAAAAAAACAGTAATTATTTAAAAATAAAAATCCTAAGGATTCTATATTCTCAATGATTTTTTTTTAATCGTTCATTCCATTCATGACTTTTCTTCAAATTTCAGGTAAGTCTTCTCAACATTGTTTACCTGGTTCTAATAGCTTCACAGTTTGATATATATATTCAAATTCGATCCAAATTAGATTTTCTCACTTAACAGGAAATACGTAGAATGAGGTGAAAAGATCAGCAGTTCCCAGATTATAAATATATTGAAATTGGTAATCTGTTGAACCTGCAATTCCAAAAGGTTAATTATAAGGTTTTAGAGGTTAACTATTAATTCTTTGGAATATTATGAGCAGTTTTGAAATAACTATCAAATCTCCTTTTCGTAATTCAAAGACATTGACTTAACTAAATTGTTTATAATGAAAGTTGAAATCTTCAGATCACCTTCATTATTTTTTTCTGCACTGGGGATAAATTATAACCAATTTGGATTATTTTGTTAAATTAAGAGTTTAGTTTATATTAAACATGCTGTTAAAATTTTAAAACATTTTCAATTTGCTTGTACATTGTTATGGATCAAATAAATATGAAAAAGTTTTGTAATTATCTCCAGAACAGCATGCGAAGAAAACCCACTTATTGAATGAGTTACTTTTTCATTTTTTTTCTTGTTTTTTTTGTTTGCTTTTTTGTCCTTTTTGTTACTTGTTGCTTTGTGTTCTTCCCTTTTTTGTTGTTTGTTCCTTTTTTTTATTGCTTTTTCTTTTTTTTTGTTTGTGTTTGTTGTTGGTTGTTCACTTTTCTTTTTGCCGTCGTTGGTTGTTCGCTTTTCATTTTGTCATTATTTTATTTAAAGTTATGAATCATTATCATATTGTTTTGAATATATGGACAAATATCAAAAGGACAGCATGTCAAAATCTGACATGACTTTCTCCAATAACAAGAATAACCAACGAATAATGCTGATCAAGATTTCCTTGGAAAATAATTGGATTTGCCTTAATTAGTTTCAAATCAGTATTATTTAATTAAAAATAATTATAAAGAATTATTTCTCTTTGTGTTAGGAAAATATTTAAAGTTGCAGCTATTCCTAAGAAACAAAATAATTGACATGGTATTTTTTTATCTTTCACCAAATTTGCATAGAGAAAAGTGTCTGGCTATCTAAAAGTCAGTTTAACAATATTATTTTAACTGTAAGAGTAATTGTACTTGTATTTAAGATGACAGAAGAAAACCCTGAAGTTGTAAGCTTACCTTCCGTGTCCTGACAATTAGCATAACATTCGCTCCACTCACTCCAGCTAGTCAGAACACATTCACCTGGACAGCCGACATAGCAAGTTTTCTTTGTCTATATTAGGAATATTAAAAAGATTATTAGTTATTAGGCAAAAGGATAGTGATAAATGATGTAAGTAATCATTGCACATGAAATAACATATATGAATGTTTTTTCTCTATTTTTCTTTTTTTTTTTTTTTTTTTTTCTTTGTTTGAATCAAATAAAATAAGCATTTCCATGGGCAACAAATACTTTTTGAACTTGGTTATTTACATAGACAAGAAAATATTTGTCACTTTTCCACTGTCCATGACCACCTTTCTATACAAAACACTTCAAAGTTTGGTGTAAAAATTAAATAAGCAGAAATACGAAACATTTTTCTCAATTATCCTGCTAATTGAATTGTATAAAGACTAATATTTTGCCCTAAAGTAATTAATCAATTAAAGGCGTCTCCTTTTTGGACATTTTCTTTTTAATTGTCATAGAGGCATAAATATAAATGCTTAAAAATAATCCTTAAAGCAAAAAACAAAAATGCTGAAAGTAATGATTTAATTAAATAAAAAAGACATAAAAATTAACTTGGACATTTTCATACAAATGAATGTTGGTGAAGAAACCTTAAAGCACTTGAAAACAGTTAACAGACTTACAAATGCACTATTATCACAAAGTGTAAAATCATTACCTATACATTCTGGTTATAGTTGTTTGTCTTAATTCATACTAAATGCAATTTTTTTTTTTTTTTTTTTTTTTTTTTGTCTATAGGAGAAATTTGGGGAAGCTTGTAACCAATTCTAGAAATAATTTATGTTATACATTAGAGAACAGTTTTTTTTTCTTTTTTTTTTTTTTTTTTTTTTTTTTTAAAAAAAAAAAAAGCAGCAAAATAAATGAATAATTTTATCTGTGATCGGTGAAAGCCTAAGGCACTTGCTACTCTTAAGTAGACAGCACCCGGAGACTCTTAGATTTGCTTTCAATTTTAAAAAGTACTCTGGCTCTTGGGTGGAAGTCACAAAGGGATTTGCCCATACATCTGGAATTCCTCTCTGGGAGCAGTTCGTTATCACACTATATCAGACATGAAGGTCCATTTATATCAGAAGTTACTGCTCTTTCACTACTTCCATAGAAAGTGCACAGATGAGGTACATTCCTTGCTTCCCCCAGACCTAACCTTCATGGCTAGGACTGCCATGCCACTCACATTGTAGTAAGCCACCCATATTCTCTTCATATTCCATTGGTGAGAAGTAAATTTCACTCAGCTTCTTCCCACAAACCACTACTCTGTGGAACAGACACCCAAGAGGATGTTTCTCTGATCAGTACAATCTTAACTGGTTGAAGTCTAGAGTTAACTATTACCTTCCCCATCTATCTGTATAAACTACTCCTTAATATAACCCTCTACACCAATAAGTCCTTGGTGAACTTTACTATAAGAAAACAATTTAAAAAAAAAAAATATTAATCTTTTGTTTTCAAAGATTAATTATTGATATTCTTATTGACGCTAAATGCAAACTCTCAAGCATCACATCAATTCCCAAGTTCTTATTAGGATCATAGGGCCACTGCGGCTCATTGCTCTTCAGGCTGGTTTTGAAATACATTTTCCTTCCAAAGTACAACAACTCATGGCAAGATAGACTGAGCAGCTATTTAACCCATAACTAGGGGGAGAAGAGATAGATTCATACCTTTTCTAAGGTAATTTGTACAAAAGTGAATATAATGAACTCTGCCAGAATTCAAACCCAGCTCACCAATTTCTCTTTTTAAATCACAGACCATTGCACCACCTGCACACCTGTTTACCCTCTAGAACATCTTTAAAATATGAAGTCAGGAAACATGAAGTAATAGGTGTGTGCAAAAGTTTCCAGAATTTTTTTAATTTATTTAAAAATAAAATTGCCAAAAATTCTGTCTTCAGTCTAGAGTTTTCTAAACCCCACAAAAAATTATTGGAAAATGTTGAAAAAAAAACCTAATAATTAAATAATATTCAAATGCAATATAGTAAGCAATGTTTGTGGTGTTTTTATCAATTAAATGAATCCCATTTGAAGAAAGTCCACAATAATAGATTATTATACAGAGGGATGCAAAAGTAGGTGTCTAGTAAGTATTATACCATAATTGATGTTATTATGGATAAGTTTGAATACTTTTTGTGTGCACATTTCATTTCTCATTACTATATGCTTTTGCACACACTCTATATTAAATGTAATTACAGCTATTTACACTGTACAATGGCAAAAACATTGCGAATATGGTAACAAAATGAGGACAACAGTCCAAACAATGTAAATAATTATAACACCTCATCTCAGAAATATAGACAGGTAATTAGAGCTAAATGAAAAAATTCCAATACATTTTCCTAATTAGACATGAGAGTATTTTTCTAATTTAAAAATTACATAAGACATATCAGATATTTGCACCTGTCCAAGAACTAACAAAAATGTTTTCCTCATAAAATATCTTCTATTTGTTTCTTTATGAATTTGTGCTTTTCATAAGAATTTCATTTGAAACCAATACTAATAAAAAAATTTAATTTATTAAATAATTTTCCATAAATACAATTTTAATTATATTCTAAATCTTTTTTTTACAGCACAAAAAAGCAAGTATGTAGCTATTTTGAAATAGCAAACCTGGTGTATTTAGTATTAAATTAACTTTAGCTTCCTGTTGATACCTTTAAGTATCAAACTAGATGTTTTGTTTATTTTTTTTAATAAACATCTCTTTTATGAGCAAGAAAAGTTGAGTAAATCTTAAGGAACACCAG
Organism: Acanthosepion pharaonis; assembly: GCA_903632075.3. Taxonomy (NCBI): domain Eukaryota; kingdom Metazoa; phylum Mollusca; class Cephalopoda; order Sepiida; family Sepiidae; genus Acanthosepion; species Acanthosepion pharaonis. The sequence continues at coordinate 278,927 of CAHIKZ030004013.1, forward strand.
GAAAGATTTAAGTGCAGTTTAAGCTAGATGAGACATCCAAAATCACTTGCTGGTCTATTGCTATTTCCATGGAAAGTGTTCAGATGAACTACATTCCTTAGTTCCAGCAGTTTGTGACCCACCATGCCACACATGTTGTAATGAATCACCCTCATTCCCTTTGTATTCCATTGATGAGATGTAAGTTCCACTCAAATAGCTTCTTCCCACAACTTGCTATTTTGTAGAACACACTCCCAAGAGGATGCTTCCCCAAACACAACAAACTTCACTTGTTCAAGTCTAGGGTCTAACGTTATCTTTACCACATATATCCCCACAACCTGTGCCTCTTGCTTTGTAATGCTTTGAGTGGCTTTTGGGCTTTGTATGTGGTGAGTATCATTGTAAAACCAAAAAAAAAAAAAAGAAACCAGCAAAAAAGTTTAAATGAGAAGAAATAAAACAAAATATAAAAATGTTAGTAAATTTTATATCTGACCATATCACATTGAGACATTGATTCCCATACAATCACCAATGTTAAGCAATGTTCAGCCTGGTCAGTACCTAGATAAGTGACCACTTAGGAATACCAGATGTTGTCAGCTTAAATGTGCAGGTGGTGTAATGAATAATTGCTGAGAATTATTAATCGGAGGGCTAAGTTCCAATTCCTTTTGGGCTCATTATATTTACTTAATGCCCAAGTCCCCTTAGGAAAGGTATAAATCCACCTCTTCTCCCCTAGTTATGTGTTAATTTGTAAGGCTTCTATCACTAATATATCTTTTATATTGTATTCTGTTCTAGTTAAGTTATATTAAAATGTCTTTATTTTCTATCTGTTAAATTCCCTCATGAATAATTTAAGCATTCATTTAAATAATTGATTCTTAAAAAACTTAGCAACCTGAGTAATGGTCAAAATCTGTAGTTGCTTATAAAAAAAGATTTTCTGGATAATATTTCTCATACGATTACTCCATAAAAATCAAACAACAAAATTATATATTTAATATCTTACTTTCTGAATCTTAGATTATTTAATGTGAACATAATTTTAGAAATTGTACAAATTTCATCATAGATAAGACTTTTTATTTTTAAGCTTCTTTCTTTCTTTAAAACAAGAAAGAATAGCAAGTTGTGGGTCAAACACACACACATAGCAGTAGTAGGTTTTAAGGCTTTGTCTAGCTACCTGAACCCTACATTTATGTAAGTTCAAGTACATCTATGCAAGTTTTGATCACAAAACCCTTCAATCAGGGCCCATCTTTATGCTACCCCAGGGGATGATACAAAAAGATGTTGGACTCTCTTCACTTCCATGATGTGAACAGACAACAAGGACTCATCTGTCCACCTTCTGACACTATATATGCATTACTTTTTCAAAAGCAGGACATTCATCATTCTATAACAAAAAAAAAACGTTCACAAAAGGTAAAACTTTTCTATGCTGTATATTGTTTCTCAGTAGAATAAATGTTATATCTTGTATATGTTTGGCCTATTCTTATTCTTTCCTTAGACTTCTCCTTAATTTCCACAATCATAAATACCTGTACCTACCTTAATAGCAGCTATGCTTCGGTTAGCTCTGCAAAAAGAGTCACCAACTTGCGTTCGGCCTTCTCCAATACATGTTATGTTCCTTGTTTGTACTCCATGTCCACAAACACCTTTCTTGAAAGAAAAACAATCATGTTAACATTTTTAATATCATGAAAGAAAATTTTACCAAAATGAATTGCTAAAGTTCAATACAAATATTACTTTAACAGAAAAAAAAAAATTCATCCTGGGTATGTTGATAAACTACATCTGCATTCTGGGTAAGACAAACTGTCTAACAGCAAGGCTTCTGATCAGGATGCTTTGAGGAGCGTGGAACCACCTTTTAATTGTTAGTGTTCCCATGTCCGCTCAGACTTGGGGTGGTAGTACCTCTTAGGGTCCTTGCTATGGGCAAATAGTTAACTCCCAAACTGGGGTCAAAACACTATGAAAGTGTAAAAATAGGATTTAATACCAGAAATACTATGTAAAAAAAAAAAAAAAAATTACCAGCAATAAAAATAAAAAAAAAACAAACTTGTCAGCATTAAATAACCCATCGAGGTTGATATGCTGTAAAATAAAACAAACCAAATCAACCAGAAAAAAAATAGCATAGCGTACTCAGCCTTTCATATTTCCTTCCAACTCATTTATATGTAAAGCAATATTTTCAGAAACTGTACAATTACAGAAAAATGTTTAGATAAATTGCAAAATTGTAAGGCACTTCAGACATTTCAATAAGGAAATGCTGTATTAAAACACAAATCTGTATCGATTCTTTATCATGTATTCTTGATTGCATATATCTGAACAATGAAACATGATTAATAGAAAAGTAAGACCCAATCTGATAAAGAATTTTTTTTTTTTAAATCAGTCTGCCAAAGGCTAGAAAGCAAGAGCCAGAAATATTAGATATTTATGAAATATGCTTGTAAGCAGTTTTACATGTGCAGAATTTGTTGCTTCCAAGATCTTTATAATTATGCAGTCTTTGATTGCATCATAACACAAGATGGAGTCTGATAACAACAAAGGAATTAACAGAAGGAAATAGAAAATTCAATATTTTTTTTCTTTTCTTTTTTTTTTTTTTTTTTTTTTTTTCAAATAAAATTGCAATAGTGTAAACATTTTAACATTTTAGTCATTAGTCATTTAGTGATAAATCATTTAAAAATAGATGAGTTTTTAGAATGTTTCTCGCCATAAAAATAACTATTGGGCTTGTTTAAGTTATTGATGAGTTTAATGTTTCATTTTTTACAAGTTGACAATTTTTTTCTAGTTTGCTTGAAGAGCTGAGTAATTGTGAGATTAGCCATTTCCCTACAGGAAACATTCAGCATTCATTCACACAACAGTTAGCATTATCGTCAGTTGGAATTTATAAAATGTTTTTTCTGAAAACAGGGAAAATAAACTTTTTGAGTTCATTAATAGTCATCACTCTATCTAGCATTGATTCCTTTCAATTTTGTAGTATGGAAAGTCATCATCTTCATTATATCATTGTTTCCCCTTCTAGCTATATTTGCTATCCATTTTAGTTGTTGTTGTTGGAAGTCTTTAAGTGATGTGGTTTTTGTTACTTGGTAAAGCTCTTTGTTGGTAATTATAGCAACAATCTATGAGACCTAATGGCATCATTGTCTTTATGACCTAGCAGGTTCATTCTCTTGAAGCCATTGGGAGTTAACAGGAACAAAAGTTAAACTGTTTTCAATGGTTAAATAAAACTTGCTATTTGTTTTGACAAGGAAGTAAAAAAAAATATTTGCATTAAAATCTGAAAGTATTCAATATCTGCTCAGATATAAAAAAAAATAGTTGACAAATATTTATATTTGTTTTATGAATATTATGGAAGAACAAGTGCTGGTTCCTATCTTGTATGGAATGGTTGCAAAACACTTTCCTCTCCCCAATTTATAGGCAGAAGCACACAAATGCATGCTGGGATTTTTTCCTAGCCAATAAGCCACTTCTTGGTGACATCTGACCCAGTCTTGATCTATCTTGTCCTGATATCAGAATGCTATGTTCATTTGTATGTCAACCCCAATTCTCAGCTTGTGAACTTTTTGCTATATTACAGTTACTTTGCCTTGTACATATTGTTTACTTGCTTTATACTTTATATTATCTTTGCCTCATTCTTTGCTTTTAGATTTCTCAATGTATATTGCAAACTTTGTGAATTCTGTTTGTTGGAAAATTCTGCCATTTTATTTACATTTAATCATGGCCACTTACTCTACAATAACAAAAATATTAATGACTCCCCAAATGTTTTCTAAATATCTGATTACATAAATCTTACACCTTTATGCAAGATTTTGTTTCTGTTAATCTATATTAACATGTTTTTATAGTATGCCCAATGCTTCCAGAATTCCTTCTCTTAATTCATATCACAAATCCATTTTTTTATATGCCATATACTTTCTGTAAATGGGTGATCATGGCTTTCAACAACATTCTTTTTGATTCTATACCATGCCTCTTTATTCTTGTTTGACTATCTATTTACATGGAATTGTTAAATAGGCAACTCAATCTTTTTTCTTGCTTTCAGTATATCCTGTGAAAGTTAGATTTTCCAGACCTTTTTTCCTCATTACACGTCCAAGAAATTTCAACTTAGACAAGAAATCATTTATATACTTACCATAACTAATATTTAATTGTATATTAGATAATCAAATTTTTTTTTTTTCAAAGTCAGGAAATTGCAAAATGTAGAAGTAAAAGACAGACAAAAAAAATTACTAAAGATTTATGAGAAATTTAATTCTGGAAATTCCATTTTCAGTATATTTTGTCTTTTATTATAAATGTATAAAAATTATATATTTGATTAATCCGTAGTGGTAACATTAACCTTTTTATTAGGAAAGTTTCAGCCTTTATTGACCAAGCAACCATTGAGGTTTTCAGTAGAAATTTATTAAATCTTTCTCTTAAAACAATTTTCTCAAGTCCAGTAGCTGTTATTGCTCTTTCCAGTATTGATGGGGGTTTCGTTTCTAACATTTTATTTGAATTAGTATAGAGTATCAACAAAATGATTATCGTTTCTTTTTTTCTTTTTGAGTTACATATGATATATATTTTAGCTGTTGCTAAAATTCAAGTAATGTGCTATTTAGTACAGTTCTTTGTGATTCTTTAGCACCAGTTCATAATATTCAAATAAGTGTGTTCTTCACTCTCTCAAAGCCACTTTTAACCATCAATCTGAGAAAGCTGTTGTATACAGCTGATAGTTTAGATATTTTTAAACAGGATTGGTGCCATGTATGACATCTATATAAAAAAATTCTGGATCTGACAAGGCTATTTAAGAATAAGTTTTCAGGTTAATGTTGGTTTTGTAGAAATTTGCTCTGTGTAGAGTAACTTCAACGGCAATGGTAGTAGTAATTTTGAATTATGTTATTCTTGCACCAATGAAATACAAATACAGAAATGCTCTCAGCCCCTGGCCACTCAGCTGTTTATAAAACACTGGAGGAGGTAACATATCCTCCAGTGTCTGCCTGTGGAAGTCCACCATTATCTTGCAAGACCTTCCATTTCTACTCTAAACTCTAGTGCAGCCTATTCTATGTTCAGTTTCTTTATTTCCTATACTAAATTTGTTATAACTGTGTCATACACCAAGGTATTGAAAGTTTTTGGTATATACTAATTCTACAGTGTCACAAAGCCCTGAGGAAGTTGTTTACACTTACTTGTTTGCGAATGATATTCAATATATATATATATATATATATATATATATATATATATTTTTATATAGAAAAAAAGAAAATCTAGATTTTATGGTTGCAGTAAAGCCAAATCAGTTGAAAGCACAAGCTCAATACTTACAAAAGTGTACTGAAAAGTTCTTTCTCTGATTCAACTCTAAATTTTTTTTTTTAAAAAAATCCTTTCTTGGGTAGATTGAAACCTTTTAAGCCTCTCCTTTGGCATGCCAGTCGTGATCTTTCTTTTTTCTTTTTCTTTTTTCATTTCTTTTTTTTTCCAAAGCATGATATTTGTGGCAGAGTAAAGAGAAGAAAAATAAAGTGAAGCTAAAAATATAATATTATGCAAGAGAAACAGTCACTTTGGAAAAATAAGAAGCACTATAAATTGCACCTCCTCCCCACCCCCAGACACTGAGAGGGTGAAAGAAATGAAACAAGTTTACATGTTTTGTAATTACTCCATTATCTATCCTTTTCTTTGGATTCAAACATCATACCTCAGTTTCATTGTTTAAGCAAAATTAGTCTTAACCCTACCTAACTCTCTGATTGTATGTAATGCCGAAATCTAAATATTTTAAACACAATTATATGGCTTCAATTAAATATATACTATAAATACATATTGTTGGTAATTTTACTATTGGTATTTTTTTTATATAAAAATGCATTTTATACATTCATAATGTATTGTTTTTGTTTGGGTTGGAGGGTCACTATTTGGTCATAGCTGGGACCCTAACAGGTGCTACCTCCTCGGGTCAGAGTGGACCTGGGAACAACAGCAATTAAGAAGTAGTCCCACGCACCTCAAAAATTTCAATCTCTCAGTTAGGGGCCTTGCTTCTGAAAGTACTTTGTCATAACCAGGACTACAACCTCTATGAGTTTGAAGCAAAAATAACTTTCCCCAAAGTCATCCTAATATATATATATATATATATATATATATATATATATATATATATATATAATCAGATGCAATGAACACTGTTACCAAATTCTCTTTTCCCCTGTACTTTTTCTCTTTCTGACTAAAAAATATATAAGGGGAAATGAAGTGAAAACCATTATCACATGTTGCAGGCATGGGTTTACTATTATTCATACAACTACAAACTAATCTTTGTATAATAACTACTATTGTACTTGAATTAATCCAAATTAATTGAAAAATATTCAAGTGTATTGTTAAGCATTCTTTTATAAAATTTGATTAAGGTTAGTGTGCCAAACCATGTTGACCTTTTGTAAGCCTGATTGGGGGTCCCAGGCAATCCTTTCTGACCCTCACTATCTTATCAACATTTGCTTTTTACCTACCTATATTTACATACATTACAAATTAAACTAAGCACAACTGACTATTAAAGGATGAAAACTTTTCATGCATTTTGACATAAATTCTGGGTTTTTGTTTTTTATCCAAATTCATGAATTTATTTTGTTTATGCTAAGTCCCGACACAGCACTATATAAAATTTAATGTTTTATCCATAATGATGAATGTGTTAAAATTATTCAACTTTTTAACAAGAAAAATCTCAAGTTGATATTAAAAATTACTGAAAAATATTGTTGATTTACTTAAAATTGAATGATCTGTTATGACATGTCTTTAAGTTGTATTTTGATACATTGTATTTATTTTTGATTTTTCTTGTTAAATTGGTCACCTATATTGAATATGGTACATTACTGTACATAATTAGGTTATAATAAAATTTGTATTTCATATGAATACTACTTTAAGAAAAATTGAGATGTAGTAGAGTGGGAGGGTCTGTGTCATAGATCCTTGCATCAGCTTTGAATTTCATTATAGTATAAATGGTTACTTTGCCTACTAGTTTCTCAATATTTAATAAATAGCCTTCCTGAAAGGTATACATTTGAGTTTCAAATAGATGAATCAAGATGATTATTTATTTACTTGAGAAAAATCAACCTTATTTTTAATCATCCTTTTTATTACAAAGTAGGCACAGTGGAGTAATGAATGGATAGTGGCTCAGACTGAGTAATCAGAGAGCTGAGTTTGAATTCCAGTTGAATCCATTACATTCACTTATGTTCTAATACCCTTGAGAAAGGTACAAATCCTCTTCTTCTCCCCCCAGCTATGGCTAAATAGCAGGACAGTCCTATAGCTCCGGATGGCAACTGGTTTACTGCAGAAAGAAATAGCAACCTACTGGGGGGGGGGGGGAATCTGCCTCGTCAGTCATGTATCAAAAGATACATGATTGCCTAAGCATGTATCACGCATGGCACATAACTGACTGACTTTTATTAAATATTCAAGAAATTTCTTGCCACTTATTAATTTAAGCTGTGCACATTACAAGACTGTTTAATTACTAAAAAATTCTAGCTATCCTTTTTATTCCTACTACCCCATTTGTTTCAAAGCAAAGTGCAAATGATCAGCTCAATCAAATGACTATATTCATTTCCTAGGCCTTAAATTATTCTAATAAGGATACTTCTTAAAAAATCATTCTTCTTCAATATAAAAAAGATATGTAATTAACTCAAATGGCAGATAAATATAAAAAGACATATAAATCAGTGACAAAATCTATTTAGATAGCAAGTTAACAGAAAGATAACTTTGTCTAAATTTTTTTAGATTTTTTTACCTCAGTAAAGCATTCAGTCCATTCTGTTACATCCCATCGGAAACATCCTCGTAAAACACAGGGTTTTGTTTGTATTAACTGATTGGCACATGGACGGCCAAGACCAACTGCTTCTTGCAGAACATACCTTTGGCGCTGTGATGTACCTGAAACATGAGCAAATCACAAAATATAAGTTAAATTGAATTTAATATTTTTCTATGCAAAAAAAAAACAAAAACTATCCAGTTTTAAATTTTCAGCATCACAAAAACATGCATATCAGATAATCTGGTAGATTAAAATTCAAATCGACAATGAAAAATTTGATTAGAATTTTATCTAGATAACATGAAAATGTTAGTGATTTTGGTTTATTTACCATTTTGATTAAGTTTTATTGGAGATGCAATGCTTTTTTTTTTTTTTTTTTTAAATTGTTTTTGTCTTGTGTTTACTCTGGGTATGACAATAATCTATATCCTGCATCAAGACCTTTGATTGGGAGGCTTTGACGAGTGTGAAACCACCTCTTAATTGCTATTATTCCCAGGTAAACTCTGACTGAGGGTGGTAGAATCTGTTAGGGTCCCACCTATGAGCAAATAGTGAATGCCCAAACTGGGGTCAAAACATGAAAATATAGAAATTCAACAGAAAATTTACCAGGAATACATTTTTAGGAAAAAAAAATTTTAAAAATATTACCGAAGCTCACAAGAAAATAAAATTTCGGTATTAAATGACCCATAAAGAGTTATGTTAATAAACAAAACAAAAAACTAAAATTACCGTGTTTTGTGCACTTGTTTCAAAGATGGACATACTGTCAAAATATTGTTAATTGCTGCATCTTTCATTTTCTTAAATCACTCTCTTTTGGTGTTGCAATATATCGGAAAAAATTACATCAGTCATTTTATTGATGATTATTATTGTTAAGAATTTCAGCTAAATCTTTCTTACTTAGTCTTGTATTTTATTGCAACTCTCTGTCATTATTCTATAATTAAGAAAAAGGTAGCATTGATCCAAAAGAAATGGTAAGTTTTGAGTATAAATGCCTTATAATTGGGAACCTCTTACTGTGACAGCACCTTACCAATTAAAGCATAAAAGCTTCACTAGTATTCAGCATTCAAATAAATCATATAACGGTATTCTTTCTCCAATTTCCATCCAACAAAGATAAGAATGAAAGTTCAAGTCACCCCAGAGGCTTAATTCTTTCTGACTTGAATGGCTTATATAATGATCATAGAATAACAAAACTGGGATTTTTACTAAAAAGTAAATAAAATGAAAAAAGCTAATCAAAGATCTATAATATCAGACACAGTGTGACTTTAAATATCTGCCATTAGCAAAGAAGAATTGTTCCCCAATTTACTAGTGAAATATATAGTTGCTATGGTAACAGGAGGCATTATTCAATGTCAATAAGCAAACAAGTCTCATGTTATCATAATGAAATATATCATGATAAAGTAAGAGATTAGGATGTTAATGCACAACTGTTTATTTTCATATTATTTTGAACATTGTTGTGACCTTGTTAGGGACAGAAATAATGTCAAAAAGAGAGGAATTTAGTTAAAAATATATATTAACAGAAACAGTAATACAAACATATAAAAATGAGTGTTACAGCTAGAATGTTCGGTCTGTGAGAGCTGACGGCTGGAAACTTCCCTCTCCAAAAGGCAGTACCTGCTCCTATTTATTGATGGGAGAGTACATGTGTGCATGGGTAAATTACCATAACAAATATATATATATATATATATATATATATATACAGTATTAACTTTGCTTGGATATATTTTATGCATATTATTTTTTCTTTTACATATATATATATAAAGAATATGACAGAATTATAGGATAAGGAACAAATAGGAAATATTTATAAAAATAACATGTTTTGCTTTTATTTCAGCTTCATCAGAAAATTAATTCTGATAAAGCTTAAATAAAATCAAAACATTAAATTCATTAATGTTTCTCATTTGTTACTCATCTCATCCTATCACACACACACACACACACACACACACACACACCCTGGCAGGCAGTAATTGAAGAAATCCTCTAAAGTTCAAAGTTGAATAACATGTAATATTAAAAGTGATTTTCATTTGTAATGTGCAACAGTACTTCATTACATATGTTCTGGCTTATGGCTATGTCAGGTTGAAACACCAGTTACCATACAATCACTGAAGTTAAACAACATCAAGCTAGATGGGTGACTGCTTGGGATACTATGTGCTGTTTTTCTGTTTCTAAATACACTGATTCATTTTTGTAATACATCTTTGGCTATCTCAATGAATCTTCGGATTTCAGTGTTGCATATATTTAAAGCTTTGTACTTGTTTGATTTTGGTATTTGTATTTTGGTCTCATCCTTTTGCTAATAACCATGAATTCTGTCTTCTTTAACCCATAAATATGGCATACCTTAAAACTATATTTTATCATATATATATATATATATATATATATTTGTCATTCACAAACAATACTGTTTCACTGTATCACAGCTCCTCAGTGCAACTAGACAATCAAATGCCTCAAGCCATGATCGAAACCCAACTGATTTGATGTTAGTCAGAGATTCTACCACTGAGCCGTCTTCACTGGACAGAACAAGTCAGCCAAATCCAGCGTATCATTTTTACAAATGTAAACAAATGCCACACAGCCATATATATATATATATATATATATATATATATATATATATATATACTATGGTGAAAAAAAAATATTAAAAATATCTCCATTAATTCTTATATATGACTTACCTTTTTGTACTATAAGTTTATATATTTTAGAGTGTTTTCTAATTTTAAATTTTAGTGTTATTTTCTGCATATTACTTCTGTGTATAAATACAGATTTCTAAATAAAATTACTACACTTGCCTTGATAAAGTTCCTCAAGGAATCAAACACATTGCCATAAAACGTTTTTCTTGTCATTTCTTATATACATCTTACTCAAAGAAATGACAAGTGTAAACCTTATATATGAAACAATCAAATTAAATTACAATTATTTTCACTTCTGTGGATAATATAATAAAAAAAAAATTCCAGAAAACTCATTTTTGAGTATTCATTTTTGAAAGTGCTGTAGTACTATTTTTACTGCTTTCATATTGGTAAAAAATGTTTTGACTGTAAAATTTCTCACCTGCAAAAAAGATCTTTCTTACTCCATAGACTTGACTTAATCAATTTTCCATTTTTTTTCTTCTCCATACTGATTTTTTTCTTTTCCTTTTTATTAAGTTTGTTCTTTGTTGTCCCTATCTCATTGCATCATGCTTATATAGTCTAGCATATTTTGTCTATCAGGACATCTTTGCAAGTTTCAGGTTTACACTTTGCAATATGAAGATGAAACTTTAATTTTTTTAATTTGTCTGCTCCACTTTTCTGTCATGTTCTTAGTAAATTGGAATAAATGCTTATCTTTATAAAAGAAAATAAATTATTTATTTATAGAGTAATTGATTCTTTAGAGTGCCATCACTGCCCAACTCAATTCACTAATTAAAGTCTAAAAAAAAAAAACAAAAAAAAAACTAAGTTCTGTTGGTGACTTATAAAATATGCGTTTCATTATAATCTTAAATTAGAACAGTAGAGTTTAACATGCATACACTTGAATTTAATGGCAAATACGTAAGTACATTAAGTTCATTATAAGGAAACTTTTAACATTAAGTGAGTGGCCAGTGCTGCTTTCAGTTGAAATTTATAAAATCTTTATCTTAAAACATTTTTTTAGGAAAATAGATTTCTCGAGCCCAATAGCTGTTGTTACTCTTTCCATTATTGATGGGTGGGGAGGCTTCCTTCCTAACCTTTTATATGAAGTAATATGAAACATTATCATATTGATTACATTTTTTTTTCTTTTTGAGTTACATGTGATAACCATTTTAGCTGTTACTGCTGTTGGAAGTCCTCAAATAATGTGGTTTCTATTATTTGGTGCAGTTCTTTGTGATTCTGTAGCATCAGTCCACAATTTTCAAAGAAGAATGGTCCGTTTTAGCATCTGGAGGATTCATTCACTCAAAGTGATTGTATATAGCTGACAGTTTAGATATTTCTGAATGAGATTGGTGTCATCCCTTGCATCCAGACAAAAGTCTCAAACTGACAAGGCTATTTAAAAATATATCTCAAGTTTTCAGGTGATTTGTAGCAATTTGCAGTGTTGGGCAAAACTGACCTTAGCACATCCTATTTTATGTTCAATTTCCTTTACTCCTATAATAAATTTGTTATAACTGACTCATAAACTGAGATATTTGAACTGTTCATTATTGACCAATTCCATATCATGAATTTTTATGATAGATTCAAAGTATGTGCCATCACTGCTTTCTTTTCAATTCCATTAGCATGTAAAAAAAAAGAAAAGTGTTTATTTTACACACATTTATTTTAAACATAATCCTCTTCCTTGTCAATGCACCTACGCCAACACTTGTTTTCTTACCAAGGAGATCAAACAATATAGTGAACATTTCTGATTTAAAACTGCTAATACATGTCATGTTGTTGATTGATTTGTCCTAGTAAAGATCATAACAATGTTTTTTATCTTTAACATGAATTTGTGAATTTTCTTCTCTCAACAAATTTTATAAATTCATAAACCACAGACAGAATTACTCAAAAATTAAGATTTTACAAATTCTTTTTTTTTTTTCAGTAAGGCATACCAAAAGATTTTTAATAAAATACCATTAAAAGACTTTTGCCGACATCAAAAATTTAATAATAGCAATAAAAACATGTTTAAAAAGAAGAAAAATGTTAAAGGAGTAACAAAAAAAAATTACATTACTGTAAAGTGATAATACTCCAATAAATTAATTTCAATTTTGCATCTTGATATTACCAATTTATGGTGATATAATTTTTTTGTTACAACTCTCTAATTATATTTTTTTTTGTTTAAAACATCCATTTTTATTCCTATTATAAACTTCTGTTAACATTACCTTGTAAAAATATGGATGAGAAATATTTTGACAAGGAGGGAGGGGACTAAAAAGTAAAAATTTGCGTCTTATGTGATAAGTCGTTTAGCTGAAGGTACTTAACTCGTGTTTTCATTTGGCAATAGTTAAGTACCTTCTTGACCATGAGATAAGCATTTTCTGAATATGTCACTGTTAGTAGCTGTAGCAGTTGTTCTAAGAAAAAATTTTCATTTAAATAAACATTTTTTGCTTACGTCATTCAAAATGTTTTTATTTAATTTTAATAGTTTATTTATTGTATTCTGTTATAAGAGTTATTTAGTCACTTGAGAATATAAAAATTATTGAAAATTTAGGCTTGGTTGTCTAAGTGCTCCTTCCAGACTAGCAAACATTTTCAGGATAAAATAGAATGATTTAGACTGATTTTATTTTGTTGTTATTCAGCAAGATCAAAGACAAATAATGAAAGTCTTCCTGAATAGTCACTCTTCTAGATCCTTTTGTATTAATGCAGGTGTCACCCCAGGGTTCTGTCCTTTTCCTATTTTGTCCTTAATTTTCATCAATAACCTTCCTGATGAAATCAGCTCTCAATTTGGTTTCTATGATGACGATGCATCCATTTACTCCTGTCTTGATAGTAAGTCTGATAAGTTTAAATTTGCAGCTGATTTCAAAAATAACTGCAGTCAATTGTTAACTGGGGCAAAGAATGGCTTGTTAATTTTAATGTCTCCAAAACAAAACTGATCTCTTTTAATCAGCTAAGAGATCCCTTTCTGTTTTCTATCAGCATGGCTGATAGAGTGACTCATTCTGCCTTCTCGGGATAACATTCTCAGCTGACAGAAAGTGGAAAGACGATATTGAATCCATCATTAGGTCTGCTGTTAAAAAATTTGATTCACTGTGTCATACAAGACAATTTTTCTCTTAAGAATTTGTCTTACATAACTATTAGCTTACCATTTGTCCATACTTCAAATATTGCTGCAACATATGGTCTGGGGCTCCTGCTATGTATGTAGAGATTCTTGATAACATCCAAACAAGAATCTGCAATATTATTGGTCCTGACTTGGCATCCCATCTTCAGTCACTTTCCCACCATTGTAAAGATGCTTCCCTATTCCTTTACTTTAATACATTTTGTTCGGATGAGCTCTTCACAATGCTACCTAGACTTTATGAATTTAAGCACCATCTAGCAACAAAGTACCATCATTTTACAGCTGAATTGGTTAATTTCTTAAGTTCTATGCTAACAGTTTTTATTTTTCTGGCACTTCTCATTTGTGGAATATACTTCCAACTCCATGTTTTCCAGCCAGCATCAAACTTCAAAAATTGAAATGCAATGTCAATCATTATCTACTGTTCTGTTATACTTCTTTTGTTCTCACTCCTTAGTAATGTTTCTCTTTTCTGGTTCTTCCAGACCCAGTGACACCTTGTGTCTTAGTGGCATTACTGCCTTGTAAGGGGTGAAAAATAAGTGATTCTGCCATTCTATTCACATTATGGTAATTTGTAATGATAAAAAAAAAGTAACTTGTACTTATTTAAAACTGTTGTGGTTGGTATTATATCCAAGACAGAAATATAAGTAGGAAAGATTATTTTATAAAAAAAAAAACAAAACAAAAGAAACTCACCTAATCCGCATGCTTTACTGCATGGTCCCCAGGAGGACCAAGATGATAGTAGACAATCAATATTGCGGGGAATTTCACAGAATTCCTGCAGAGTGAACTGTGGTTTCCCTGCCACCTGAAAAGAACAGAGAATGAAAACCATTTAGTGAAGTAGCTATTCTAATTTCTATTTTCTTTTCACAATTAGGAAAAAAAGAAAAAATAATGTACAGTTAACCCCCACCACTTAACCTGAATCTCTGTCATACTAAGCATATAATAGGTTTGTGCCAACCAGCTTTAGATAGCTTTAATGCCATTTTTGTAACATTTCTAATTTTTTTTTTTTTTTTTTTTTTTTTTACTGATGTTCACCCAGACCCAAGAGCTACTCAGAGTAGAGGGTTACTGTGTGGTGTTGTATGAGGGTAAGAAAGGGCAAGAAGTGAAGTTCTTGGGGCTATGCAGGAACGATAACAGTTCTTGACTTGAATAGGTTAAGATTGATGGAGTAGTAAAGCATAAAGGAATGAACAGACTTTGGAAGGAAACAGGAAACAAGGAATAAACCCCTAGGGTACTGAAAAGTAAACATAATAAAAAAAATTATTCTGTATATTACTTTATTACTGTACTGTAAATGCAGTACAAAAAATTTGTATTCATTTTTCATTTTATTTATCTTTGCGATTATTTATTTTGAAAAAAGAGTAAACAAAGTTTTTGCTCAGTATACAATACCAAATGGTTAGATTTTTATTTCGTTTGATCAAATTTTATAACTGGTTATAATTAAATACG
The DNA here is from genome assembly GCA_903632075.3 of Acanthosepion pharaonis. Lineage (NCBI taxonomy): Eukaryota > Metazoa > Mollusca > Cephalopoda > Sepiida > Sepiidae > Acanthosepion > Acanthosepion pharaonis. Next base: position 294,303 of record CAHIKZ030004013.1, read on the forward strand.
TAGGTAATTATTTATAACAGATTTTATAGCTAGTCATTAAACAGGTGAGTGAGTGATAAATGGATGTATTCAAAACTGGTTTTGTTAATTACAACTATACAGAATTTTGTTTTCTTTCATGATCTTTGTATCTCTCTCTCTCTCTCTCTCTATATATATATATATATATATATATATAACCAAATATTAATGGTGATTTATGGCCATATGGCATTGAAAACACTGATTCTCATACACTCACCAAAGTTAAGCAATGTTGAGTTTAGTCAGTACCTAGATGGGTGACTGCATGAGAATAGCAGGTGCTGCAAGCTTGGAATTCTAGGGGTTATGAAAGATAATGGCTCGGAATTGCTAAATTGTTGGTTTCAATTCTCATTGAGTTCATTATAAGGTATGAATCCAGCTCATCTTCCCCCAGCTATGGGTTAATTAGTAAGACTTGTACCCCTAAATCATAATCTGCAAAAAAAATTCTCATAATCTAAAAATATTTTCTGGCTTTAAATAACCTGCAAAGAGTTGATAAGCCATAGATAATGAATCAATCAATCAAAAAAAAAAAAAAATGATGGCATTCAGGAAACATTTGGAATTCATTAACCGAATGGTGAACATTACTGTTTGTTGAAATTTATTGATTCTTTGAAAATTGTTTTAGGTTCACTGTTATCACTATTCTTAATATTGATGGGACTTTCTTTCTAAATCTTTTCTTTAAGATAGTATAGAAAGCCATTATCTTTGTTATATCATTATTTTCCCTTCTAAATAGATGTGATATTCATTTTAGTTATTGCTGCTGCTGGAAGTCTTAAAGTTTTGATTTTTTTTTTAGTGGGGGGGATAAAGTTTCGTAATTTTGTCATGCCAGACTAGATGATTTGATTTAAGATTGTCTTTTAGTTATAGGATCTATATATAATTTATATGTGTGGTGTTTTTATTTTTTAATTTAAGTAAAATAGTAATAATTATGATAATAATTTGTAAAAACTATCTGACATGAGTTATATATGAAAAGGAAATAAATTATAAAATTATATTAAGATAAAATACTGTAATTCATTGTGTATAGATTGACACACTCAAAGAGAAATTTTAGGGGAAAAATGTTTTCCTCATTTATAAAACGTATCTGATGTTAGAGCAAAGAAAATGACTAAAACTTGTGAATAAGGAAGAGAAAAAATAAAAAAAAACAAAGACAGGACATTTTGTTTTCCCTTTGATTCATAAGCATTACAAAAACGTGATAATTTTGTGATATATGACCATTTAATTGCTAATACACATTGAGAAAATAAATTTAAATAAAATTAAATAAATATTAAATTATTTATTTGGTTTTAATTTTTGTGTCAATCTTTTGAAATTATTTGTGTAGTTCTGAAAAGGACTATTTGTGAGGAATCTAGGTCAATTTTCTTTGCTCATGGACATCCAAGATCTGAGAGTAGGTCATCCTTATCAAACTCTTCCAACTCTCCTTCATTGCCAGACCTGTAGAACTGATCAAATTCTTTCTTTGTCAGATTGGGGTACAGATCTTTGTGGTTGGCAAGACCATCATTGTCATCTTATGGTACCTCTGTTAAGCCCCATTTCTCTATGAATTTCTTGTATAGGATGTCATCTTTGGCACTGTTAGAGCTTGTTCAAGATGCAGTATCTTTTGAAGGCTTTGACAATGATAGCAGTGTCCAACATTTCCCATGTAGATGTCTTCAAGTTTTCTCACTCTGCTACCCAGTGGGATTAATTTCCCTTTGTTGCAATACATCATTAGATATTATCTCTCCAATAAACAATTAAATCAAATTTGACCTGATATTGTTTGTTTTGAGTTCTAAACTAACGTATAATATACAGCAGATTTTTGGACATGATGCTGGGTAAAAAAAGGAAACAAAAAACAAAACCTGTGTTTTATACATAGAATACTAAAATAAATCCTGCAATGATTTTTGGAATGAATAAAGAAGTGAATAATGAATGCAAAATGTTCCTGAGTATAATGATTCTCATATTTCAAAATTTAATGTTATTGCCTACAAACATTCTTCTTTTGTGAACCATTGTTCCTGTAAGATGTGGGTAATTATGGCTCTCCCCAAATTCTTATCCTCTGTAGCTCTTAGCAATGTCTGTCTTTTTACTATCACTCCCAATCCCTATCCTGCCATCTATTTACACAAGTTCATTAGATCGTATGTTTCCCTTTGTCCTTCCAGCCTCCAGTACAACATGTGAGTGCCAAATTTTCCAAGTCTATTTTCCTGATATGTCCAACAAATTTTAACTGTCTCTTTCTAAGTGTCATTTTAGTTTCCTTTTTCTTTAAAACATCCACATTAGTTACATGCCTTATTCATGGTATTGTGATTCTTTCTGCAGAACCAAATTTCTGTTGTCTCAAGTCTCCTTTTTATCTGTGAGGAAATTACCCAGCATTCATATAGGATGACTGATATAACAGCAATTCAGTACTCTTTTCTTGACTTCCAACAAAAATTTCCTGACTCTAAATACTTTGTTTAGCATTTGGAAGGAATCTTTTACTATTCCAGTACACAGGACCTAATAATGCTGTGCATTAAAATTTCATACATTATGTACATTATTCAGACTGTTATCTTCATCTTCATTGCCTCATTCACAATGTTTTGGCCATTGTACGCTCTGGCTCAAGGACACATGGCCCAATGGATAAAGACATTGGTTAGATCCAGTGACTAGACCCAAAGAGTTGTGAGTTCAGTACCAGGCCACAGCAGTGGTGACCCAAAACTAGAGAGTTGAGTTAAAGCAAAATAACTGAGAAATCTGGAAGATGCATGGCATGTGGAACTAGAACAATCTACTGCATAGGATGAAATAAAGAGCTTGACTTGTAATTCCAATCATCTGAAAAAGGCTGAGCGTGCAATGGCCAAAACCTTGTGACTATGGCAATGAAGATGAGGATAAGTCTGAATAATATAAATAATGCAAGTAATTATAATATCTCATCTCATAGATATAGAAAGATATTAAAATTTCATTCAGAATTTTAATGTAACAACACTTTCAATAGTGAAAAATTTCATTGCAGTGCTGAACTGCTATGCGAATCTCCTATATAGCAGTGAATGCTAGACAATTTCTTCACAGATGAAAAAGAACCTTGAAGTGTCATATGGGGTTCTACTGACAAATGCAAATCATACCTTAGACAGAATGTGTGAGCAAGTAGGAAATACAAGGAAACTGAGGAAAGAGGGTCTGGAGAATTTAACAGGTCTTGGGTAGAGTAGCTCCAGCCCAGATATGGGGTATTGAAGTCATATCTGGGCTGAAGCTGATCAATTCTCACTTTTCAGTCTTAACAGAGTTCAAAATTATTTATGTAGTTTTGTGGGTAATAACTTGTTTTCCACAGCATAATTTTCCCCCACTGATGCAATGTTGCAAACCCATAACTACTTTACCCAGTGACAAATGTTCAGATGTGCTTCATTCTCTAATCAAAATCCAACATTTTTATTACTTTTAACATTTTTTTTGTTTTTAGTGGATACCCATGTTTGAAATATACACTCATTTTTAAAAATTTTTTATTTTAAACAGTGTGTGTTATGTCTGTTCACCAGCAAGCTCACATAAGTTTTCTTGAATGGCTGATAGACTATAGACAGTAATACACACTGTTTTAAAAAATAACAATAGTGTATCTATTTCGGACACAGCTGGTATTCACATTTTTTTAAAAAAAGTAACACTTGAAATGATAATAAAATATGTATAAGCAAAAGTACTTTTTTATGTTCAAGATTACTTTTGTTCAAATGAAATTCTCCAAAAAATACAATATTTATTTCTTCTTTTCTTATTATATATCCCCAAATATCTAATCAGTAAGAGTAAAAGGTTTCAGACTATTCAGCCCCATTGGTGGCTGATGCATCAATGAGATCATTAAGCCAAATGAAAGAGTCAATGGTCCTTGAAAAAATGTTCTAATATATTTGATCTTAAGTCAAGTGAATGAACTCTGGTGTTGGGAATTTCCAAAGCCAACGGAGACTTTGACTAATTATCACATTACTTTCTCTATTAGGTAAACTGCTCACAATGATCAATCACCCAGAATTGTAATGCACACAAGACAAATCCTACAGAAGAACTATTAGGTGATTCTTATCTGTTGGTTATTCATCAAAGCAGAATTTAGATAAGATTTTAGATGTTGAATACAGCAGTTCAGTTTTGGTCACTACAGTTGAGAGCAAAACTATTAGCCTCTAGCTATAAAATTTTATTTTTAAATTTTCAAGTGCTATTTAATAATGCAATGAACTTCTAAATATATTAGAATTTCTTTTTCTATATGCTATAATCCTTCAACATGTGACCAATGATGACTCTCTATCAACTTCCTATCCTTTGGTTTACAGCACATCAATCTCAGTGAGTTATTTAATACTGACAAGATTTTAAGGATGGAATCGTATGAATAATATATATTTTATAAGAAGTTAGTGTGTAGATCAGGTTTCATTGACATATTTTTGTAAAGGGTTTTTTATCGAGAGTCTGGATTATGGTTTATTGGTGTTTTTTTTTTTAATTTTTTTCAAAAATGTATTGTTGGTATTTTTGACCCCAGTTTGGGGGTTCACTATTTTCCCATCGCTGAGACCCTAACAGGTGCTACCACCCCAGGTCATTGCAGCAATTAAGAGGTGGTTCCACACTCCTCAAAACCTCCCGCTCAGAGGCCTTGCTATTGGATGTAGGTTATTGTCATACCCAGGATGATCCTATCCCTCATAAAGCTTGTCTTTTATTTTACTATCCTTCTATGTCTCTGTTCTGCCATACATTTACATGTGCTTGTTAGGTACATTACTCACTGTTACTCCTTTGACCTTCTTGTCTTCAATATGTCCTGTGAGTGTCAAATTCTCCAATGTCTCTTTCTGATTCATTGTTTTTCCTTCCTTTATCCTTAAAACTTCCTCATTGCTAACATACTACCATGGAAAGTGCTCAGATGAACTAGATTTCTTGATTTGGTCAGTTCTATCATGGCTAGGACCCGCCACGTCACTTACACAGTAGCAACCCCACCCATATTCCTTCTGTATTCCAATGGCAAGAAGTAAGTTCTACTCAAACATCTTCTTCATGCAAACCACTGCCCTATGGAACAAATTCCCTAGAGGATGTTTCTCTGATAAGTACAATGATAACCTGTTTCTTTCAATACATGACTGTATTTCCTCACCATTTCTTTCTGCAGTAGACCAGTTGCCATCCAAGACTATAGAACCTGGTCTGTCCTGCTATTTACTCATAGCTGGGGGGAAGGAAAAAAAGAGGATTCATACTTTTCACAAGGTTATTAGCACATAAGTGAATGTAATGCATTTGACTAGAATTCAAACTCGGCTATCCGATTCTTCAATCCAAGCTACTATCCATTACTCTACCATGCATCCAAACACAAACACATGCAAAAACTTGTGCTATGGATCAACAAAAAAGTGTTCTTAAGTGAGGGGAACTAATAATAACAACTTTGGTAAGTTTTTAAATAAAAAAAAAATATATATATATTCTTTCTATATTCTGTTTCTTCTTCTACCACAAATTTTTTTTAAAGAATTCAATTTTCACATGAAGTTACTGTAGAATTGCAGCTCAGACCAGACACTACATTTATTTGCTGGGTGCAATTGCTTCCACTCAAAAGATAACTCTTTGGCCAGATTGTTACCCACAAAATAAAACCATGAGCCACTTGTAGCAGGAAGCAAATCTTATTAGGTTGTAATCTTCGGCTGTAGATGAAGCAAAGACAAGGTGGATGAACAGTCTAATGGGTATGTCTTCCACTTCGCGTTGTGATGAGAGATCTCCATTCCTCTGTCTGCCTCTCTGTCTTTGGCTACTAGTGACCACAGTCTTATTGAGAACAATCTTGTTATCTTTGTCTAAAAAAAGTAATTTAGCAAGAACTGTTGTATTCTTAAGAGGTTACAAACAGACAAAGGTGTTGCTCAAGTGAAGGAACAGCAACACACACACAGATGAAAGAAGAGAGGTTTATTGTAAAAGAGAATACACTACTGAGAAACAGGGAATCTAGTTGCAGGCTAGTAATTCCCAAAGCAAGCCCGCAGGTATATCTTGTGCTCACTATATGTAGCTACTGATATAATCAGTCCACATGGGTTACAACAAGAACTCAGTGACTTTTCATGTCAGGATCATCTGACATAGTTTTTGTGAGAGCCACTTCACTTAGATGATAATCAGCAAAGCAATAACTGATAATAAAAAACAATTTATGTAACATCCCTCAGATGTTTTCATTTAACAAGATATCAGCTGACACTGATATTGCTACATCACCAATATTATACCTGGCCTTCTGTTGCTTTTTCACTGAACAAAAATGCTCTTGGAGAAAAGTGGGAAACTATCTCTTCTCCAATCAGCTATGGGTTAAATATCAGGGTAGATTGGATTCTTAAGCTTTGTGGGGAGGCTAGTCTGACAAATCACTCTGAATTCCAAACCATGGTGAAACCAAGAAGAACCAATATTTTCCCCCAGAAAGTCTTGACAATTTACAGATAATAAAAAAAAGAACTTGTGGAGATGCATGTTTCTCCTGAAGGGAGAGTCCTATATATATATATATATATATATATATATATATATAAAATAAAGTTAAACCAGTGCAATGTTTGTGCCTAATATTTGCAATTAGTTCTTCATCACAGCTTGAAGCTACAAAGAGCAGTTGGTTATGGATTGAGAGTAGGCTGCTGATGTTAGTCAATGTACAAAGTTGAGCAGTTGGCTCTCACCATTGATTGTTGATACTATAATCATACAAAAATCTGATATTTGTTACTTTAAATTTTTCTTGGTTTTCACTTGCTCAGGAGGATTAATTTATTTTTTTTATTTTTACATTTTTATAAATGTAAAAAAAAATTAAAAAAAACAGAAAATTATAATTAAAAAAATGTAAAAAAAAAAAATGAATAAAAAACGATTTAAAAAGATTTAATTTTTTTTACACTTTTTAATGTTTTTAAACTCCTTAATCTTTAATTTTTTTTAAAATATGTTTTAGATTTTTTAAAATCTATTCTTTTTACATTTCTTCTAATTTTTAAATCTTTTTTTAATCTTTTTACATCTTTTTTTTATATTTTTTTAATTGTTTTCTAAATCTTTTTCATGTTATTTTATATTTTTTTGATTTTAATTTTTTTACATTTTTTTTAACCTCTTAAATTATTTTGTTCCATATTTTTTAAATTTTATTCTCCAGGCTCCATTTTTGGAATTAAAATTTGCCCATGCCTCACCAAATTTTGTGATAAAAAGTACATTTAAAAAGTTTAAAAACAGAGAGAGTGCTAAAGGGAGATAACTGCGGATTCAGGGTCAGAACATTATTATTGATAACTTTCTCCTCCAATTTCTGGACCCCAGTTATTATATTATTAATACTAGATACAATGCAAAAATATCACAATGATAAAATCGGCCAATAATTATAACTATTTATACTGGGACTCAAGCATGCAATTACAACTAATCCATAATAATATTTTCAATTTTGAAATTATATATTTATTTTTGGAGTATTAAGAATTGAAATAAAATTGATTAAAACCAAGATTTTAAAAAATGGGTAAAGACTTAATTGAATGATATATTTATGTATTTTTTAAATTTTTTAAAATCTTATTTGATTGATTTTTTTTTTTTCTTTAATAATTACTTTCATCTCATTTTAGCAACCTCCAAATGACTGAGAATATATTATAACAATGCATTCCAAGATAACAGATTTATTTACACATCTCTTAAAACTGCTACCAAGTTTTAAATTCATATCAGTACATTGGAACTTGACAATGTATATTGCCTGTTTTTTATTTATGCCAAATTTGATTTTAACAGTGTATTTACATGCTTCCACTCTGGACTACAGATCCAAAATGAATCTATTAATAACTCTAGTAAGGTCACACACACTTTTGTTTACACTCAATACACTTGGTCTGTCTTGTAAAATAATCTTATTTCTTATATATAAAATTAGTAAATTTAATCAATGAAAATGTCTTTCTTAGTTTAAAAAAAAGAAATAGCAATTTTTCTCTTTTACACAAGAAGAAACAAATCCTAGAAAGTAAATATCCATAGAGGTTTTGTAAAGAACAACATTATGCTTAAATACTGCTAAAATATTACTAAATGTATGTTGCTTATGCTTTAGGTTACAAAAAGATCTGAAGTTCATATTTAGACATTTAACTATCCTGGGTATGTAGATAAACTACAATCATGTTCTGGGTATGATGATAAACTACATCTAACAGCAAGGCCTCTGATCAGGTTTTGAAGAGTGTGGAACCACTTCTTAATTGCTGATGTTTCCAGGTCCACCCAGACCCAAAGTGGTAGCATCTGTTAGGGTCCCAGCTATAGCTAAGTAGTTAACCTCTAAACTATGAAAGTGTAAAAATAGGTTTTAATATCAGAAAAACTTTGTAAAAAATTATTACCAGCAATGCATTTTTGAAGAAAAAAAAATATTACCAGCAAAAAAAATTATTGCCATTAAATCATCCATTTATTTTGATTTGCTGTAAAACAAACCAAACCAATCAGACATTTAATTCAACAAAAATTGAAACTAAATATTTTATATTGATAAGTGACAAAATGAGATGAATGTCTATAGGTTTTGTAACAAAAAAAAATAGCAGATATTGTTAAAATATTACTAAAATCTGTAACTAATTCTGTTTTTTAAAAAAACAAATTGAGGTCATAAAAACAAAACATTTGATTCTTCAGCAGAAATTTAAACAGAAATTTTTAAAAATTAAAAAAAAAATAAAATTTTATATTTTAAAAAATGTGAAGATCATAAACAATGAATCATTTGATTCTTCAGCAGAAATTTAAACCAAACTTTTTTTTTTTACATTGATAAGCAATAAAAATATAATTAAATCAATGCTAAATTGACACCTAATATATTATTATTTATATTCAGACTATTGTCTTCATCTTTGTTATTATCCCAATGATTCAGCTCTTGTACTCTCCAGCCTACATTAGGTGTATATCAATCAGAGTAACATGCAGGTAATTCTGAACTGAACCCTTTATATAATCTATGGTGTGTAAATGGTTCTTGTTCCATTATTCATGTTTCGGGATATCATTTAGTTCTTATTTTTTTTATATTTAACATTGCTCACCTGTTTCCACTGAGGGCAAGTACACATGACCCAAACCAGAGATGGAACTCAGAATCACTGTCACCAAATTCACAAACCAATGCTTTAATCCATTAGGCCATTGTCTCCTAGGAAGGCCAGAGAGCACAACAGCTGATACATTGGGATAACGACGACAAAAATAAGGACAATATTCCATTGGTAAATAGTGTAGATAACAACTCCTCATTCAAAATATTCAGACAGAAATGAATCTATTTTGTAAAGAAAAGTTATCAACAACCCTCAAAAATTAAACTATTCTAGGCTGAAGTTATTTCATTTGAATAATCTTAAAATTTGGAAATAAATTCTTAAATGATTGTTTTTTATAAAATAAAGTAAAATAATAAAAAAAAAATCAAAACAGCATGTATTCAAGATCATAAAATTAAATAACTCCTCTGTACAGAAATTCAGACTTAATATTAGTTTAGTTTTTTTTTTTTTTTTTTTTTTTTTTATGTATCTTGTATATTTTCAATAAGAATGGTTTCTAATTGATGAGACAACCAATGAAAAACAGATTTTAAAAATGAATAAAATTCAAATATTTACCTCATAGCAATGATGACTTCTCTGCGGATTACCATAATAATCTGTACACATGACGTATCTTTCCCTTTTGCCAATACCCCAAGAAACCTCTCCATCTTTGACCAAACATGATGACCATTCAGATACTCTCCAAACAGACTCCTTGCAAACTATTCTTTTGATACAATTGCGTTCTTCTATGAGTGCTGGGCATGGGTAATTGTTCTTTTTATACCTATCTGGGGCTCTTAGGATTGTTCTCTTTCGTGTTTGAACTTGCTGCGAATTGCATGGCTGAAATTAAAGAATTGTTGACATGAACAAACAAGTACCAATTAGTGAAGATATAAGTATGACAGTTTGTATTACCTGAGTTAGACAATTTTATGTCACTCCAAAAAGATACATGTTCTACAAATATATTTTCATATTATTGCTCACAGAAAATTAGAAAGATAATTTTAAAACTTCCACTGCTGCATCGCTGAAGTAGCCTATTTTCTTTGGTTGGGTAGGGGAATAGGAAATTGCTATTTATTGAAAATAAATGACTATAAAGACACTGACAGTAATTTGTCATAGGCGCCACCATTTTGGTTTTGATCAGATATTCTGAAGTACAGACAAAGCTAAATTACACCCAAACACAATATAATAAAAATATATCACAAACCTTGTTGTATTGTATCCTATGATACATATACACTAGTTTGAAAATAGCACTAAGTGCTGCTTAGTTTATAACACAAACACTAGGACAGAAATTTTACAGTGTCTTGAAAATGTATATTTATGTACATCAACAGAAAGCAACATAAGTTCCATAAAGATATATAAATATATCTACAGCAGTGGAAGTTTTAATGTTTTACCTTTCATCCATAATATCAAAACATTAACAGGGACAACATCTTGAGCAATAAACAATACAGGTTTTGATTGACTCGGCCTACTGCTGGTATTTCTAACAGGATCAGGAAGGCAATAAAGAAATACATCTCAGAGATGTGTTTATATTTCTGAGATGAGGTATTATGTACACTATTTACATTGTTTGGTCTATCATCCTCATCTTTGTTGCCATATTTATCCTTGAGGACACATGGCACAGTGGATAAAGATGGTAGTTAGATCCAGTGACAGGATCCAAAGAGTGAGTTCAATACCTGGATAAGGCTGTGGAGAACTTGGAGAGGGAATTAACAGGAGATAACTGATAACTGACATCCATTAGACATGGCATGTGGAACTAGAACAGTCTACCCCAGCAAGCAAAATAAAGGGTTCAGTTTGACATTCGAACCACCTGAAGAAGGCTGGAGAGTATAATGGCCGAAATGTTGCAACAATGTAAATAGTGTATCTTAAGGAGGATTGTATTAGATATAACAAAGGCCTTTAACAAGATGTGGCATAATACTCTCTTGTACTACACATGTTGAAAATCACTATTCTAGTCAGTTAAGTAGAAAATAAATTTCTGTAGTTGATAGCATTTTATTTATTCATGCAGCAATGAGAGAAATTGTGGAGAGCCATTATTTCTTATGTCCTGAGGAGACATAGCACATAAAGAAGAATTCTTATTAGACATGACTAACATAACATTACATATGCTTTACTTTTAGTCACCCACTTGTGTGACTGATAATCCTTTGAACACATCATCCATAACTCGGTCAATCTACATTTTTCTTCCTTTCTGACTAAAGAAATTACCACTTCAGCAATTATTGTTATCATTAAGTAAAATCATCTTTCATTTTAAAGGTTATGTAATGTATAGTCCAGGGTATGACAATAAACTACATTCAGTTGCAAAGCCTCTGAGTGGAGGTTTTGAGGAGCGTGGAAGCACCTTATAATTACTGTTGTTCCTCGGTCCACCCTGACCCAGGGTGGTAGCCTGGACCCTACCAGTCTTTATGGGCAAATAGTGTACCTCCAAACAAAAGGAAAACCCTATAAAAGTATAAAAAATACATTTATCTGTAGTTGAAGGCATACAATTGTGTTCAAAATATTTAGATTTCAGCATTAAATAACCCATAGAGGTGATGATATGCTGCTAAACAAAACCATCCAACCAACATGAAAGAACTCTCATGACATTAATCCATAAAATATCCTACAATTTCTTAAACTGTATTATGAAATATAACTTCAATAAAACTAGCCAATGCCCACAGAGCCATGTAGACCTTAGTTTATTGAGGAGTGTACATAATATGGTATAAACCAGAATTTGAACAAGAGAAGACATGTGGCTTCATATTAACACAACCATCAACAGCAAATATATATTTTTTTTCAATAAGGTTCACACTGAACAAGGCCCAAGAACCACTAGAGGTAGAGAGTTACAGAATAAGAGTTTTGCCCCTTGTGCGGATCACATTCTTCCCTTTTTCAACAGGAGTAGAGGTTTATTCCTTGTTTCCAGTTTAGGAGTGGGTTTCTGGTTCCTTGTAATCTTCGCATTTTCTTTCACACTTTTGAGTCTTAGTGGCTTCATTGCCTTGCTTAGGTTGAATTAACTAAAAATGGAAGGAAAAAAAAAAGAGCCACTCTTTATGGGCATATGCGGAGAAGATCATGGTTAACCTTAGACGTGCATAGGTTAAGATTGTAGTGACTGGAGAAACCTCGTCTTGGAAGTCAATTCTACAAAGTAGTGGTTTGCGAGAAGAATCCTTTCCAGTGGAACTATCATATCTCTAATGCAATACAAGGGAAATGAAGGTGGTTCACTACAATGTGCAGGGCAGGTTTTACCTGTAACGATTAGAACAGATGGAACTAAGGCATGCATTTTTATATGTACTACTATTTCTAATTGATTAATGAATTCCTTTGCATTTTATATATACCGTATTTGATGGCATATAAGATGCACGTTTTTTTTTTACTAAAATATCTTTTAAAATTCCCCTGGATCTTATGTGCCACATGTAGGATTAAAATTTGCAATAGTCAACTGAAATTAGCTACCTGGCAACTTGTATTAACTTAGATTGAGAGTAACTTTCATATACATATTGTCATTATTTAAAAGGAAGATTAAAAGTGTTATCATTAATAATATTAATTATATTAATTTCATCCTGTTTAATATTAGTACTTTGTTTCACTAAAATTATACACAATAAATTCAAATTATATATTTGCAAAATATATTTCTTTCATTAATATTTCTCTTACAATAACTTCCGGTTGCATTGGTATGAATACAATCAGAATTTTTTATATCCTAATTATTCTACTAAGATGTTTACAAGATGTAGGTTGTACAGATCATATAAAGGAAAATTTTTGACTGATTTTAATGGTAACTGGACTGTTTTGCTCAATTGTGATAATTGCTTGATTTTTATTTTGTTTTCTTACCTTTGGATATAATAAAGTTTTTATAGGCTTGTGATCTTTTTTTCCTATTATTTTTCATTTAATTGTAATCATGGCTTCTTTAACTAAAATAATATCTCATCAATATAGCCTAGGCTGTACCATTTACTAATAATTTTATTAATTACTAATTTTTTTTCTTGATTTGCCCTGCTGAAATTGGGGTGCATCTTATATACGGTCAAATACGGTAAATCTGTTTTCTCTCTTCATATCAAAGCCTGAGATCTTACCAAACATTCGAAATTATTAATTAGACTTGATTTTGGTTTCATTTGAAAAATGTTGGCATTTTATTAGTATAATTTAAAATCAGATTATTTATATTCACTATTTAAATATTAATATTATATTAAATAAAATCTTAAAAAAAGAGAATTACTCTGTGTTGCAAAAATAGTTTTCATCTTTGTGTTATTACTAAAATGTTTTGCTCCCCAGCCTTCATCAGGTGGTCATCAATACAGGTAACCTTAATCAAATTAAATATGACCCTCACCTATTTAATCTGTGCATAGATTGTTCTCATTCCACTGTCTAGGTATATATTGTCTTGTTCTTATTTATTACTGCTCATTTATTGCTCACCCTGTTTCCGCTAAGTCTTGTTCTTATTTATTGCTCACCCTGTTTCTGCTAAGTCTGCCCAACCCAGTCTAAGGATTGAGCTCAAAATTACTATATCACCAAATTCATGAACCAATACTTTGATCCACTAGGATAATCCTGAATGTAGAAATTGGAATCTTAAACCTAATCTGCCTGCTGCTGCTTATCATGTTTGACTGCATTCATCAAGGCTTCTTGCTACTGTTGTTGTTGAAGTCTTGCCTCAATATCTCTATCTATTTATTAACAGCTTTCATATTTATGATAATGTCAACAATAATCCAAGTGTAAATAATGTTAACTCCTCATTCCCCATTATAACAGAATATCATTAAAAAGTCACAGATCAACAAACACCTGAAGCAGTCTGGAGAATACAACACCTGAAATATTGTGATGACAACAAAATGACAACTATAGCCTTAATTTAAATAATGTTAACTACTCATCCTAGAAATTCAGTCAGAAATTCAATTCACATTATAACGGAATCTCATAAAAGGCTACACTTATTTTTTTTATATAATTTTGTTTTAATAAACGATTTATTTGCCACTTATTTTTCTAATTTCTTTTATGTAAGAGAGCAGATTAGGATTGCTTTAGTATAAACAGTTAAAGTAAAACTTACTGAAGAAATAATGAAATGGTTTTTCATATCTAACAATTTTGTATTTGTAAAGAAGAAAATAGTAAAGCTTCACAAAATTTACATACCCACTGATGGACTATGAACATTTTAAATGAAATTTATTACCATTTGATTAAATGCATTAGATTAATGACTATTTTAGTGATTTAGGGTAATTGCGAAATTAACCTGTTTCTATACAGGAAATATTCAAGATTCATTGAGAGTATAGTTTGTGTTACTGTCAGTAAAAATTTTATGAAATCTTTTTCTTAAAACTAAAAATTAATTAATTTTTTCAAGTTCACTGTTATTGGTTTCTAGTGTTAATGGGAGTTTCCTTTCAAGCCTTTTGTTTTTGATTGTTTGAATACTCAACATCTTGATTATGCCATTATTTACATCTATATCCATTTTAGTTGGTCGTATTTGCTGGAAGTTTTCAAATGAAGTACTTTTTGATATTTGGTAAAGCTTTTTTTGCAATTTTCTAGTGCCAGTCTACAGAGTCTGAAGGACTCCTAAATGTTTCATCAGTTTGAAACCATTTTTAATGATTGATCTGAGTAAATGGTTTTATATAGATGATAGACATTTTTGAACAAGTTGGATGCCATATGACATCCATGTGAGAGTCTAGACCTGACAAGGATATTTAAGAACATGACTTTTCAGGTCAATATTTTGATTCCATAACATTTCAGTACTTCTCGCATAATGTATCCCGTTTTTAGTTTCCTTAATTCCTATATTGATTTAACTGATCTATACATGCTATGATTTATTTATATGTAACAACATTGTATCAGATTTTTGGATGCAAGTCAATCCTTACATCATAAAATTAGTATAAATCAACCAATATTGGTGAAGTATTCAGGTTGTATTTATTATTATATGGTAAATATTACATGCAGATTTCATCTTATAATAATCCTTTTATGAAAAATATTTATAGCTAGCTTAAAAGCCACCCTATTTGGCAGTATATAAGCTAGCTCCTGCAGAGGGCTCTTGATTGGGCCTTTAGTTTGTTCAGGAGTTTGAGAGTCCTTAAGTCTTTGCATGTTCTCAGCATTGGAAGCTCTCCTGGCTGCCATTTGATCTGGGTTTTTCTTTTGCTCTTTTCTTGGCTCTTTTGATTACAATCTGGTCTTCTGTTGGCAAAGATTTCTTTTTTATGACACATACTGATGCCATCTGCAATAAGCAGCAATAAACTATAGATGAACTCAAAATAGATTGCAGCATTAACGTATTGTATTAATATTCAAGCTTACCTTTTAAGTTCAACAATAATTCTTATGCTGCCACTTAATTTAAAGACAATTTGATGTACGAAGGTCCTTACATTCCATACAAACAAATACTTTTTATTTCATGGGTGACTTTTACTGTATTTTACTATTAATTTCAATTATTCCCAAATTTATTTCCACATTATAAAAATTATCTTACAAAAAATTTGTTGCAAAAATCACATTAAAAAAAAAAAAAAAAAATCGCTGAAAACATTCACAGTAATGAAAACTTGGAAATCCAAAATTTCAAGATTCCAGGTCTGGATCTAGCTCAGAATGTTTTTAATTTGCTCATAGAGTTGGCCTGATTCCAGAATGGTATATGTTGGGCTACAGTCTCTAGAAGTAAAGTTGAAAAAGTGTGAAACACTGACATTTGCATTTGAAAGTTAAATAATATTATTTACATGTTGGTTACAATCTCTGGGAATGACTTCTAAAAAACCTATCTTCTCTAAATTTATAGACAAATCTAGAAGATGCATGCTGGAATTTCTTATTAGCCAATAAAAATAGACAGTTCTCAGTTTTATCTTACATATTTTTTTCATTCTTGCCTTGAATACAGAATTGCATTCCTTTTGTGTGTGAACACAGTTTCTATTTTGTGCACTTTTTATTTGTTACCTTCTTATAGTCGCTTTGCCTTGCATTATATTGACTTGCTTCATAATATTTTGCCTTCTTCATATTGTTATTGAATGTAATGCCCACTTCCTCTATGGTATAGATATTGATATTGTTTTTAATTTCATAGACGTAAATATTACTGTGGACTGTAAAGAAAGATAGAAGCTCTAAAAAGAAACAAGTTATTAAATGATGGGAATAGAATGTTGGAAATTGTGAAAAAGAAACATTGATTTCAGAATACTCAAAGAAGAATTTAACAAAAAAAGTATTATCGCATCTACAGTCGCTCTCTCACAAACATACCACTGTCTCCCTCTGTCTATTCTACAAATACTTTCACAGTAACTGCTCTGATGAGCTACTTTTGCTAGTTCCCAGACTACATGAATTTAAATGTGCTACTAGGCTGGAATCTCTGTCCCACTCTTTCACTGTTGAAACAGTTAAATGTTGCCGTCTCTTCTACTCCAATAGCTTCATGTCTTGCACCTCCTGTCTGTGGAATTCCTTTCCTATTACTTGTTGCTCTGATAGCTATAATCTCCAACTATTCAAATGTAATGTCAACTGACATCTCCAGATGCCTTGATTTATTCCCTGTCCTTCTCTTCATCCTTTTCTCTTTCACAACTCTTACTCTCACACTCTGTAACCCCTTGCATGCTAGTGGCACTTCCACCTTGCTTGGGGTGAAATGCTTAAAAAAAAAAATATTATCAAGATTGGTATTCATAAAGCCAGTTTCTTTTCTAATTCTATAGAAAATATTTGAAAAAAAAAAAAGGAATATGGTAATAAATAAAAAGAAAAAAGAAGTGAATTGACCAGCAATGAAATAACTGAAGAAACTGGTGTGGCGAAAGTAAACAGAAAAAATGCCAAATATTAAAAGATTTTAGCTAAAGACATGAAAGCAATCCAACTACCAACTTATACAATTCAACTGTGCATCAAATAGTCTGGTGCTCCTGCTGATGTCTAGCCACACTGATGAGCTGTGATACAGTGAAACAGGCTGTCTGTGGATGACTTGTTCCCATCATACATACACACACACACACACATATATATATATATATATATATATATATATAATAGTAGAAAACTTAAAATCTCATATACTACCTTATCAGACTGACTACATTTTATTGAATGATACAAATTAAGCCAGACAACTCAAAATTTATTAGACAAAGATTTTTAAATAAACCAGACTAAAAGAAAAATGTTGGCAGAATTAACAAATTAACGTGACTTTAAAAAACTTATTTTGTGGGGGTTTACATAATATAAGAGAAAGAAGTGGGAGAAGAAGAAAAAAGAAAGATATTATGAAGAATGGGGGGCAAGAAAGAAGTATAATGGGTAAGTCAATGTCCAAAGTAATTGTTGTTTATATATCATCATGATGAATTAAATATTGAGCTCCCTTCATGGATTTGACTTAGTAATATTTTATATTAAAAAGACCTTGGAATAATTCCTACCACTTCTGGATTTGGTATTATATAGTTCACCCCAATCAAGGCAGTAAAATCACAAAGACACAAGGGGTTACTGGGTGGGAAAGAATTAGAAACATTACTAAGGAGCGAGAACAAAAGAAGAGTAATCAGGTGTACAGTAGATAGCAATTGATATTGTATTTAAATTCTTGAAGTTTAAAGTTGGCTGGAAAGCATGGAGCTGGAAGGGAGTTCCACAAGTGAGAGGTGCAAGAAAAGAAACTGTTAGCATAGAACTTACGGTTACATCTAGCCAACTCAACTATAAACTGAGGAGACCTTGTTGCTTGACAAAATCCAAACAAGGGTCAGCAGTGTTATCGATCCTGATCGAGCATCTCAACTTCAGTCAATTTACCATTGCTGTAACATAGCTTCACTTTTTCTTTTCTACAGCATGCAGCAGAAATACTTCTCACATCACCCTCTCAGAAATACCTTCTAGATAATGGTAAGACATTAGTAGCAATGGTGCCTTCATCGATGCATGAGGTATTTATGCTGCAATCTCTATAAATATTTTCATGGAAATTGTTCTAGTGAGCTTTCCTCTTTGGTATCTTGACCTCATGAATTTAAACATAGTACTACGTTTCATCCCTCTGCTAACCATAAATTTTATTCTAATAGTTTTTTCTCTTTCACTTCTCCCTTGTAGAATTGGCTTCCAGTTTCTTGCTTCCCAATCAACTTTGATCTTCAAAAATTTAAATGCAACATCAATCACTATCTCCTGTCTTCCTGAATTCTGTTCTTTTATTGTCCTTTCTCCTCATTAATATAAACACTTGTGTCTTAGTGGTATTATCACCTTCCTTGATAAATATGTTAAGCATTTCTCTCTCATTTTCTTTTTTAAGTTAGTTGAAGATGTACATGAAAAAGAGTTTCTCAACAGTAATTTTTTACTGATGAATGTAGAGCTACATTAGATGTACTTGATGGTAGTGCTCAAGATGGGTCCTTCATGTAGAGGGCAGGTGAAAGCAAGGGTCTCATGCCACCTCAGAATCTATGATACAGCACCCCCACCCGCCCCACAGCTCAATTTTTATAAGGTAGTATTCATATAAAATACAAATTTGTTTGTAACCTAATTATTTACAATAATGGATCATATGCAATATAGGTGAACAATTCAACTTGAAAAATTGAAAATAAATACAATGTCACAATAGATCATTCCATCTGAAATAAATTAACAATGTTTTGCAGGAAGGAATTTTTTTTATATCAAGTTGATAATTTCTTGTTAGAAAGTTGAATAAATTTAACACATTCACCAATATGGATAAAAATAGTAAATTCTATATAGGGTTTTGTTGGTTTTTTTAGACTTAGAATGTCCAAATAAATTCATGAATTTGGAAAAAAAATAATCAAAATAACTTCAAAATCTCTGAAAATATTTCATTCTTTAATAACAGCCAATAACAATTTGTAATGTGCTAAATGTATTTATTAAAAGCAAATGTTGAGAAGATAGTGAAGATCCCAAGGTACTGTCCAGGGGTGATACACACTGGACCTGTTTATGGGGAACGCAATAGGTGTGAGCTTGAGAAATTTTTTGAGTTAGTAATATATATTTTCTAATTTTCTTTGGTGCCAAGATAAATAAAGAGAATTATTGTAAATTCTGAGATAAGGACGTTTTGAGCAGTACAAGTACAGCCAAGAATCTTCAAACTAAAGAATATATATATATGTCAGACAATTCTTTTAAATTCTGCAAAGCTGATAATTGCCCATCTTACCAAAATAAAATTTTTGAAAGAACTCACATTAATGAATTGACCCATAGCCTCTCCAGATATTAATCCAAGAGAAAACTTGATATGAACCATCAAAAAAACAAAAAGTGATGCATATGAGAATGGAAAGTATTAGTCAAGCAATGATATTCAGAAACCAATAAAAAAATTGCGGCAAAAAATGTTAGAACAAGAAAAATTAACAAAATCTATGAATGAAAGACTGATGAAAGTTATAAGATGAAAAAGGGTCCATATTAATATATAAAAATGATAATTTATTCAGGTATATGGGATATTAATTTAATCAAGTATTTCTATGGTGTATATATTTGGGATTTATCAAGTTTGCAGAATAAAAAAATACCTGATAGAAACCAAGCCATTATGAGTATTTTTTAATAAGGATAGATATTGTATGCTGAAACTCAAAATATATTGCATACATGGGTGAAATAACATGGCAAACTTTGCTCCTGAACCATGGTTGGTCACCAATCTGAATTCAAAACTTTATATAGCCCAGGTGGAGCACATAGTTTACAATGGATCTTTGATCTTGACTGCAGTTGATGTGATAGCTGACATATATAAATATATTCTGAAGATTTTTACCATTTTATTAAAAAAAAAAGTGTTTATTATACAAGTCATGGTATAGAAACATATCTCTTTAAAACAAACTGCTTGTCCAAAAAATCACTTTTCCAAACATCAATGAGAAAGGCTGTTCCATTATAGTCATTTAATTAAAATTTGATTAGAAAAACATGTTATCAATATTTTGTTGTTCATTTTAATCACCTCTAAATTTATTAATGGAAATGATATTGTTTAAGAATCTTGGGAATGATGTCTGTGTTGGGATTCTTCATTTTTTTTATTTATTTATTTTAAAACTTTATCCTGCAGTTTTAGTTAATGGTGTCTGCTTTCAGGTATTTACATTTACATCTGGCAAAAGTAGCTTTGTGGATGCATCTTTCTTCATAAATTGATGTGGTAATGAAATTAGAAGAAAAGATTATCAGATGTGACAGACATCAGATACAAAGCAGAGCACCCATTGGCTGCATTGCAATTACTGAAACAAAGAAGGTGAGGATATTTATCCAAATGGTGAATTTAGCTACCTATTTACAGAGTTAAACATATGTAAGTAATAAAAATAAATTGAATCCTCTTGTATAAAGGGTACAGTAAAAACAGGGTTGGTATTACCAAATATAAATAAAGCCAGTGTTAAAGATATGATACTTAACTGAACAATTAGACATTTTTTTGTGTTTGCTAAAAAATCACTTCTTTTCTGGTCCTGAGAATTTGTTTAGTCTTCCTTCTTTAATTGACTAATTTCGATGCTTTTTATATTTTGTCAGTTTACAAGACGTTTGATAATTTCATTTTCACATATATATATATATATATATATATATATATATATATATATTTTTTTTTTTTTCTCTTAAGTGTTTCACCCCAAGCAAGGCAGGAAGCCACTAGGACACAAGGGGTTACAGAAAATTTGGAGCAAGATCAGATAGAAGTGATAGAAGAAAGGATGAGGGGAAGGGTAGTGGATAGATCAAGGCAACTGGAGATGTCGATTGACATTACATTTGAATAGCTGGAGATTATAGCTCTCAGGGAAACTAGAATAGGGAAGGGAGTTCCACAGGCGAGAGGTGTGAGACATGAAGCTATTGGAGTAGAAGAGACTGCTACATTTAGGAGTTTCAACAGTGAAGGGGTGAGAGCGGGATGCCAGCCTTGTCAGGCGCTTGAGCTCATGAAGTCTGGGAACCAGCGAATGCAGCTCCTCGGAGCAAATGCTATGAAAGTATTTGTAAAACAGACAGAGGTGACGGCGCATCTGTGAGAAAGTGGCTGTAGCCGAGATGCCAGATCAAGGCCAAATATATTGCATATCCACCTCTGGATCCTATCAAGAACCCCAAGGCAAACAGAAAGGGCTCCAGACCATATATGGCAGCAATACTCCATGCAAGGGCGAATTGTTGATTTGTAGATCTGGAGGATCGATTCCAGGGAGAAAAATTTCCTGCCGTGGCATAGGGAGCCAACTTTCTTTGCAGTGGATGAAGCAATTGACTCAATGTATTTGTTCTATCTCAGGTCAGCAGTTGAGGTGCTCTCAAGCAGTTGAGCGTCAGACATTCTAATGGAAGGCAGGGAAAAATCACTGGTGATTAATAGAGAGCAGTTTTGTTTTTGAAGCATTAAAGTTGACCAGCCAATTCTTGCCCCAGTTCACAACCGATTGGAGGTCCTTTTCGAGACGCATGGCCAGGTTATTTTTGTCACTGGCACTAGATTTGTTTTGAGGCAGGAATAAATTGTGGTGTCATCCGCATCGATGCCAACTTGAGAATTTATGGCGTCAGGAAGGTCATTTATGTAGATAAGGAATAGAGTGGGGCCTAGGATGGAGCCGTGAGGAACACCTGCGTTCGTGGGATAGGAACTGGAGGAGAATCCATTGAGAACGACCTTCAATTCATGGTTTGACAGGAATTATTGTATTAGGTCAAACAATCGGCCCGTAATGCCATGGGAAGGCATGCCAAACTCTATCAAATGCTTTGGAGATGTCTAGGGCCATGGCATGAGCTACCCGTTATTTTGAAGAGCTCGGTAGACAGTTTCAGTGATGGGCACATCAAGCAGATGGGCAAAGGGAAGCCATATTGCTTGTCTGAGAGCAGATGGGATGTGAGGTGGTTAACCACCTCGGTATTGATTAGGGCTTCAAGACTTTGCCAAGAGGGGTAGGGAGACTGATAGGACAGTAGTTAGAAGGGTCAGAGGGGGTCACCAGAGTTCTTGAAGACAGGAACAATCAAAGAGGACTTCCAGCAGTCAGGAAAACAAGATTCCTTGAGACAGTAGTTGTAAAGTTTAGAAAAGGTGCCAGTTCAATCCCATCTCCACCACTAGCCTTGTTGGGGTCTAAATTGGAGATCCAGTCATTGGTATTGGGCGTTATGCTCAATAGGGCTTTAGTTCTAAGAGGGAAGTCAGGTATGGGTACACTGGAAGACAATTGAGTTGAATGAAAATTTCCATCATTCAGCCTTGGCAGAGGAGGTTAGAACTTGGAACTGGTTGAACAATGGAGGTATAGAGGGGGTTAAATATGCTCTTGCAGAGCCGGCAATAATCTTTGGAGCCAAATTTGGAGATGCAATAAGCTCCTTCATCCGAGCAGCAAATAGTGACTTAGCATCGTTGAGGACACATTTAGGGCGAGTTCACTCATTACGGCGGAGGCAAAGAAACGTCTATTGCAGTCAGACATGTTGCTACGGAATAGGTGAAAGAAGTGGTTCCTAGGGGCGATGGCGGCTGAGCAAGCAGCGGAGAATCAGGGGGAGGAGCGCAACTTGAGCCTATATTTCTTTGAGGGGATGAAAGCGTCGATTCCAGCTTTAACCCAGGAAGAGACCTCAGAAGCACATTCTTGAATGGGGGAAGTGTAAAGACACGATCCCAGGGGACATCGTGGAAGAAATCACGGAATGTGTCCCAATCAGCTCGTTGATAGTAGAACAAAGTTCTAGTGGTAGGAGGTTCTTTGCAGGGGGTGGAGTTGAAGGAGATGTTAACAGATACTACCACATGATCAGAGTTACCAAGAGGGCAGAGTTGCGTGGCGCTACAGGACTTGGGGATGGAGGTAAAACACAGATCGAGAAGAGAGGCTTTACCTTCCCGGTTGAAGGCAAAATGAGTGGGGAAGTTAACTATCTACGTGAGGGAATGAGAGACTGAAAAATTGAACGTTTGAATGCCTGTGTGGTCAGTAGTAGCATTTTTAAGCCACATGGTATGATGGGCGTTAAAGTTGCCAAACACAAATATGTGGGCAAACGGGTGGAGGAAGAGAGCCTGTCTATTCTGTCAGAAATGCTATCAAGTATCCCACAGTCTTGAGAGGATGGAGAGCAGTAAAGGAAGAAGAGATAGCTTACCGCATTGAGAAGAGATAGTCGGAGACACATGTACGAGTGGTCTGGTGATTCGAGAGACAACTCTCTGACCAGAGGGAGATGGTCCTTGACGTAGACACCAAGGCCATGCATGTGGGTCATAGTCTTTTCTGAGGAGAGGAAGGTAGCCTGGGATAGAGAGATCATAGGAGGGTATAGACAAGACAAGGTTAGTCTCACAGAGAGCCAATATATCCAGGCAATTTGCAGTGAGGAAAGATTCCATACTGCAGAATTTTGTTCTAATGCCACGGATGTTGGAGAATGAAATGTTGAGGGGTTTAGGTGATTTATGAGTGGCTGGTTTAGGGTTACTTTTTCGGTCTTTGTAAGTCATGTTGAATTTTCGTTGGAAGATGAGAAGGCCCGAAGTAAAAGAAGCAGAGATTTACAACCATGACGTGTGCAGAGAGGAGTTGGCACAGCCTGCATCATAATGTGGCCTCAAGGTTGCCCACCGGAGTTGACTGCAGGGACACCTTTCCATGCGCGACATGGCACTACAAACACCCCGGTATTATACAACTGTTGATCAGAGCGGCCGCAAGAGTTAGGGCTCCTAACTACCAGTCGGAAACAGCAACCAGAGAACTGTCAACCGTGTACCCTCAGAATGAAGAGGTGATACCACAGACTGCACACATCATGGGGAAAACAGAGCTGCACTAATACAGAGGCCAGAGAGAGAGAGAATACCGGAAACCCCTTCCTAAACAAGAAACAAGGTGTAAGCCTCTGCTCGTGTCCAAGAGAAGGGGGAGGAGTGTGGACCGGGCGGTAGGAAAGCCTACCTACTCCTATTATATATAACACATAAAACAACAACAAAAACAGAGGGAACGATGAGAGGGGGAGGTAATTTGCAAAGAGTCCTGGCTGACACTTGGATTTACTCATTCGCAACATTAAGTTTTAACTTAGTATAAGTCCCATTGTCTATTCTAAAAAGAAATTGAAGAAAATAAGGTTATCTGGATTTATTGCTAGGTCATAATAAATGCCCCAACATATGTGGCAGCGAGTGCTAGTCTGCTTTCTTCCTCATGATAACAAGTGAATGTACAGCTTACCTTAAGTCCAAGCATCGACCCGGTGTGGGGGATCAAGGGCCAATCCACCACCCTCACCAAATAGTGGGCTTGGGAGGCATGCTTTCAATAAAAATTAAGAACAACAGGAGAAAGAAACAGCAAAAACAATTCCAAGTTCAGAATAAGACAATTTGGAAAACTTCTACTTTTGACATTTGTTAATTATCCCTATTTCTTCTATGTGACGTATCTCTTCAGAACATTGTGATCATGGCTCTCTACAATTTCCTGTCCTTAACAAATTTTGACTGTTTGTTTTTTTATCCTAAACCTTGCTCTGCCATCAATTTATTCAAGCTCACTAGGTAGGTTATGCTTATTTTCTTTTGTCCCTCTTGCTTTCGATCTGTCCTGTGAGTATCAGATTTTCCAAGTTGTCTTTCCTTATGTGTCCTAGAAATTTTAATTGTCTCTTTCTGACATTAAGTTTCAGAAAAAGAATTTTGTTTCGCAAGAACAAAATCAATATTAGCAAGATGAAATATGATTCATGTTAAGTTTCTGAATACTTGATTTTTACTGACTCATTATAGAAATTAGATTTTAACTAATTTCAATTGTTTTTATTTTTATGGTTATCAATTTTTTATTCATTTTGATATTTAATTATATTTGCTTCAATCTTTATGTAACACATATCGTTTCAGTACTAATCTATATCTATAATTCTCAAAATGTGTGTGTGTGTGTGATCGGATGTTGTTTGTGCTTCCACAGTTTTGATCCGATTTTGATGAAATTTTTTTTGTTTGATAGATAATTCAGTGTCAGATTTGGGTCCAAATTGGCTGGAAAAAATTACAATCTGGAAGGTGAAAAATGGAAATTCACATTTTGCACAAAAATCAAAGGCAAAATTTAATGTCTGTGAAAAACAACATACAATCTATTTAGATCGTTGAAATCTAATGTAAAAGATTTTTTTATTTTTGTTGAATTTATATACTTTATTTGACATTGTATATGAAATAACTAAGATAATGAAGGATTTTAAAAATATCTTCCCTGTATTTTTCCTTTATAGTTATACATGTATAACTTTGAGAGCAACAATATTTATGCTACTTGTGTAGAATGCTGTAAAGACGACAAATATGAAAAAGTGGCCAAAATCCACCTTTTACTTGTACTAATAATTGATTACATTCAGAATATTAATTGCTCAAATGAGTTTTACATCTTGCAAGGCAGAGCTGGTGCATGCTACCATTGGACCCCTGGACCAAGGGGTGGGTATGTCTGATTAGGGGTCCCAGGCAGTGCTTTGTGACTCTCTTTATCTTATCAATATTTGCTTTTTTTATTTTCTACCTGTATTTATATAAATTATAAATTAAACTAAGCACAACTGATTTTATGATGTTATTCTGGAGTTTTTTTTTTTTTTTCATCCAAATTTGAATTTGTTTTGCTCATGCTAAGACTCAAGAAACATAAAATTAACTATTTTTTATTATTTCACTAGTGTTAAATTATTCAACTTAACAAGAAAAATATCAACTTTTTGTTAAAAATTACCACAAAACACTGTTGTTTTATTTAAGATAGAATGAGCTATTATGACATGTCTCTAATTTCTATTAGATACACTGTATTTATTTTCAATTTTTCAAGTGGAATTGTTCACCTGTATTGCATATGATCCATTATAGTACATAATTAGCTTGTGATAAAATTTGTATTTTATATGAATACTACTCTTTGAAAAGTGACATGTAGTAGAATGGGAGGCCCCATATCATAGAGTGGAGGGGTGCATAAGACCCTTGTACCAGTGCTGTTAGAAGGTACACAAGTTCTACTTTAAGTTTCAGGAAAAACTCATTTCTTAGTTTGTTAGCAATTGTATTTATATATATATATATATATATATATATATATATATATATATATATATATATATATATATATATATATATATAGCTACAATAACAAATATTTCTTGAAAAATATTAAATCAGATTGATTATGATAACTGCTATTACACATCATGTATATGCTTTATATTTTTTTAATTTACATTTATTTTTAATTTTATTTTTTTATCTCTCCATATATTTTTCCCCACCCACATGAAAATGTCCTACCACATTGACTTGCCTATAAAGAAGCATTAGATCAGACAGTTTTAATTTGTGACTGACATTTGAGAAATGCATGAAACTTGGAGTAGCATCAAACTGTAAGGAAAAAGAATGTAATTATTCTAGTGTATATATATATATATGAATTCCTTAGTTTCACCAGCTTGGAGGTTCCCAGCTAGGATCTGCTATACCATGTTCACGATGGTGAAACATCCCTGCTTTCTTCATGTTCCTTTTGATTAAGCTAAGTTTGATCATTAAACTTTGTTTGGTATGCTGAAATGTATATAACAACAAAGACTGTTTAGCAAAAAAAAAAAAAAAAATGATTGACTAGTGTATTTCCAGAGGACAATGCTTTTAAAGCGAGTGGTCTTTGTAAGTAAAATGCTAAATATTAAGAAAAATAGCATTGGTAGTTAACAAGTAAAATAAAAAAAATTAAAACATTTTTCTTCCTAGTTTAACATTTTGCAGGAATTGAACTGTTTACCCATCATTTGAATGAGCAGATAGCTTCCCGATTTCAAATTTCACGGATGTTAAGTTTTAAATTTTTTTTTTTTTTATGTTTAATATATATTATTTTTATGGCAATATTTTCTTATTCACAAATGAGGCACATAGATTTGTTTTTGAAATAGAAGATGCTACAAAAAGGCAGTAATAGAGATAAAAGTTTGTTATGCCATTTGGTAAGTATTGATATTATAGAATCAAATTTGGCTCATTAGCCTTCAGCAACAAATATGAAAAACTTGTTATCTCTAGAGGTAAATAAAATTGGCAAAGAATCAAATTAGCCTGTTATACTAAGCATTGCACAGAATTTTCTCTGATGCTTAGCAATGAGTGGGGATTGAAAATTCATAATTATTCTGGTTATTTTTTGTCATTTTTAAATTTATTTATTCACCTTGTCTTTCAAAGTTATATCTTTTTTATAGGAAATATTCTTGTTATAAATATTCTTCCAATCAGTAAATTCTTCCATCCATTCTTGAAACAAGAAAAAAAGTTCTGGTTGCTACTCCTTCTTAGAAATGACCAAGAAAATAATCAGTTGTTTGACAATTTAAAACATTTTATTTCTATATCATGAAATCAGGTTATGAAAGTCACTGAGCATCACGTTGTCAGTTCAATCCTAACTGGGTGGCCTACACTTGAGATCTCATACTGTAATTAGTCATGTTTAGTAAATACCATTATAAAGAAGAAAAAAAATGACTATAATTTACTATCCATTGACCTCCATGTAAAGTCCTTTTTGAATCTCTCATGCAAATAAAGAACAATTCTTTTTAAATATGATTTGTATAAATTTCTTGATGGTTGCAATAAAAAAATTACTACCATAATATTCTTTAAAGAAAAGCAAATACTAAAGAAGAATCAGAAATATTATTGGTCCTGATCTGGCATCTTGGCTTCAGTCACTCTCCCTACACCATAAGGTTGCCTCTCTGTAGCTTTTCTATAAATACTTTCATGGTAATTGTTCAGATGAGCTCTTCACTGTTTTATTCCCCTCTCCCCCACACAGACATCGAATTGTAAATATGGGGACTAGTTAGTACTTTCATAGTCAAAGAGGTATTATGGTGGTTGTAGTAAGGAAGGTACGTATGGATGTGTTGTTTTGGTGGAAGGATTATTGTTTCATACGATTGGGTCAGTGCTTGCGGCTAGCTAAGTTATAGTTAAGACAGAAGAAGACCGTCCTTTCCCCAATCCCCTTTTCGGCCTTGTGCCACATTTCTGTAGATAACAGAATAAATATTGCTCTTCACTATGATACCTAGACTTTTTGAATTTAAGTACAGTAATAGACTGACATTGCAATCTCATCAATGTAAAGTTGAGTTGGCTAGATGTAGCTGTAATTTCTATGCTAACATTTTCTTTTCTCCCATTTCTTGCTTGCAGAACTCCCCTCCAGCTCCATGCTTTCCAGCCAACTTTAATCTGCAAAAATTCAAATTCAATGCCTATCTACAGTCCTCCTGATTACTCTTTTCTCTTCCCACTCATTATTAATGTTTTTGGGTCAGTGGAATATCAACACCAGCATGAGTTGGTTGTGGGGTCTGGGCAGTTTTCGGTTTTATTCCATATGCATTCTCTTGGGCTCTCCACTTTAAACCAGCCTTGTGCTATATCATTTCACCATGAAATGTGAGGACAAGTAAACACTAAGTAATCTGTTCTCTTCATCTATAATGTTAATTTTAATATTAGCCATTTCCTTATAAGGAAACATTCAGCATTCTCTGAACAAGCAGTCAGTGCTACTTTTGGTTAAAATTTATAAAAGCTTTGTCTTAAAATAATTTTTAGGAAAATAGTTTTCACATGTCCAGAAACTCTTATCGTTCTTTCCAGCATTGTTGGAGGGTTTCTTGCTAACCTTTTATTTGAAGTCATGTGGAATGTCAGTATCTTGATTATGTCATTATTTTCCCCTCAACTTTACATGTACTATCCATTTTAGTTGTTACTAGTATTGAGAATTCTCAAGGGATTTAGTCTCTGTTACTTGGTACAGTTCTTTGTTTCTGGTTCTGTAGTGCTAGTCCACAAAGTTTGAAGAAAGTTATTGTTTGCTAAGAGCTAAAATCTTTATTTGCACAAAACCATTTTTTAATCTTTGATGTGAAAAATGAATGTAGAGAGTTGTCAGTTTAGATATTTCTGAATAAGTCTGGCAGAATGCATGACATCCATATGAAAATCTCACTGTGACAAAACTTTTTAAAAACCTGACTTGAGTTCCAACAAATAATGCAAAAAAAAAAAAACACTTACAAAAAATCACTTTCTGGCTTTCATGAAATCAATTTACCAAACAACTTTGACATGAAAAATAACCAAAACAAATGATTAAACTACACATTTTATAAGTTGAAAAATTCTCACCAATATAACGATTCCTAATAGAACTTGTGTTTAGTACAAAAGTATCTTTGGATGCAAATTAAACTATACTTACCAGGTACAAGTTTAAAATATATTAAGCCCAAGCCTGATGGACTTTCTACCCCCAGGCAGTAGCACTCTTTGGGAGGAGACTGAGTTCATTGCCAGGTGGCTGAGGTGTACTCAAAAGGGGAAGTTCCAACGGGACGGGGCTTAGGCAATTTTTTTCATGGTATTGCTATTAAACTGACTTTAAACATTAACCTTGTGTCACAACATAGAGACCCTGGTAAATACCTACACTATAAGCCAAAAGTATACAGCCCACCCCCTGAATTTAATAATTTATAAATTTAATACCTTCTTCGGTTTAATTAACTTATGAAGCTAGGATACTAAAATTATTTATGTTTGGTTTGGTTTACAGCATATCAACCTCAATGGGTTATTTGATGCCAACAAAATTTTTATTGCTGGTAATGTTTTTTTTCAAAAATCTATTTCTGGGAATATTTTTCATTGAAGAAATCTATAACTGGTAATTTTTTTTTTTTTCAAAGAATGTATAGCTGTTTGTATTGCTGGTAATTTTTTTTTTTTTTTTTAAAGTATTGCTGATAATAATTTTTCCTTCAAAAATTATTGCTGGTAATATTTTCTTTTATTACAAAGTATTTCTGGTATTAAAACCAATTTTTACACAAGTTTGGGTGTCAACTATTTACCCATAGCTGGGACCCTAACAGATGCTACCACCCTAGGTCAGGGTGGACCTGGGAATGCCAGCAATTAAGAGGTGGTTCCATGATCCTCAAAACCTCCTAATCAGAGGCCTTGCTGCTGGACGTAGTTTATCATCTTACCCAGGACACGGATGTAGTTTATCGTCATACCCAGGATGGACTAAAACTATTTAGTTCATTAGTGTATGATACTTTGTGTTTTAGAGATGGTGTTACATAAAATTTAAAATCCAACATCCCTAAGATTACTACCATCCATCAAGGTAGATGAAGCAAAAGATTAAAATTGTAAGGAAATTTTATGCAGTAATAGGTTAATTTAGTTATTTTCAAAGCTCATGGACTGGCATTACAATATAACAAAAAAAATATACCTATAATAGAAACCATATCACATGAGGACTTGCAACAACTATAATGCATGGTTCGTGTAACTCAGAGAAAATAAAAGCATGATCAAGATGCCAACATTCCACACTACCTCAAACAAAAGGTTAGAAAGGAAACCTCCATTAATACTGGAAAGAGCAATTTCAGCTTTTGGACTTGAGAAACCTATTTTTCTGAAAAATCATTTTAAGAGAAAGATTTTATGAATTTTAACCAACAGCAGCCATGAATGCTCAAATAATGAATGCTGAATGTTTCCCTATAAGGAAACAACTAATATTACCATTATCACTGAATATATGATGAAATCCTTCAGGAAGGGGAAGTTTCTCTAACCTGAAGTGAGCTAGTAAATTAGTCTTGAAGAATGCATGTAACCTTCAATATTTAGGCAATTCTTTGAAATTCAGAATGTGATGCCAAACTCCTGGCCTTTCATATATATATATATATATATGTGTGTGTGTGTATATATATATATATATATACACACACACAAGAAAAAAAGATAACATTTGAATCATTTTTTTCATTTATATTATGTTGATTATTTTCTCATTAATTACCGGTCTTTTTTGAAGTTTAGGATAAATTAGTATTTATTTTTTTTACCCAATATTTGAAGAACATAAGATCTGAATGACTGAAAATTTAGAATTGGTTTTAAAAGATGCATGAAATATGACTCAAGAGAGTTGCCAATCAACATGCTCCTGTCAGTCATCAGTCAGTACAAATTATTCCAAATATAACCAGAATCTGTAACATTTATCAAATTTTATTTTATAAATAGTTTTCATAAAAAATATTATCAATAATATTAACTACCTTACCAATATTTTAGTCAATAATTACATCAATATTAATAACACTAAATACAATATGAATATGTTGTTTAAAAAAGACAAAAATTTAATGATAATTATGAAAAATATACTTACAACACTACACTTTGTCCATTCCGACCATTCACTAACCACACATTCTCCAACACATGGTGTACTGCAAATACGCTGTTCTGCAGGCTTTGGGATTTTGCTGCAGTATGAATCTTGCAACGAGGTGATCCCAGATAAATCTTCTTTCTCAACACAACTTTTTTGATTAGCAAAAAAGAAAAAGAAAAAAAATGAAGATTAGTAAAGAAAAGAAACAAATAAATAAAAATGGATTCCTGTCTGAAGGAACCAAAATGTAGTCCTTTAAAAGCATAATTATATAAAAGAAACATATATTTCACATTTAACTAGTTATACCTAAAAGAAAAAATATGTGAATATTGCATTTCTAGTTTGTTTAAATCTAAATTCATAAGCATCTATTTGGGGAATATGGGAGTAGAAAAAGAAACCAATTCAAGTAAAATGATTGCATCATTGAATTTGATTCTTTCCTTTTGTCCCAAACTATTTTGCATGTCATTTTTTTATTTATTTATTTTATTTTATTTTTTTTTTAATTTTTTAACACTTTGTTGTGATAGTCATGAAGTGTTTTGAAGTTTAGATCAACTAAAATTTGATTATAGAAAGCAAAGATTTCGGTACTATCAGTAATTACCTTCACGTTTTTATGTCTTACATTTTGTTAAAAAGTAATGTTCTTTAATTATAGCAGATTCAATAAAAATGCACAAAGTATCCCAAATTGAGCAAAACCATGTCAGAATTCAAAATCTATTCATCAGCATAGTCACCTTCCTTCTCACTCTTGTCATCCTATCTTTATATACATATATACTTATATAGCTGGACCAGGATTAATCTCGCAAAAAGCAAGGTGGATACTGCCTGGCAAAGGATTTGTCATAATGATTTGAGGAAAGGTTTTTACAAGGCTGGATGATCTTCCTGACATCCAACTCAGACACTCATGGTCGTCCAAGTAAACAGTGTTTTTATTAAGATACCATTGAAGGTTTCCATTTAAGTCTTGACACCCCATCCTAACTTTATATATATGATAAACATATAGTTTTGAGATATGTTATACTAATGGGTTAAAGTGCTCAATATCAGTAACAGAGCATCTGTAAATATAAACATGGACATTGAACTCAACACTGAATAGTGACAGTCTGTTTTATGCTTAAATGCAATTGTCAGGTCATATATATTATATACATACCTGTTGGCTCTTATACAGAGCTCATCTGCCCCTTGACAGGTCTTGTTTTTCATCCTGTGGGGTTGACATGCCACCCTCCTCACAAGCTGAAAAAGCTAGTTGGGGAGCTTGTTTAAACACCAACCACCCATTCATGTGGCAGATTGTACTAAGTTACATGTTACCAGTAGAAGACTTAAGCCTGACCAGATCTAAATCAGAAAATGTATATCTGTCTCACAGAAACTTCTAACCATGTGCTTGTGGCCTCTTTCACCTAATAGCCTGTTTTGAAAGCCGCTATACATGTTGCCCTGCTCCAGAAGCTCTTGGACAGCAGCCACTCTGTTCCATCATGGAATCTGTCACTATTTTTGGAACCCACTCTGCATAGATTTTTGAGTATCCAAGACTGAACTAAACAGCAAACACTATCATGGGTTATTTGAATGCTTTCACAGTTTTGTAATATTGATTATTCTGTTATCTTTAATAAGGTCATTAACCTATTTGACCTTTATCATCATTTACAGCAGCAGCTTGTCTGCCACTGTAGAACCTGTCACTAAGATAAATTTCTCTCTTTATA
Source organism: Acanthosepion pharaonis (assembly GCA_903632075.3). Taxonomy (NCBI): domain Eukaryota; kingdom Metazoa; phylum Mollusca; class Cephalopoda; order Sepiida; family Sepiidae; genus Acanthosepion; species Acanthosepion pharaonis. Next base: position 327,915 of record CAHIKZ030004013.1, read on the forward strand.
AAATTTCTCTCTTTATAAAATTTTCATTACATTAAATCTACTGAGCAATCTCCTTATTGTTCTTATATTGAGTGCTACTATTCCATTAACTAATATCCTGTGAATGTTTGCTGCACTTTCTCCTTCTAAAAACAGAAATTATATGACAGCTATTTTGCTTTCTTTGTACTTCCAAAGAAGCAGCCATTTTGAAAGTAGTTCATGAGTAATAAAAGAGAAGGTAACTATAATGTTTTTTTCTTTTGGGTTTCTATATACTTATTTTTTTAAGTTATAAACTTTAAGAATTCTAATGCTTTTAATAAATCAGAACAGGCATTCCTTTTTGGTCATTAGTGATTGTTGCTGTATATAATCTGTCACTCATGTTTGTATTATTGATATAACAAATTAAAAAAAAATAATATGGACTAGATGAGACTAATAGACTGAGTTCACTAAATATTGCATCAGTGAATTTTCTTCCTCTTTATTGACATAGCTTATTGGGTTATATTTATTTAACTACAACAGTATTGAAATTTGACAATATCCCTTTATTTTTTGTGTAGATCTTCAAAGTATAATTGAAGTATATTTTTTTTATTTTTTTTTTTTTTAAACAATAGGTCGGAATCATGACTACTGAGGTGTAATTTATGGCTTGAACATAATGAAGTTGCCTTCAGCAGAGATAGCGCTTGATTACATTTCAAGCTAAATGAAAAGAAACCTGAATTTCATATTTAAGTAATAATGTTCTATATATATACTAGTCAAGAATAAAATAAGTAGGTTCTATAAAACCTTCCCTAATAGTTTGATTTCAATTAAAAGCAGTTTAGTTGAAATGCTCTCTGGAAGTATTTTAGCAATTCTTAAGAGACAGGTTTATTGTACGAGAGAACTATGTCTGCTATATATTTTGTTAGTTACTACAATTTGTATGAATCTATATAAAAATTTTTGAATATTTTTTTTATCTTAGAAGACATCTGTAAGAATTGACTGTCAAACCTTAACTTGATCCTGAAATATTAGACAAAGATCTTTCTTAAAACATACCTTGTTTTAAAGTTACCACTTGTTCATATTTAATTTGGTTTTAATTAAAGTAATTCTTTGTTTCTCTGTTAAAGATAGTTTTTGAGAGTTGAAGCATACTACCTTTGGCAGCCTTTCATTCTATTTTGTGAAAAAAAAAGTTATTTAAAATCTGTCATGAGTAGTCTCTCTCTCTCTTGTTCATACTGTTATCATCAAAAGATCAATGCAAAAATATAATTGTTGCACAGAAATATATTTTCTTCATTGATTTCAAACTGTTAAATGGATTTACTTTGTCTTTCTCAGTGTTAAGCCTGCAACATTTCTTTTTCAAATTCAATTACAGATTTGGCACACTAATTAAATAAAACCTAAATTGTTTATAGTTCAAAATGAGACAAAACACCAAGAATTTCTCTTCAGAATTGGTAACATTTTTTTTTTCACAGCCTTTCAACTGTAGAATTTTTTTAAGTATTGGTAAAAGCATTCCTTTTAGTGAAATAAAATAATTAGATCAAAATTTAATTTACTGATAAAAACTTCAGTTGGAACATATTTTTAATTTTTTTGAATTTTTATCAGCACCAGCTTCCAGTTTCATCAGATTTTAAATAGTTGGTGAGCAATGAAGCATGAGAAAAATTTTTTTTAAGCTTTGTGGCATTAAAAAATTTTATACTATTCTTACAAAGTCATGTTGAATTCAAGCTCTTCCAAAAACTCTAAATGATGGCCTTGAGCCAACATTAGTAGAAACCAACAGATGTGATCTTTTCTACTTAGGGATGGCATCAATGAAATATTACATATAATAATAAGTTAATTAAAAAAGAAAAAATGAATTTTTCTCAGATCATATTTTATTATTTACTAATGTTTGGGCAAATACTAAAATTAAATTAAAGAGCTGTTTCATCACCTTGTAAAATGTTTTCAATAATTTTCATGATTGTTTTCTACGGATTATCAAACCATTGGAGCTTATTAAAGGCCAGAAAATATTTTTTTGATTTTAAGAACTTTTTTTTGAGATAATAATTGTTTAGTGATACAACTACTTACTAACCCATAGCTGGGAGGAAAAGAAGTGGATTCATAGCATTCCCAAGGGTGTTTGCACATGAGTAAATATAATGAACTCAATGGGAACTGGAATCCAGCAGTCCACTTAACAATTCTGAGCCAATTATTACACCACCCACACATAAAAACTTTTAGCACCTAGTATTTTCCAAGCAGTCACACATTTCAATACTGATCAAACTCGACATTGCTTGCCATTGATGATCATATGCAAAACTCTGTTTAATGTGATGTGACCATAAGCCAACAATTTTCAGTTTAAAATATTTATAGGATACAGTTTAAGATATCTCCATGTTACTAGAAATGATACATATGGCGATACTTTACTCTTTCTCCAGAAAAGAAAATCTGTCTCCTATATCACATATTTCTGTTAGGACTTATGTTCTGAGAAGTTCTTGAATGTCAAATCAAGAGCCAATATCTGTTCAATATTTTCTCTTATTTTAGGATCATAAATTATAAAAGAAAATAACTTTATCAACTCATATGAAAATTAAAGAATATTCTTTCTTTCTTTCTTTATTTTAACCTTACATAATAAAATGATAGATTCCAGAGAGAAAAATCAGTTTGAAATCAAGGTAGAAAATCTTGCATATCTATAAGTCTACCATTCATCTATGATTAGAATATTTGCTGCCACATATGGTCCAGTGCTTCTGCTACATATTTAGAGATTCTTGATAAAATCCAAACAAGAATCAGCAATATTATTGGTCCTGACATCGCGTCTCTGCTTCAATCACTTTCCTATCACTGTAAAGTTGCTTCCCTGTGCCTTTTCTATAAATACTTTCATGGTAATTGTTCAAATGAGCTCTTCCATATGGTACCCGGTCTTTATGAAGTGCTGTGCTAGATTGGCAACAAACTCTCATCAATTTACAGTTGAATAGATAAAACCATAAGTTCTATGCTAACAGTTTCTTCTCTTGCACTTCTTGCTTGTGGAACACTTTTCCGGTTCCATGCTTTCAAGCTGACCTCAATCTTCAAAAATTTAAATGCAGTGTCAATAATTATCTGTCTACTTGATTGCTCTTCTATTCCTTAATATTTCTGTTTTCTAATTCTTTCACACTCAGTAACCCCTTATTTCGGTTATTTCACTGCTTTACATGGGGTAAATTTGATTTATAAAAAATATCTACCACTAGCAATATGTGGTAAAAAGAAGTTATTTTTGGACACATACACTTGAGACATTTTGAAATAAGCTTAATGGTACCTTCTTATTCAAAAATATCAAAAATTAACTGACACAAATATACAAAATTTTATTTCTATTCATCATTGAGTGATTAAGTTTTTTGTGCTTTATCAACCTTTTGCAAGTTATTTCAATTCAGAAATTAATTTTAGAGTGTAAGAATTTTTTGGAGCTTATAACAGTTTACTGATACAAGCCCTACTAATTAACCCATAGCTGTGGGGAGAAAAGGTGTATTCATGTTTCCTAAGTGAATAAAATGAACAACTCTGAAATTGGAACTCGACTCTTCAATTTTCATTTTCAAGCTGTTATCCATTATATCATCTGTACATCCAAGGTTACTGCACCTAGTATTCCCAAGCGGTCACCCACCTAGGTACTGACCAGGCTCGACATTGCTTAGCATTGATAATCAGATGAGAATTGGTGTTTCAACATCAAAAGGATCTCCAGATTTTTATTTCAATATGCTTATTAATCTATCTTTATGTGTATGCTCTTATAATAAATCCTGAATTCCGTCAAATAATACCATTACACTATTTGCTCTTAGCAGGCTTTATTATTTATCGATAGGAATATAATTATCTGAGCAAGTAAGTTTATTACACAAGGTAGGTTGTTGTTCCTGTTTTTTTATCTATATTTCCTGGCTTTAAATAGCCTGAAAGGGGTTGATAAGCCGTAGAAAATGAATCAACAAATCAATTTATTCATTTTTTTTTTTTTTTTTTTACCTATATTAATATGGCATGTTAGAAGGCTATGGTCAAGATAACTTCCTATAGCTCAAAGAACAAGAGAAGAATTCATGCCTTTAAGAGATTTGGGCTTTCCTTAAATTCACTTACATGCAAATACCCGTGGGAAAGGTATGAATCCATCACTTACCCCTCCCCAAGCTTTGGATGAAATAGAACAAACTGGGCTCTATAGCTTTGGTTAGTAACCAGTCTAAGAGAGTGAACACTCTGAATTCTAAACTAGTCTGAAGAAGTTTTGTCAGGCTATCTTGCCCAAGACATGCCACTGCTGCTATGGCTGCAATACATGTGGGGCTCCTATGACCCTAAAGAGTTGCAGGACATGTGATGATGAATTCTAGTCACTGCATTGTAAAACAACTGGATTATTCAGTATTATGTTTGAGTTTCAAGGAAGTAAATAATGAAACAAAAACAATTTAGGGCAAATCATTTTTTAGTTTTTGTTTTATAATTGAGTTCACCAATTACAAATACAATGTTCTGTTTTCAGTTGAACAGTGTCTTTACTTTTAAATTATTTAGATAAAAATATACTCTGTATATCCCAACAAAATATGATATATCAAGCACTTATGTTAAGATATTGGCTTATGTTTTATTTTTTATTTTTAACATAATAAGTAGTCACACACACACACACACACACACACACGTGTGTTTGTTATAAGTTTAAAGTTTGGAGCATACCCTCAGAATTTTAAAGAATTGCCTAAAAATTAAACATTATGTGCCTTTTTCAAAAACTAATTTACTATCTCACTTTGGGCCAGTGAGACCTTGTCTACCTGAAGGGTTTTATCATACATTCAATAACAACAAAAATAATCCATTACTGTATAAAGTTTCCTTAAAAACTTTAGCTCTTTTTGTCTACTCTAACTTGATGGCTAATGATGATTTTAGGGCTGGTAGATTTAAAATTTTAGGTCACCCCCACCTCTTTAAATAAGTGAATGCCATGAACTAATGGGTTACATATTTTCAGAATCCTAGCTTAGTAGGAATTAATTAAACCAAAGAAGTTATTAAACTTATTAAATCCATATGGTGGGATCAAATCCTTTGGCCTACAGTGTGTGTGTGTGTGTATATATATATATATATATATGAGTTACATTCACTTGGACAAAAAAGGTGAAACCAGCTGTTTTCCCCACACCTATAGGTTAAATTGTAGGGAAAACTGGGCTTTTTGTTGTTAATTAGCAATAAGTGCAGAGGAAGGACAACTCTGAATTCAATACTTGAGGAGGTTGGTGTGGGTACCTAGTGGCACACTATGTGCACCAGTTCTTTACATTCAATTGTAAAAAGTTTGGATGCTTCTAGACAAGCTTTCAGCAATATAATCAAATATATATATATGTGTGTGTGTGTGTAGTAGTCTGGCTGTTCTAGGAGCAGAACTATTGCACCATCATTCATTGAAAACTATAGAAGTGGTCCATCACACACACACACACACACACTACAGTTCAAAAGTTTGAGGCCACTTCTGGTAATTTTTAAAATTGACCCCAAAAGTAGATGTTTTGTACTTTAAATATGAGAAAATTATTATACATAAAAAAAAAAAGTGAGATATAATTTTTTTTTATTTGAAATTTTATTATGACAAAAAGAAAAAAAGCATTTTTATGATAAAATTTTGCTCTGGGCAAAATATGCTCCTTTAACCTTAGCACAAATTTTTGGCATTTATTGCAAAAGTTTCTCAAAGTAAGTTTGATAATTGATTCCATTCTTTTTTTCAATGACTTCTTTTTTCATTTTTTCACTCTTCTGTCAAGCTCATCAGGTGCTAATTCTGAGGGTGACTTCAAACTTTTGAATTGTAGTGTGTGTGTGTGTGTGTGTATATATATATAATATATACATATATATATATATATATATCTATATATATATATATCTGACACATTTTATCCTTTAGGGCTTAGTCCAATGAAGTCCTAAAAGATGAAATGCATTGCATAAAACTTTTCATCATACTTTTTTCACCTAAAATTGTTCTTTATATATATATATATATAATATTATATATATATATATATATATATATATATATAAATATATATATAAAAAGAGGATGTGGGTTTGTGTTTCACTTAATTGTGTTGCCTTTGCTTGATAACTAAAATTTGTAAATTTATTGAATAATATTCTAAATCATTTTGATATGAAACAAATTACTGTTTGTATTTAAATAATTACATTTTTATTTCTTCTTTATTGAAAGACTTCAAAATTGATTCCGTAATCAATATTTCTAAAGATTTTATTCAACAAATTTCAGCTTTGAATTACATTTTATTCCTTTTTTATAGTTTAAATTGTCTTTGAAAAAATATTGTAAAGAAATACATTTGAACTGTGCGGTTGGTTTAAGTGTGGTGTTCAGGAAAATTCTGTGCAACAATAAAACAGAAGCAGTTAGAAGCAACTATAGCCAGGGATTTCTAAAAATATATTTGTAAAAAAAATAAAAATTATGAAAATCAACTTCAGTGTCCAATATCATGTATTTTTCATTTCCTAAACAAATTAATCAAATTTATATCTATGATAATTTCAAAATAAACAATATAAAATAATCCAGTTTTTCTTTCAAAATTTTTCATTTGATAAAGATTTATTAAAAATCAAAAAACAATGCTTATGCAAGAAATAAATGTAGCTTCCTTTTTTTTTCATTTTTTTTTCTTCTAACAAGGGTATAAAATATATAACTGCAAGGTGGATTTTAGATCATAATCTTGGGAGGAAAATACTGGAATACTTCTGTGCACTGGAGAATATAACTCTGGCAGTTTGTTAGAAATTAGCAAAACAGCTTGAGTTCACAGAGTACAACAGGTAAAAAAAAATGTAAACAAAAACATGCAACAAACAAAAGGATAATTATTAAGAAAAAAAAAATAATCATTTGATATTGTGTATATCTTCTATATAAAAACCTTACTAATAAGTGCACACACAATAACAAAGGCTCTAAGATCAAACTCAGTATACCTTGCAAGTCCAAAAAAACAAAATGTAATTAATTAATCCATGACAGTCATTAAAAACAAAAAATAACTTCATTTTTATTACTACATAAACTGGTTGATTAAAATAAATTTTGTATATATTAAGAAATAAAATAGCTGCTTTTGCTTTTCTTAAAAGAAACATGGCAATGTATTTGGTTTAAATGTCATTACATTAAAGCAAAGATTTGTCAACTGTTATTAATTTAGATTCGGATTTCTTTCATCTTAAATTCAGTTTCTTTTCATTGCAACTACACAGACTATCATATAACAGCCATTATTAAACCAAGCAAAGTAAAAATAAGGAGGTGCTAAATCAGATATTAAGTTTTCAAGATTTCTGATTCTGCCTATTTAAAAATGGGCAGTGTGTACTTGGCCTCAAGAGACAGAAGGCAAGCAATAACTGAGCAGTACTAAAAATAAGAACCAGACAAAATATCTATAGACATGGGCAGTGGAATGAGGATAGTCTAACTGTATAGATTAAGTAAAGGGTTCACTTCAGAATTCCCTGTAGATTACCCAAATTAATAGACCTGATGAAGGCCGTTTCAACAGCCGAAATGTTGTGATAACAACAACAAAGATGAGGACAGTAGATTGTATATAAATAGTATAAATAATTCTTGATTTTATATATTTTTTTATCTGATCTTCTCATAAGATCAACATTTTTTTTTTAATATATTTTTCTATGTGCCGTGTCCCTCCAGACATAGGTGATCATGGCTCTCCACAATTTCCTGTTCTTTCTAGCACTTAATAATTAACTCAAGCTCACTAGGTATGTTATGCATTGTTTTCCTCTATCCCTCTTGCCTTCAATCTGTCCTGTGAGTAACAATTTTTCCAAGCCCTCTTTCCTCGTTATGTGCCCTAGAAATTTCAACTATTTCTTTCTGATGTTAAGTATCTGTCTTTTTTGTTTCCATTTTCTCTAAAACTTTGCCATTGCTCCTGTTTTTGGTCCATGTTATTCTCAGCATCCTTCTGTAGAACCACATTTCTTATGCTTCTCTTTGGCTTTGAGAAGATTGTCCAGTATAGGATGACTGATATTACATAGCAGTTCAGTACTCTTTTCTATGTTTATAATAAAATTTTTCAGCTTAATACTTTGTTCAGCCTTTTGGAAGGCATCTTTTGATTTTTCAGTGTCCCACGATCCGTCATCTGTTAAAACACTTCCCAGAGATTTAAATTGTTGTACTCGTTTGATTTTGTCTTCTCAAATTCATAATTTGCATGTTAGACTGTTGCTTTTGCTAACAACCATGTAGTACTAAATTAGCGGCATGGTCTTATCATTTTACAGTTGAAATGGCCCTGAGGTGTAACTGTAAGTTCTTTGCTAATGGTTCCTTTTCTCTCACTTCTTACCTGTGGAACTATCTTCTCGCTTTTCAGTATGTATGAAATTCAAAAATTTAAATACCATATCAATCATTATTTTCTGCCTTAATTCTTGTTCTTTTATTGTCCTTTCCCCTGAATACAACAGTTTTCTCATATACTCTAACATTCAGTGACCTCTTGCATTTTAGTGGCTTTATTGCCTCATTTGGGATAAATGATTAAAAAAAAGAAACAAATACATTGTATTGTAAATATATTATCCTACTGCAAACTACTTTTGTTTTATTTTAAAGAAATAATTTTTTTTGCCTTTTCCTCTCGTAAATATTTTCTGCAATTGGACTTATAAACTTTATCTGCATATAAGACTTGTATAAAAGTTTGAGAAACTATTGTTTAAAAAAAAATAAACAGTAAATGACGTTTTCTGATTTATTTTGAAAATTAATGGGAGTAATGTCTTTCGACAAATCATGCAGCTCAGCTCAATAACATTGTCATTGATTGAGGACAAGAGGTCAAATTGTGTCTTTGATTTCATTCTTGGTTATACTGAAGCATAAGGAGGATGAAGCCCTAACCTCAGTCCCCCATCACCACCATCAATACAAACAATGCAAATCAGAAATACTGAATAACTATTAAAATACGCTTCTGAAGGAATGAGTGATGTAAATTCATGTCTTAATAAGAGTTTTTTTTTTTTTTTTTTTTCCACTCATTACTATTTATTAACAGTGGGAGTATGATAGTCTGAGTAGTTACAACAAAAAGCAACTGAAATTAAGATGAAAGAAAAACTCATCACAGATTCATAGCCAGTTTTATTTTTCCGTTTTTATGAAGACTGAAATTAATTGCTAATATTTCAAATATGAAGTTCTAACCTATTATAAGCCTTAGTTTTGTTAAGGAAAAATATTTGACATTATATGAAAAAGGGAAATAAATCTTTGTATTTACTTTTTCTTTTTCCATACCAAAGGGTAGTAACTGTATGAAAAAGTTTGTTTTAATAGTAGCTCTACATACATGTTCTGAGTTAAACATTTAAAAATGAATGTACATTTTATATATTATTATATAAAGTAATAACTAAAGTTTTTTTTTTATTTCTAAATCCCTTAGAGAAAGAATAATGTTCATTAATGTTTATAATGATAGAAGAAAATTATACTTTTATTTATAATACATACACATATATTATTCACATGTATACATTATGCATACCCATGTGTATATAATTGTTATATACCATACCTATGAACACTAATGGGTATGTCCCAATCCTCATAAATACGTTGGACATTTTTGTAAGTGGGGGTAATATGCTATCTAAGTAGTCCACCACTAGCAGTGGTTTACCTCCTTGATGCCACTGGCGAGTATTGCATTTTGTTGATGTTATAAAGATTACCATTTCATTTCCAACCTCTGTTTTAGTTATTTCTCATTCAGTAACCTTTTCTAGGTTACAACAGCAAAAATATATATAAATATATATATATATATATATATATATATATATATATATATATATATTAAAGTTTCACTAAATACAACTGACAAGGTACTTTGAAGATATTTTTTATTTAATTTTTCTTGTGTTCTCATAATTTTCTTTTCTGGATATAAATCATGTAAAAATTGTCCAAATGTTTTTGGGCTATACTTTTAGACATTATCAAGAATGATCTTATTTTATATTTTTAACTGAATGTATGGATTGTTTTATGTGTGTATCTAGAGTTATCGGAATGTTTTATGTTCCAAACATGGTCAGCACATTGTCGCTGTGTTCCTAGTTGATATTATTGAATGTGGGCTTTTTTCTTTTTTTATTAATCATGCATTTGGACAAATTTTATATAATTCATGTCTGAAAAAGAAGACAATTATAATACAAGAAAAATTAAATAAAAAAATTAACCACAGTATCTTGTCAGTTGTACTTAATGAAACTTGTATAAAAGAGGATTGCTGTCCATAGACAAACACACACACACACAACACACATATATATATATATATATATATATATATATATATATATATATATATATATAGGGTGAGTCATAAATAGCAACCAACCCAGATTCTAGGAAGTTGTTAATATTTGTCTTAAAGTTTATTTATTTCCTTAGTTTCTTATTCCCCACCAACCCAAATAAATGGATAGATGGTGTGTTTCATTGATTTTTGCTTCCTTATCTATTGTCTGTTGACCATTTGTATTACAATCAACTGACAGCCATAAAAAAAACCTGCAGCTATTTTTGACTTGTCTTTTTTCATTTGACCATACAGTGTATCTTTTTTGTTTTTTTAAAATAAATGCTTTCAAATACTGCATTATTTATTATTAGAATAAACATAATTTTTAGTGGGTACACATGTTTGAATTGAAATCTATTATTGTAAACAGGGAAATATTGTTATATTTCTCTTTAGGAAGGATTTCTGATTCCCAGTTTGGTTGACATTTATTTCATAGTTTAATATAACAGGAATATCAACTTAAACATCAGTACCTACTAAATAAAATATTTATAGTAATACTAAACATATGTATGTATATTAGATAAACAAACTATGAAAATGTCATGTATTCAATATTTAGTGGCTTCCAGAAAGAGAAAAACAGTTAAAATAAGTTGTATTGTTGAAAGCTGGATGATAGCAATCCTAATAAAGCAGAAAATGTTTTTTTTTTTTTTTTTTTTTTTTTGTCAGAAGCAAATATAACAAAGAGAAGTGGTTGTATGGAAGCTGATAATATTAAGCAGAAAGAGATAGAATTTCTATTTATTTATTTTTAGTCAGGCAACATTAAAAAAAATAAACTAAGAATTAAACAAAAAGTATCGCTATAACAATGCACTGTTTAGGATGTTTAATTCAAACATAAATAGAAGATCAGTTTGTAGACTTGCAACATATAGAGCCGAGCCTAAATCTAGATAACCATTGTTGTGCAGTTGGTGGGAAAAACCTTTTAAAAGCCTTTCATGGCTGTTGGTTATTCCCCACTTCCCTCACAATAACTCTCCAGTCAAATAAGGGAAGAAAGTGCAAGAGCCATACTGTACTGAACAAAGTTCAAGCAAAACCCAGGATTTTGAAGGAAAACAATGGAATAAGATGTGAATTATTTTTATTTATACCAGTTCAAGAACAGACTCACTGGGAATTTATCACATTTTAAAAATATGTTAGTTCTTATTTCAAGCTCAAATTTCTTGAAAACTTAGGGAAATCAATAAATTAATTTTTTTTCTATCACTTGCGACTTAGGATGCAATAAAAATATGTTGGGTTAACTTTCTTCCTCTTTCTTAATTAGGATGTGCTATAGTTTGACAGTGGCCCTTAACAGCCGGTCAGTGAAGCCAAATCTATATAGAAGACAATTTTGGGCTAAGCACCACAATGATAAAATTATTTTCTAACACATGGATAAAATATCACCTCTTGTAAGACGATGTGCTGTATTCGTGAGTAAAGGTAAATTTTTGTAGCATCCACTAGCTTTCATTTTCAGAGATGGAGAGAGTGCTTGCAACACATTTCTAAACTTGGTTAGAATGTTCTCATTCCAAAATAAAAACTTCATTTATGTTCTGACTTCTGCCTAGAAGTTTTTATTTCTTTTATTATAAATGTTTGGGCAAATATAGCAGCTACTACAAAGGGCACCTTTATATATTTGGCAAACCTGACACTCGTTTTAAATTTGTTTAATATACTGATCTTAAATACTAAGACATTTTCTTTACAAATTAAAGTTCTTTTCAAAACAAGGATGAAAAATTGAGCTTTTTTGCAATGAACATAAATTCAGTATCTGTCTATATTTCTGAGATTAGGTATTATGTCCACTATTTACATTATTTGGGCTGTTGTCCTTATCTTTGTCGCCATATTGACAATTGACATCCATTAGACATGGCATGTGGAACTAGAACAGTCTACCCCAGTGAGCAAAATAAAGGTTTCAGTTCAACATTCCAACCACCTGAAGAAGGCCGGAGCATACAATGGCTGAAATCCTGTAATAAATATGGCGACAAAGATGAGGATAATAGTCCGAATAATGTAAATAGTGAACATAAATTCAGTTTTTATTCTTAAGTTAAACAACATTGCAAATATCTGGAAAAGGTATTTACAGTATTATTCTACTCTCCTTTTGTTTTTACTTTAAAGAATAATCTGAAATGCAGTTGAGCAATTCTGACATGGATTAAAAATTGGGATGCTAATTATTATCCATTTCCTAGTATTGAAACTTTTTGGTAGTCAGTGACATTTTTGGTTGAAATTTATTAAAATCTTTCAAATAAAACATTTTTTCAGGAAAATAGGTTTCTCAAATTTAGTAAATGTTGTTACTCCTTTCACTATTGATAGGGGCTTCTTAACTTTTTTGTTTGTAGTAGTGTGAAACATCTTTACTATATCATTATTTTCTCCTTGATTTCTATGTGCTATCCATTTTAGTTGTTACTAGTTTGTTCAGAAATTTCTAGAGAGAACAATCAATCAAGATAAATCAGACAACCTATTTGATTTCCTGTTTCCAAAGCCAGACATTAAAAACAAATTGGTTGTCCTGCTTAGATCACTGTAAACAAAAAGTGCTTTGAATTTCAAATCAAGCAGGATAATTAACGTAATTAGTTTTAATGGTAATGGATATACAAATGAACCCCAGGTAATTTATCACCATCAAGCCTCACCAGATAAATTGTCTTCATTGGGATTCCTGGTGCTATATGCTGAAACACAATTCTTTTTACTGACTTTCATTATATCTTGGAGAGCTGAAGCCACTCCATTGTAGTGATTAAAGCTTGCATTCTCACAGAAAATTTGCCCAAGGATTTCTTATATAGGGATGATACTTTTTTTTTGTTCTTTCACAATAGTGTTAACTTGAATACAGCATGCTATTAAAAAGAATCAAACAGCAAAATATTTTTATTTTACTCCTGAATCTTTCTGACAGCTATCAACATCTTACGATATACTGATATCACTATAAATTATTAGATGTCATTGGATATTCTCCACTCCACAGAATAAAAACAAGAATATGATCCATATCATATGAATTATTTTATCCACATATTTCATAACTTCAAGTTTGTAAATAAAAAGCTCACCGCCATAAGCTTGCCTCTCTGTGCCTTTTTTTTTTTTTTTATAAATATTTTCATGGTAATAATTGTTTGAATGCGCTCTTCACTATGGTACCTAGACTCTATGGATTTAAGTGCAGTGTTAGACTGGTAGTGAGATCTCCTCAATTTACAGTTGAGCTGGCTAGATGTAGCCATAACTTCTGTGCTAACAGTTTCTTATCTCGCACTTCTCACTTGTGGAACTCACTCCCAGCTCATTGCTTTCCACCCAACTTTAATCTGCAAAAATTTAAATGCAGAGTTAATCACTATCTGCTATCCTCCTAATTGCATTTTTATTTTTCTCCTCAGTACTAATGTTTCTGTTCCTAATTCCCCCCTCCACCACCACCACCAAACCCTGTAATCCCTTGCGTACTAGTGGATATGCTGCCTTGCTTGGGGGTAATACTGTTTAAAAATAACATTAAAAGTCATTGTTTATGTAGAAACACTTTAAAGTGTAATGCTACCACCGTTTTTTTTTTTTTTTTTTTTTTGTTTTCTGTCGTAGTTCTGTAAGGCTTACTCCAAAAGATACAAGCATATTAATCATATAAACCCTTGACAGATTTCAGTTGTTAAATATCTGGAGCCCTGAACAAACTGTTGAAAAACTTGAATAAATTAAACTGATATATCTCGAAAGCTGTTGATAATCAAGTATTGCAAGTTGACTTTATATGAAAGTAAATTGGTTTCTTTTTCAAATCATACTAAATTTCACAGTCTTGTTATTGATGGTTATGAGATAGGCTTCTGGAAATTTACCTCTTTGTACAATCTATAGATTTCTAGTGCCTCCGGTTGATGATGTGATAAGTATTATCACTCTGTATTGAAATACAATGCTGGGCACATTCTCGGACTGTAAGCCTGTGAAAATTGAAGGTGCTTCTGCCCTTAAATGGTTAAAGCATTCATTTAAGGAGGAGAAATGGCTTCTCTATTCTTTGAGGACCAACAATTTGCATTTGGGATCACTGCAACTGAAATTAAACTCTAAAAGAAAATGAAGCACCTGTTTTTGGTATTATTTAATTTTTTTTTTTTTATTCCACCTAATGATTGGCATCCATTTTAGAGCTTTTTTTTATTTTAACTTCTCTTAACTTTATTAAAGCATCTCAACTAAGAGGAAGTGAAAAGATTTGTATGCCTGGCACTTGGGACAAAGTCTCTTCTGTGCTCAAGTATTAGATGTTAGAATGGGGAACAAAAAAAAAATGAAGGCCAGCAGAATTGATTTCAGTTTATCTCTTTATAATTGATCTTTTGTAATGGAATAACATTATTATTCGCTGTGTTGGAAGGTTTTATTAGTTATCAAATTAGGATGATATCACAATGAATTAATTAAAATTTAAAGAAAAAAAAAAATTGTTTCCAATATTCCCACATAATTTTTTTTCATCTGTTCCTGAAGTGACAAATGTTTCCCAATATGTTTCAAATTACCAAATTTCTTGTTCCACTTTTTCCACAAGAACTGAACAAAGGGTTTGCCTGAACTTCTTCTTTCTGAATTGGGGGTCATTGTGGTAAAAAAAATCATAGCATTTTTAAAATTTTTTTTTTTTTTTTTGCCTGAAGGTAAGGCCCCAGTTATGGGTAAAATAGCATGCAGAATGGAATGTCAACCTACTGTTCATAATCTCACCTCTGGATAAGATCCCAGTTATGGGTAAAATAACTTGCGGAAGATAATGGCAACCGACTGTACGTATCCGGCGGTGTGGCCAAACTGTAGCAAATTGTACTGTTGTGGCAGCTAAAAATCAGGAATGATGACTCCAAATAACAAAAGAGAAATAAACTTCTGATATGCAGCTACAAAGAATGTCTTAATACTTTGGCAAACTTAAACAGTCTCCAATGACTCCCAACTTTATTTTGATCAAACACAAAAATATATCAAACAAAAATGAAATTACATTTGCACTGCATGTGTCTTACAAGGGCTGCTAATTTTTGCCTCTTTGTTTGTTCTTTAGAATGTGTGAAGTTGCTAGATATTTTGATAGCTTTTTCTTCACCTAAGATTTTTTTCCTACAGATCAATGCCAAAGAATTGAAGTCTGTCTTCATCTGTTTCTTTCCTTTTGCAGGATTTTTATTTTTTTTTGTCATATTAAGTCAACACTTCATACTTACTTGTTTTCATAAT
The DNA here is from genome assembly GCA_903632075.3 of Acanthosepion pharaonis. NCBI lineage: Eukaryota > Metazoa > Mollusca > Cephalopoda > Sepiida > Sepiidae > Acanthosepion > Acanthosepion pharaonis. The sequence goes on from CAHIKZ030004013.1 coordinate 343,754, forward strand.
TACTTTTTAAGACCACCATTTTAAATATTTTTAACAATTTTCTTACATTATATACTGCTAAAACGGTTATGTTTTGTTTTAATGAAATTTGCATTTAAAATTAAAAAAATATAAAGCCATAAATAACTAATAAAAATCGAAGTTGATAAAAAAACATTTGAAACATTTACAATCAATGTAGTAATATATTTACTTTCTGTAATTTTTCTTTCTTTTAAATAAAAAATAGTTACAGTTTTTCTTTCCTTTTAAATAAAAAGTTACCATCAGAAAGATTAAACACCAGCTTTTTGTTAGTTTTCAACAGTTCATTGTATGACAATCTGAAGAAGGCAAAAAGAAAATGGCTGACATATCAGGCAACTAGCACTATCAAACTGAAGAATAAACCAAGGTAAAAAAAGCCAGCCCTTAAGATGACACACACAGCAATAAAAACTAATAACTATCATAGGGTTTATTATGGCTTTACAATGATTACTTCCCATTGATTTGTGAAACATTTCACTACCCAATGAATCAGCAGTGATAGTCCTTGATTAATCAATTTGAAAATATAATCAGACACACACTGAAGATTCTCAGGGTGGCCAATATATATATATATATATATATATATATATATATATATATATATATATATATATATGATATAATGTAGAGAGAGATATGAAAAAAAATACTTGGTCACACTGAAATCATTCATTAATCTACAAAAAATTATTAAAAAAATTAAAATTTAGTGCCTAATATGTGTGAAAAGTTGGAGTATTTCTTTGAATCATGTGTTGATGTTTGTGATGGTGACAAGATTTATGCTTAAATTTAAGATAAACCTGTAGTGAATATTTGGCACAAAACATGCAAAATAAAGGCTTGCAGAAGGATTCAAAATAAGTTAAAATTCTGTTATTACCTATATTTATTTATTTTTATTCCCTTGGAAAATATAAGTATTTATGGAAAGTTGAGCAGGGGGTGAAAATGAGACTTTAAAAAAAAAGATACTCAACTCATCCACAAAGAAGTACAAATCCAAAATTTTTATATTCCAGGAATTGTCAGTGTTGTACATGTTGCTTTTTTAAAGTCCAGTTTATTATGAAAACAGTTATTGTACAACAGCGAATGGATTAGGCACAGGGAAATTTTTTTGTGACTTCACCTTAGACTGTTAAATTTGACTGCTACAAGTATTATCATACTGCTCCATGTGTTGTGTTTTCATTTATACCTCATACAAGGATATAATAATAGACATACAATGCACACAAATATATAACAAAAAAAAAAAAAAAAAAAAAAAAACAAACACAGTTCAATTCTGAACTGGATTACTCGAGGAGTATATAATTCTAATAACTTAATAACTATACACGCTTAAAAGTTGAAACTGTGAAGATTAATAGTTTGATATGTCTGAAATGCTGTGTAATTTTTATATTTCTCCTTAAATTATAAATTAGGAAAATTTTATTTTGTTATATTCCATGATAATAGGAATATATACTTGAAAAACAAGGTAGATAAAATAAGTAAAGGTTTATTGTAAAAACGAGTACAATAAAAATAAAGGTAACAGTTATGCACAAGGTCGTTGCAAGTCAATTCAGTAGTGACTGCTACTATTCGAAGGTCAGCAGTTCTCGCTTGAGTTGTACTCAACAGATCCCAGCTAGTAATATTCACCAACCTCCCCACTAGGTAGGATGTGGCACAAGGCTGAATTTAATGTGGAGCAATTTGACCTTGTAGGCTCAGCCAAAAATTCTCCATAAACCCCGCATAAACGGGTTCAGGTCTGTCTACCTCCCTGGTCTAAACTGTCCTTCGGCATAGCCTCGTCCAGGTTCCTCTCTGCCTGAAGGCAGAGAGTTCAACAAGAGCTAAGAGCTGAATAACAGATCCCAGCTAGTCTCTACTCTTACAGATACTTATAGGTAATAACTACCTATAGTGTTGTCACTCATGGGGGTGACAGGTTATTCCATTACATCATATTTTAATTTGGTATCCATTCAGTAGGGACATCATATTTTATTAATAATTTTTTTTATTGCCTCCTCTTACGACTTCAACTTGGACTGTTACTGTCACTGACTACTTGCTACATTGTCTTTTACTTATACCTGGCATGTGGATGTAGTAGCAGACATAAATGCAAATGAATAATGAATAGAAAAATGCTAGGCTCTATTTGAATGGGTTACTTGAATGGTATACAATTTCTAGTAACTTAATAACAATAAATTATTCAGTTAGCACATTTTCTACTGCTGTGGTCACCACTTCCCTTCATCTCATAATTGTGGTTCATGGTGACATTCAAGGCAAAAAAATGCAATGGCTCGCCAGTAACTTTTGCACTGGGAATGTTGAGGTAACGCCACCCCTCTTCTTAGACATTAAAGACACAAGACATACAGGGCAGCAGGTGATTTGAATTCAGTTTTGTTTCTCTAGATTGGTTGCCTTCCAAAGCTATAGAACCCAGTCTGTCCTTCTAAATATCCACACCTGTGGGGAAAAGAGATGGATTCATACCTTTTCTCAAGGATATTAGCACATAAGTGAATGCAGTGAACTTGACTGGAATTCAAACTTGGCTATCTGATTCCTGAGTCACTGTCCGTTACTCCTCTGTGCCTCTTTATAATAACTATACATACCTAAAAGCTGAAACTTTGAAGATTAATAATTTGATATGTTTTAAATGCTGTGTTATCAGATCTTTTTTCTCTAAATTAGAATTTAATTAAATGATACTTTAAGTTAGATATTGTTTCTTAATAATTTTCATTAAAAAGATGTTTTTATTTTATCTGAACCTGATTAATTAAAAGAGTATATTGTAATAATGTGTTCACTCTAATTTGAATCTGGTAGATTTGTCGTATGACCAAATCTTAATTTAATTTCTAAAGTTTTTCTTCACAAATACAACATTTAGATAATTGCCTGTTTATACAATGCTTCTTTTTTTAAGTATTTGTTATTTTAATGAATTATGACAAAGACAGAAATCAAAACCATCTTGTTTTGACTTGATTGTTTCAGTGATACATGATTTTTCTTAGCAATAATTTGTAAATAAAACCAGCAAAGATAGAACATTTATGATCAGTCAGGTTAAAAACAATTTCTTATTCTTTTTCTTGTTTTTAAATTATGAGGAGATAACAAAACAAACTTATTAACATAGTTACTAGGTTATTTCTAAAAAGTTTTTAATAAAAAAAGTATTCGTTATTTGCATTATTTCCAGATCTTTACTCTTATTATAACAATGTTTCAGCTGTTGTGTGTTCTGGTCTTCATCAGGTGTTTGCTGATCTGATTAACCTTCAGATAAGGAAAATAGTCCACATGTAAATAATGGTAACTCCTCATTACAGAAATCAAGACAGAAAAAATAGTTAAAGTGAAATTTATCTTGCCTGACTTAAAATTACAAAACTGCAAAACTTTCTAAAAATAAGATTCTGACTCTATATGGTGTAACTGATAACAAGCATTGCATTCATTAAAAATAGACAACTGGCTTGGTTCTTGAGGTACATCATTCCAGGTCTGATTTTTTGCTATTTGGTAAGGTAGCCAATGTTAGTGTTTATACGACAAACTGTAATTATCTGCATATTGAAAAAAGTAATACATTTTTTTAAGGTTTGCACAAAACTTGGTAAGTTTATATAGTCAACAGAATTCAGTTTTTTTTTAATCTAAAAAGAGCATATTTCCAAGGGAGATAATAGTGAAACTATGAAACTTTAATTCCTAAAATTATAGAATTATTATAGTTTTTATTCAGAAGTATATGATTGGTAAACTTAGCTGTTTAGAAAACTTCAATTTTTGCTTCAATTTAAAATACTAACTTTATCCATCTTTCTAACATAAATATCTATAAGCAGGTATTGATTAAGATACACTGAAAAATCAAATTATAAGATGATCTTTTTAATAAGTATGTCTTCTTAAATGTAAAAATATAAAAAAAATATGCAAAACTTTCCTTAAATACAAATAACCATATTTTAACAACTTGATTTTGTTTTAGCACTTATGACTTTGCAAAAGGGAACCCTGCGACCCCAAAATGAATATTACGAATTATTTAAAATTGTTTGTTATCTGATATAATTTATTAGTGGTCATATGTAATGTGAATAAAGGTTAGGAATTAGAAATACTTCGATATTAGAATTTTGGCAGAATAACGCATAATTGTCATATTGGGATGTTTTTGGTTAGAAACAAAAAAAAAAAAAAAAAAATACAGAGGGGAGGGTTGAAAAATGCACATTTTCAATAACAGCATATTTTTTATCACTTCCAGATTTGCTGATTAGTGTTCACTTTATGCAAAACAGGTAGGCCAGAGTTAAAATTGCATTTCCAATTTTTGTCAGTCATATTAACAAGCTTTAGTTAAATCTAAATTGTATTACAATAATATAAAATTTCTACTGTTATTTTTAAAATATTTTGATTATGCTAGAATTATGTATATTTTTACTTATGTATATTTAATTCATTAATGCCAACTCTATATACAGGTAAAAATAGGTGTAAATTGATTTTTGGCATTAGAAGCACTTCATTATATTCTGTTTTGTTTTTATTTTGTTTTTCAAAAACCAACAATTCTAGAAAAGTTTTGCCTTTTAAGAAGTCATTTGATGTTGTTTTTTACATTAATCTCATGCAACATATGCTTATTATTTAAAAAGTTCAATTTAATTATCTTAAAGATTAAAATGAAAATTCCTTAATTGACAACGTTTTTAATATTGAAGATATGTATAGTATTTTTGGCCAGGATATATTTGAGGATCTAACTTTTCTACAATGAATTATTCTACCATTTGTTTTTATTTTGTTACTGATGTTTAAAATAACTTTTGTCTCGTGATTACATTTTTTGGTTCTTGCTTTTAATATTTGTTTTTAATAACTAAGGAAGACTGAAAGTTGTAAAATTTTTAACTGAAACATGAAAATAATATAAAAAGATACAACTTTAAAAAATGCTACCATTTGTGTCAGTGTTAATTTTTATCACTCTGTGACTTCATTTGTTGTGTCAAAAGTTTATCTTGCTGACTCAGATCCCTGAATTTGTTTGAATTTCATAGTTGTGTGGTCATATCCTGCTATGGCAATAGAAAACACTTTTGAGTGAAATTAACAATAAGTTTACTTTGAGAGGCATTGAAAAATAAGGTAGTGGAAAGGGATGTAATATCAATAATGCAAATTGTTAAAGGTTAAAGACTTCAAGAATATTTATAAACAAAAGAAATTTAAGGTTCAAAGCAAAAATAAAAAGAAAGCTACTACTTGCATTTATGTTCATTTTCAGGATCAGGATAAAAGCTATTCTTAGAAATGATTTCTATGACAATCTAAAAAAGCAGTAACTAAAAATTATCCAGATTGGACTATTAACACATTTAAATTAAGAATAAGCAAAATGAAAAAATATTTCTTATTAGAAATAAATATAAAAATTAAGTAAAATGTAAAAAAAAAAAAAAAAAAAGAATGTTTTCTTTGTCTTCTTTTTTTTTTTTTTTTTAAAAAAAAAAATTTTAAATATCTATTACAAGTAAAAAAAAAAAAAAAGATTTTTTAACTTTCCTGTTGATCAGTTTCAAAGTAGTAAAAGAAGAAAATCAATCATGAGAATGAAAATCAATCACTAAAAAAACCCATAAATTTTTGTTTGAATTGAAGAGACAAACTTTAATATTCATTGATGTTATTTCTTTGAAATATATAGATAAGTTTTGAAACTTATATTTTTTATGGACATGTCAATATATATGCTGAACACACAGTATATGTGTAAGTCTGTGTTACATGAATGACTAATTCATAAAAGAAATTTTTACTTGTGTAGTTATGACTTCTTGGGATTTGTGCATGTATTGTTCTTGAAAGTCATTTTTTTCATTAGTTTTTATTTTTGGATCATTTTTTTCTCTTTGCAAGGTACCTGATAGACATCGAGCAATCAAAACCTCTTCCAATTTCTGATTATTATCTGACAAATCTATCAATCAATTGAATTCCAAAGCATTCTGTTTTCTTGTTCTGGTTTGATCGACAGCCAATAGACATTCAGTTCTGAGCTTTTCAAACAGAGTTGGTAATAACTATAAAATAAGAGAAATAATAAAAACTAAAAAAAAATAATATATATATATATTTTAAGTTTTATTTGTTGTCTTTATTTTTAGAACTGCAAGATTCCTGTGCTCGGCAGATGTTTCTATTGTATTAAAATGTACTCAAGACAGACACAGAATCAGTCTCTGAATTACAGAATATTTCTTTAAAACATGCTCGGTGGGAAGAAGTTTTTTTTTTTTTCCAATCTTCCTTTACTTATGTTAAAGGTTAAGTATATTAAAGAAATATATCTTTTATTTGATGGCTTCCTCTCTGCTAAGAAACAATGATAAAACAATTTATCAAAATAAGAGTACATTACTTTTCAAAGATAGATAAAATTGAATATTACTATAAATGTTAAATTTCCTAGGTACACATATTTGAGTAGACATTACTTTTTTCTTTTTTTTTTTCTTTTTTTTTAAATAGTTTAACTGACATCATCCAGCCTGGGCATTTGAAAATTTTAATAATCAGCAGGGTTTACACACTTGTTATATTGGAGAAAACACCTTTAAGTTAAGGTTTGCTTTAATTCGGCTAAAGACTTTACTACAAAGCAATGCTCAATTGCGCTTTTTACATAATGGATATATCTCATTGGGAGTGTAGGGATACAGAAGGCACTTATCTCCCTTTTGATGGAGATAAATCACATGGGTCAGCTAACTGCCACTTAGTCATGTAAATCCATACAGTGACCAAATCAAGCCAAATTCAGTTTCTTTACAGAAACTACCATGTTTTAGCATGAGCTGAAGGCCCAGACTAAACTTAAATCTGTCTCCCCCACAGCACATTACAAGTCCATAGTGATATTTCCATTTGGGAATATATCTTTCCCTTATACAGAAATTCTAGCTTGCAGTCTTCAATTTGGGAAACCTTAGACTCACTGTTTCCCCATTCATGGAATATGTCCTCGCCTGGACATAGATATAATCCAGCCCATTTGAATCTGGAGTCCTAAACATGGTTTCTCCAGATATGGGAATATATATATATATATATATATATATATATATATATAATACCCTTTTTGCTTCTTACAATCTGCTTTGCTGTTTAGATATAATTGATATTCTTCACATGAGTATATATGTATATATTGTTTTACTTTTGTGCATGTTTTAGTAGTATAAAAGCCTCTCTAAAAACAAAGTATGTTTGAGATTTCCTTTTCTTTCAGCAATTCCATTCCCTCCATGAACTGCGGTGCTATTATATCATGGATATAATAAAGCCCATAATTGGGGAAATACTAATGGAATAAATCTTTCTACCATTGCTGTCTCCTGTTTCAAAACCAATATCTGTTAACTTAATTTGCTTACAAAATGTAAGCAAATTAAATTTCTACGAATTTAATTTATAATCCAACATCATTATTATAAAACTTACATTTAATAGATAAATATTTGAGCAGACATTTTCGTTTTTTGGTTAAACAGTGTAATTGATATCTACTGTTTATTTAGTTTACTTATAAAGATATATATTCATGTATTTGTTTTTAATTGAATTCACTCCAAGCAAGTTACTACAACACAAGGAGTTACTGGGGTGTGAAAGAATTAGAAAACAGAAGCATTACTGAGTGAGAACAATATAAGAGTAATCAAAATGACCGTAGATAACAATTGACCTTGCATTTAAATTTTTTGAACATAAAACTTGAATGGAAAGCAAGAAGCCATAAAAGAGTTCCACAAGCAAGAAGTGTGAGAAAAACTGTTAGCATAGACCTTAGTTACATCTAGCTAATTCAACTGTAAAATGAGATAAAATCTGGTACTGTGCTTGAATTGCTAAAGTTTAGGTCCCATAGCAATGAGCTCATCCAAACAATTGCCATGTAATTATTTATAAAAAAGACACAGAGAAGCAACTTTTTGGATGTGGGGAATTGACTGAAGCAGAGACACCAAGTCAGGAATAATAATATTGCTGATTTTTCCTTGGATTTTATCAAGAATCTCTAAATATATCACACAAACACTGGATCATATGTGGTAGCGATGTTTAAGACATGGATGAATGGTAGACTTAAAATAGATTCAAGAGAGAAAAACTGTCAAGTGCAACACAGTGAACTAACATTCTTAGCAGCAAAACTAGCAATAGATTCAATATAGTTTTTCCACTTCATGTCAACCAAGGACATTAACCCGAGAAGGCATAATGAGTCACTCTACTGGAGGTTAGCATCAGACATGCTGATAGAAAACAGAAATAGGTCTCTCAGATGATTATTAGAGAGCAGTTTTGTTTTGGAGATGTTAAAAGTAATAAGTCATCCTTTTCCCCAGTTAACAAAAAGACAGGAGGTTATTTTTGATATCAGCTGCCAATTTGACGTTATCAATCTGATCAGGCTTATTATCGAGACAGGAGTAAATAGTTATCATTAGTATAGATAAATTATTATTTGAAAGCTACTGGTAATTATAATGATACTTATTTTCGGTAAATAGACCATGGATGCAGTTACAAATCTGTCTGGAAATTTATTCAAATGTATTTCCAATATCACATAGTTAATTCACAGAAGAAATAGAAAAACAACTTCAGAACAAGATCTCATCATTTTACATTTGAATTGGCTTGATATAACTAAGTTCTATGTTAGCAGTTTCTTTTCTCACACTTCTCACTTGTGGAACTCTCTTCAGATTCCATGCTTTGATCTTCAAAAATTTAAATGCATTGTTAATCATTATTTACTGTACTTCTGAGTACTCTTCTTTTGTTCTTACTTGTTAAAAATTTTCCAGTTTTCTAAATTCTTTCATACCCAGTAACCCCTTGTGTTTTAGTGGCTTTACTGCATTCTGTGAAGTTAATTTGATTAAAAACAAAAATTTATAACAAAAAGCAGAAGTATAAAATGAAAAAAACACTTATCAAAAATTAAATTTTTTAAGAGTGATCAGTTTATGCTGAAGAATCCTTTTTATTTATTTAGATAATTAATTCTGATGCAGTTAAGTTTTTACTATTACTGAAAGAAGCTTAAGCTGAATTAAGGTTATAGAAATTGGGATTTGCAGTTAATACATCAGTAAATTTGCTGAAAGAGCCAATTCCTTCATGACATTCATTGATAAAAAGAATCCTACTTGAAAAGAAAAACTAATCCTTTGTTTTAGATTAGTTTTTCGGTATAGGTTGCATTCCCAAAAGAAAACAGCTTGACAAAAAATAAAGAATTCTATTTCTAATGTTGTTAGAACTTTGCTTTGTTTACATTGAAAGGCATTCATTGAAAAATTTCAGAATTTATTTTTTAACACTATTTACATTATTCAGACTATTGTCCTCATCTTTGTTGCCATAATTATTACAATGTTTCGACAGTTATACACTCCAGCCTTCTTCAAGTGGTTGGAATGTCAAACTGAACCCTTTTTTTCGCTCACTGGGGTACACTGTTCTAGTTCCACGTTCCATGTCTAATGGATGTCAGTTATCGGTTATTTGCTGCTGTTTGGTCTGGGTTTATTTTTTTTAATCATTTCACCTCAAGCAAGGTGGGAATGCCACTAGTACGCAGGAGGTTACAGAGAGTGAAAGACTGGGCAGAGGCGGAATTGAAGAAAGGACTGGGTATAGTGGGGAATGAGGAAAGGACTCAAGATAAATGGGATTCAAGTAGATAGATGATGATGATTAGCATTTATTTAAACTTTTGAAGATTGCTGTTATCATGGAAGCAAGTAAATGGAAGGTTATTCCACAGGCAAGAAGTGCAAGGAAAGAAACTGTTGGAGTAAAATTGGCAGTTACATTTAACTATTTCAACAGTAAAAGGGTGGGACCTAGAAGCCAATCTAGCAGCACACTTAAATTCATGTAGTTGGAGCACCAAGGATAAAAGCTCTTCAGAGCAGTTGCCATGAAAATATTTGTAAAAAAGACAGAAGCCATGTCACATCAGTGAGAAAGTAACTGAAGTCAAGATGCCAAGTCAGGATTAGTTACATTACATCTCTTTCTTTGGATTTTGTCAAGAACTGAGATGAATAGCAGGGTTACTAGACCAGATATGGCAACAGTATTCAATGCACAAATGAATGGTAGATTTGTAAATGTGCAAGATGGACTCAGATGAGAAAAACTTTTTGGCACAACACATTGACCCAACTTCACTTGCACTAGATGCAGCTTCCTTTGAGTAACATCCATCGCAGACAATGGCTATAGGACAACTAATTGATAGTCAAGACAATAGTGTCTGGGCATGATAAAAATTTGATACAATCATGGATGATGCAATATTTTTCAAAGCCAAACAAATTGTCATACACCACGAAAATATATTCATATTAATGTACACCACTGCAAATGATCTAATCTGTGGAAAAATACAAATTTGTTACACCCTATCACTCCAGTGGGTCTAAAACTGACCAAATGGTGAAAGGAAAACTAAAGTGATTGTTTCAATTATTTTGCACAAGGTTGTATATCCTCCAAAATATAATGTTTAAATTAATAAGCTTCCAGTGTGTAAGCTTATATTCTTTTCTTAACTAAGAATATTAGCATAGGCTGAGAATCTTAACATAAGTTAGCAGGATGTCCAAAAGCTGTTACATAATTGAGAGGGCTTTTTCCTTTGAACTAATGATCATCCTATAAAAGACCCAAGAGTTACTCAAGGTAGAATATTAATAAAGGTGTTTGTTGTGTGAGTATTAAGAGTAAGAAGTTTATGTGTGAAAGATAAGTTAACTCTAGAATTGAACAGGTTAAGATTGTAGTGGTTGGGAAAGCATCCCTCTTTGGAGTTGATTTCATAAAAAAGCAGTTTGGGATAGAGTAGCAAGAGACTAGCAACACTTTGTGAAAAAGGGGTCGTAGGCTAGAAAATATGAGATGCGATAGAACTATCAAAACTGGAAAGAGAAGATTGGGCAGTTCCATCCCAGGCATGGCAACAGTACTCCATTTTTTTTGTAAAGGTAGACTCAGCTACTTAGTGAAGCAGTACAGGGAATTGACCATTTTTTCAGCATCTTAGTGATGGATTGTAAATACAAGTTCAAGCTGAGGATGGGGTAAGAGAACACCTGCTCATTGCAATAAATGAAAATTCGAAGTCTACTTGGTGATGATTGAATGTTCTAGACCCTGTCGGAAGTTATTAAGCAAATTTTATATGCTTCAATAATTATGTTCAGAAAAATTTTAGATTTCTAGTCGATCAATTTAGATGCCAAAGCCCAAGTTAAAATTTTTGGTAGTATCAACATGTCTTAATTACGTTATTCCTTCCCTTTATCCATGTTTCATTATATATTATGGACAAAAAGAAAAAATAGGTTTTAATAGATTTCAGAGCTCTTAAACTAATATTAGTTTAATCTGTATATTAACTTCACTCAGACCATTTTTGCAATTGCTAAATACCTTAAGAGCTAAGCATTAAAACTGCCGTCTGAAGTTATTAGGCAAAACCAAATAATCACGTTTTATTTCAATACAAGGGTAATAAAATCATCAAAAATTGATCAACACGTATAATAGACCAAATAACAAACACATATAAGGTTTTGAATCCTTTACATCTTAATATAAGGACCTTTCTTCTAAGGAACAGTCAGTAATGTATTATCCATTGATTTTGCTAATTTTCTTTACTTTAGCATGTTCAATTTCTGACATCGTAGTTTTAATTGCTTCCCATAGGTCTGCTTTGCTGTTATATTTTTTGCCACCTTCATATAATTTCAATCTTCACAATTGACCATAGATTTTTTTATCAGATTCAGATCAGAACTTGGTGGCCATTCCATTATCTTTTCTCCTGTAAATTTTGATGCCCAAAGAATTCATGGATAAGATTAGATACTTAGATATATGAAAAGGAGCATTGTCATGCATAAATACACACTTCACTTTGAAACTGCAAGACTGGAACATGCACCATGCAAAGAAAGACTTGTTCATGAAATCATAATAGTGAGTACTGTTCAGTTGAACTCCTTCATCGACTTTGAATGGTCCAATAATGGTTTGGTCGACAATTACAGTCCACATCATAACACTACCACTTCTTTTTGTTGATTTATTGTAGCCACAAGAACATCTGAATTGGATAAGATTCATCCTTTGGCACATCCATCAGGTCCATCAAATGTCACTCAAGATTCAACCATAAAAATTACTTTAAAAAGTCAATTTTCATGTATTTCTGGGCCCAATTTTGATGCTTTAAAATATTTGCTTTAGTGAGAGGAGGTTGCCTATGAGATTTTTTTACAGATCCCAATTCACAAAATATTCTACACCTTTTGTCGTTCTTGACTCTCTCAATTCCAGCCTTTTCAAAGATCTGAGCACTGGTTGAAAGTGGTTGTTTTGCTAAAACTCACTTTCGTTTATGTTCATCTCAAGGAAGCAAGTTCTTAAAGGCTATTCCTTTGATCCAAGTTCTCAACTTAGTTATAATTTCAACAGCCTTTTTCATCATTCAATAATCTCTGTAAACCTCCTTTGATATCTCTACGATGGACATTCCCTCACTCAATAACTTTATTTTCTGCTTTTCAGCAGTTGGTAGATCCTTCCCATTAACCATATTTCAACATATATTATGGACAAAAAGAAAAAATAGTTTTTATTAGATTTCAGAGGTCTGAAGCTAATACTAGTTTAATCTGCATATTAATTTCAGTCAGTTCATTTTTGTAATTGTCAAATAGCTCAAGAACTGACCATTAAAAATGATAGAAAATTTAGTTAAATATTTTACTAATTGTGGAAATGGATTAGTTTAAATTTGACAAATATTGGTTCATTTATTGAGGTTTATTTGATTTGCATAATAACTTCAGATAGGCTGTAAGTATATTTTATCAAGACACAGTGAATACTAAAATGATAATACCATGACAGGAAGAACTAAACATTTTATCTATTAAAATTTAATTATTGAGGCATTGTCTTTTTTTTTTGTGCTTTATATTTGTTGATTATTCATTTTTTTTTTTTTTTTTTTTGTCTAGAATCAATAATAAGGAATACACTTTTGGCACCTAAATTGGAAAGTATGGTTTGTCGGAATCTGCAAAGAATAGGTGCTGCAATTTTCTCATTGAAAGCTTTTCTTTTTCTTTTTTTTTTTAATACTGTTGTTCATCCAATACATGACCCAAATGCCACACAAGGTAGAGGGTTGGTGAATGAAGCTTCTGTAAGGTCATAAAAAATATATTATTAGAACTAGCTTAAAATCTGCCCTATTGGGCAGCATTTGCTTAGTTCCTAAAAACTCTCTGTTGGTCCTTCAGCTTGTTCAGGAGTTTGAGAGTCCCTAAGTCTTTGCATATTCTCAGCATTGAAAGCATTTGGTCTGGGTTTTTATTTGCATGAGACTTTTGTCTTCACTGCAGCCTTGGCTCTTTTGACTGCAATCTGGCAGAGATTTCTTTTTGCGAGGATACCGCTGCCATATGCAATAGGCAACAATAAACTACAGAAGAACTCAAAATTGGTCAGTGCATTTAAGTATTGCATTAATATTTAACCTTACCTTTTAAAAGTAAAATGATAATCTTTCTGCTGCCACTTAATTTAAAGAAAATTTTATGTATGTAGGTCCTTACTTTCTGTACAAACAATTTTTTTTTCATGGGTCACTGGATTTCACAATTAATTTTGATTATTCTCAAATTTATTTGCATGTTATAAAAGTTGTTATTGTACAAAAAATTTGTCACAAAGTCACATAAAAAAAAATCACTGTAATGAAAACTTTGGAATCCAAAATTTCAGGATTGCAGGTCCAGTTCTAACTTGGGATATTTTTAATTTGTTCACAGTGGGCCTGATTATAAAATGGTATATGTTGGCCTACAGCCTCTAGAAATAAAGTTGAAAAAGTGTGACACACTGACATTTGCATTTATTTATACGGATATGAAGAATAGATGATAGGTGAAGAGGTTAAGATCATACAGATTGGGGAAGCATCCTCTTAGAAACCTGTTCCACTGGATAACAGATATGGGGGGAATCTGTCTGAGTAGAACTTCCTCCTTACTAATGAAATATAAAGGGAATGTGGCTGAATCTACTCTGTTTACATGGCATGGCAGGTTTTAGCTGTGAAGGTCTGAACTGGTGAAACTAAGGAATGTATCTTGTCTGGACATTTTCTATGGAAATAGCAAGAGGTTAGCAACTGTGAGAAAAATGCATGTTGATCTGGATGACCTTCAAGGAATTGCAAACTGAACATTTTATTTAATCTAAAGGATTAGATTAAACTTATTCTGCTGTTCATTTTCTTTTTTTTTTTTTTTTTCTTTTTTTAAAGTATTGCTGGAGGCTATAATGGACGAAATATTGTGATAATAACAACATAGCTGGAGGACATTAGTGCAAATGTAAATAACTGATCACAGAAAGATTTTTATTGCTATATGTAATAAGATTAATAATGCTAATAATTAAATAAGCCTTTAGAATTTGTAGTTAAAAATTTGAGCTGACTAAAATGAAATTAGTTGCTAGAAACTATTAAATTTAAATATTAGCCATGGTTTATGTGGTCTTTTTGTACACCACTGTTCTGAAATGTAATTCAATCATTTTCTTTCTTTTTTGTTTTTGTTGTGGTCAGAATTGTGGAAAATCTAATATAGTTTTTTGCTTTTTTATTCAAGAATTTGCTCTGTAACCAATGAAAAAACAGGAATATACCTCTATTTTATTTGATAATAGTGCAATAATCAAATTATAATTTATGATTGGCAAAAACTTTAACTGTCAATAGCTTTTCATATAAAAGATTAAAGTTTTTTTTTTTCTTTCTTAAAAACGCTTTCCTTAAAAAGAATTATATTGTGATAGATGATGCCACATTAAAAGCTAAAAATGTAACCTCTTCAAAATTTTCTTTTTCTACCTGAAAAATTAACCCAACCCTTTCTCGGTAGCTGAATATGAAACAAACTTGATTTATAAACAAGCATTTTAGGTTAAAATGAACCATGTAAAGTTTAGGATACCAACTTCTTTTCTATCACAACTGTTAAGGGAGGAAATTTTGAATGCTGTAAATAGAAATGTGTTTCACACAATCAGTTACTTTCTGTTGATTGAAAATTGGTTTAGACTTAATTTCCACAATTATTTTTCTGGATGATTCTAATGAATATAGAAAGGTTTATATTGAATTGAAATAAAATTTAGACTTTTTAACACTGAAGTGTTACTGAATGTAACCATTTTACTTTTGTAATGTTTAAGTTTTGGGTATGTTTGGTAGAGCTGAACGAAAGCATACATAACATTAAGCCATGACCGAATAACAGGCTCAAATTTTCAATATTTTCAAGTAAGCATTTTTAAAGTTTCCATCCTGCCATTTTTTAAATTTTTTTTGTTTATTTACTTTTAATAGGACAAAAATGTTCAGACTTTAAGGAGAATGTCAGAAAATTTTATCTTTTGAAACTTTCAAAGTTTACGTAACTTAAATTTTGAACATACATAAGTGCACATTTCAATAAGAATATGAAAAATGACTTAGATATATAAACAAGGTTGAACTGATATATCTTGAATCATGCAATTCATATAACAGAAGAGTACCTTGGAAGTAATGAAATTTCAAGAATACAGAGATATTCAGATTATGATTTTAAACTCAAGGCAAACTTTTAGCTATGATGTAAAAGATGTTTTAAAAAGCAAAGAGGAGAAACTTTTTCTTATATCCCTCTGTTTTTAACTCTCTGTGACATTTACAGACGCTACTATTTTGTGAAGAGTCATATGTTTGTACTGGCAAATATTTTGATCTTTCATTTGTCTATTGTGGAAATTAATCCTTGTTTGAAGTTGGTTTTTTTTACTGATTCAGATTTTGTTGGTAAGTTGCTTATTGTTGGTTGTCAGCTTATTTTGTTTATTTTTTGAGCAGGATTTGGGGGAGTTAGAGAATAAATGAAAAATAATAAAGTAAAACATTTAATTAGCCAAAAATACTGAAAAAATAGTGAAGCAATCCAATGGAAAAAAAGAAAGTAAAAATAAATATACTAGATATAAAGTCTTATTGATCCAAACATGTTTTTTGTTTTTATCATTGCAATTTAGTCTCCTATCTTTTTTTTTTTTTTTTTTTTAACCATAAGAATTTAAATACATTTGAATGAAATAAACTATTCTTCTGTCATGAAAAATGCTTATTTTTTATTATTTCTTTTTTTTTTTTTCTAAGAAGATCATGAAACTAACATAAATGCCTGTAATATCTTAAACTATTAGATTATTAATTTGCAGCATACAAGAGTTTAAACAAATAACCGTGATAAACATCAAATATACCTTGGCATTCAAGACAGATATTTTTTTTTAATGTGTTTGTAAGATAGATCAAAATAAATTCCAAGTCCAAGACATACAACATCGTTATCATAAGTGTGGCAATTTTCTTGTTTTCAACTTAACTAAAATATGTTCTCTTTATTTATTCAACACATTAACGTCATTCTCAAGCAATGCAAGATACCCCCAAATAATCTAAAAATCTTAGCTTCTGATGATCCAGGATCGTACCAGTTGAGCAAATAAAGCATTGGAACCTCTCAAACCAAAAATATATGCATCCATCAAGAGCACCATCACAAAAGTTGTGAATATACAGCACACTTTAAATCGGTAATTGAATTGAATGTTTCATGTGTAGAAAATACTGCATTCCAGATTTTGGTCTCTGAAATAATCAAATGAGCCATCACTAACACCACAATAACTGTATCAACTTCAAAAACTAATAGTGTATTTGAAAGTCTTGATGAACTATCACAATGATTATGTTACTCCTAATTTTCATCAATGACCTTTTGTGGTGTCATCAGTTCTCAACTTGCTATATATGCTGATGACACAACCATTTACTCCTCTCTTGATAAGTCTGATCAGTAAAATAACGCCAAATTTGTAGCCGATCTCGAATATTGTCTACAACCCATTGTTAACCAAAACAAAAATGACATGTTAATTTTAATGCCTCAGAACAAAATTGTTCTCTTTTAATCGTCAGCAAGAATCATTTTTGGCTTCCATCAGCATGGCTGATGCACACATATAGAGAATAAATCATTATGCCTTCTTGGACAAAGAGTTTCCACTAACATGAAGTGTAATGATTCTACTAAATAAGTTGCTAGATCTGCTGCTAGAAAAGTTCACTCTGTTATTCTAAACAATTTTTCTTGCCAGAATCTACCTTAAATATTTATAAGTCTACTAATTCATCCATGTTTGAATTTTGCTACTACATCTGGTCTAGTGCTCCTACTATATATTTAAAGATTCTCGATAAAATCTGCAATGTTATTGGTGTTGAACTGGCATATTGGCATCAGTCACTTTCCCACTACCATAATATAGCTTCCCTCTGACTTTTCTATAAATACTTTCATGGTAATTGTTCTGATGAACTTCCTTTGTTACATAGACTTTACAAATTTAAGTGTAGTACTATATTGGTGGTAAGGTCTCATCATTTTAAAGTGGAAATGGTTAGATGTAACCATAAATTCTATGTTAATAGTTTCTTCTACTGCAGTTTTTTCTTGCTTTCAAGTCAACTTTGATCTACAAAAACTGAAATGCAATGTCAATTGTTATGTTCTGTCTTCTTAATTCTTGTTCTCTTATTGTTCTCTCTCCTTAATAGTATTTTTCTCATATACTCTAAAATTCAGTAAACACTGTGCCTTAGTGGCTTCATTGCATTGCTTGGGGTGAAATAATTAAAAACTTCCTTCTCTTACATTTATATCACACACCTGATTTAGTAACACGCTACATTGAGTAGCTTTTGGGCCTTTTAAAAGAACTTAAAAGATATTTTTTTAACTGGAACAAAGGAAACCGTTTGCTTCTAGAAACAACCAAGCTATCCACAAAAATGCTTCATTTATTTCTACAATATTAGACGCACTAAAAATCCAGGTAATTCTATGTTACATGTGGTGTTAAGGAGTTTTTCAACATCAACTTCACTAAGCAAAGTTTAGTTTAACAGACTGGTTGCTTCTGAAGGAAAGAGATTTCCTTTGTTCTCTAAGATCACACCAGGTAAAAGCTGAAGAAAGGATATGTGTCAACACCAATTATACAATAAAGAAAATTATATATATATATATATATATATACACACACACACACACACACTGGCTGCAGCAAAAGTAACACTCATTGTTTTTTAAGCTGAGTTGGATAAATGACATGGAGTGGTTGAGTGACATTTGTGATCACCAGACTTTTTCTTGTGGAGTGTCCTGAAATTAATGCAGAAATGTGTCAGATGGTTTTCAGAATTGTTGTTGATTTTAAAGTTTGTGTGTGTGTGTGTGTGTGTATATATATATATATAAAATATATAATAATAAGAAGAAGGCTTAAACATTAATATTCCATGGTCATAATTTATTCCATTGGAATCGTAAATACGATCCAATTCATCAGACCTACAAATTCAAAAAGAAAACAGAAATATATATATATATATATATATATCCTTTAAAAATCAGGAGGTCAGTACAATCTGCTACCTTGGTTTCAACCTTACGGTATACTTTTATTTTTTATAAACATAAAACAAACTAATAAATGCTACATTATTTAAAAAAAGAAAATAAATAAGTGCACAATGTTGGGAGTAATAGAAAGGGAGGTGGAGGATGTGAAGAAGGAAGAGGGAAGGAAAAAAAAGCAAGGGTATTATATATGTTCCCAAAGTCTTGAGTTCTTGCATACATATTAGGAAATTCCTCTTAAGCACAAAAAAAATGTATATTTCAATTAACCCCACCAGTGATACATTTATAATATTCTTGCTTTTCTTCTCTTCTTCTAACTTCTTCAAATTCTCTACCCCCCTTTCTATTACACCCAACATTGTGTTTATTTATTTATTTATTTTAAAAATATAGTTTTCATGAGGTTTTTTTTTTTTTTTTTTTTTTTTAAATAAAGCATTAAAAGTTAAACATCACTTGAGGATATTTTAAGGTTGAAATCAAGGTAGCAGATTCTATTGACCTCCTGATTTTTAAAGTTAAAATAAATCTTGACATGTTATTTTTACTTTTATTTTATTTTTTTCACATGTGTATTGAGCACTTTTTCATACCTCTCTTTCCTGGTCTGATTCAACTCTAACCATTAACCTTTTACATATCATATATAGCAATATATAATTGTGTACAATTTTATATATCAACAAACAGTATTGAGAAAAATATGACAAACTGGAAAATTTATTTTGACTCGTTTCATCTGTTAGTATTTCATTGGACTGGGCTTTGTTGATGTTACCACATCTATGCATACACATGAAACGAGAGATGCAGGTAGTTTCAAAATTTTTTGAAAGAATATTTTTTGTTTCACTTTAGCCAAATTCAGCTGTATTCTTTTTCTCACCATCACCTTTTTCCCTGAATATTCCATAGTGTAACAATATAAACTCTACAAAGAATATCTTACAATATAGTGATTTCCCAAGCATAGCTTAGATGTGGCACAAGGCCAAAAGCAGGAGCACTCTGTGAGGATTGAACTCACTACTCAGTCATAATTGTTCTAGCGAGACAAGCTTGCTAACCATTATACCACCTTGAGGTGATTATATCTTACAATATATCACCATTCTTGGTAAGAGCAACAAAGGATAAGAAGTTGTGGAGAGCCATTATCATCCACATCCTGGAGAGAAACAGTACATAGATGATCCAAGTCAAGATACCCCACTCTTAGCTGCTATTTAACCCATAGCTGGACAGAAGAGATAAATTTGTGCCTTAACTAAAGGCATGTTTGCAGATTGAACACAGCAGACAAGTCTGGAATTTGAACTCACACAGGAACTTTATTAGTGCAGGCTATCAGAGTACAATGACAACATTTGTTTACTCACTGATGGCATCATTATGGAGTCACCTCTCAGAGAAACATTTGCCAATTATTACATGTTCAAATGACAATAAAAGGCTTTTGAACTACCCCCTCTGTTAGAACTATAGTTTACATTAAATATACAGGTGATACTTCATACTTTGATCTAAGTTAATAGCCTTAAGGAAGTGAAAACTGTTATATTCCATGCTAATAGGAATATATACTTGACAAACAAATAAAATAAGTAAAGGGTTATTGTAAAAACCAGTACAATAAGAAATAAGGTAACAGTTATGCATACGATTGTCACAAATCAATCTAGTAAGGAGTGCTACTATTGGAAGGTCAGTAGATCTCTAGTAAGTCTGAGTCATACTCAACAGATTCCAGCTAGTCTCTGTAGTTCATTGACTTACAGATACTTATAGTTAGTTACTACCTATAGTGTAGTCACTCATAGGGGTGACAGGTTATTCAATTACATCAAAAACAAAAACCTCAAAGCTGCTTTTGAAAATAATTTGCTTTCTTTAAAAATTCTCCAATAATTAATACAAATATCACCTAACACATTTCCTTGTCTTTTAAGGGGATTGTGTACTGTAATGCCCAAATTCAAATTCTTATGTTGAATATATAGCTATCACCTCATCCTATTAACTTGGCATATGTCTAGTCAAAATATCATTTGCCTATATTAATTAACAGAAATATATGCTAAATACTTGAAAATATTGTCTTAGAAAATGAATTCAGGCACTTTAAGAATTGGAAGATGGTATCAAAACAAATACTAGTTGCATGGTCATGGTTGGTTCTGAAATTGTAGGTGGGAAAAGTTGAGCCAAATAAGAAAACTGCATACATGTCAACAGAAACAATCATCCCAATTGAAAACACCTATATCGTAAATAGAACAGAGAAAAAAAAAACAGTTTCTAGGAAGATACCTCATATTTTATCAAGGAGATCTCTTGAATTTAAAATATGAGACAGCTTGAGCTACGGGATATCTAGTTGATTTGTCTCTCCTGATATACTGATGCTATCTCTTTGCCTCTTTTCATTTCCCTAACTCCCTCTACAGTTCCTTCCCTAACTACGACTGTGGCTCTTCTATCTTTTGAGCTTAGCTACCTGGAAAGTCAAGGCTTTTTGTTATTTCTTTTGTCAAGCCTAATTAACAGACCCATTTGAGACTTGGACATCACACATTCAAACTTCATCTAAGGCCACATGAGAAATTAAGGCTCAGAGATTCTAGTAACCCACATTGCATTCTGTGATCTAACTATCTGTACAGTAGTAAAAGTCTGTGATTCATGTTTGCATGGTGTGTCATCCGTCTGGCTTAAGTTTCTTTCCACCTCTCTGTGAAGGCATGCATGCTTATTCAGATTTCAACTTTCTTTAAACAAATAATATTTTAAATATTTAAAAAATGTTTTTGCCATGTATAAAAAATATTTTCCAATGAATATTTTAGGCTTATTAAGAAAATATTTTTAAGTTAATCTGATTTAAAAAAAAATATTTTAAGTGAATAAGATTTAAAAATACGAATTGTTTTTACAATAAGTATTTTAATTTCAACTCTCTTCAAACAGACAATTTTTTTTAATGTTGAATAATTTCAATGTTTTATGACATGAACTTTTAGAGACCCAATGGGTAATCTAGTATTATCATAAAACTCAAAAGTAAATAATATTTTCTTCAGTTTGGGGAAACTAGAATTTCAAGTGTATTTAACAATTGATATAGCTACACCAGTTGTTAAAAAATGTTCTTTTTTAATGTTTAGTTTCTAAAGTAATAATAATAATAATAATGTGGTAAATCTGATAATGAACTGTTTACTCTGATATTCAGTGTAAAATCATGTGTGTGCATGTTTTTATGCATGTACTTTTGATGGTTAGTCCTTATTGTGGTGGAGTGGCTTGCGTGGTCCAATGACTCTGAGAGTGATGCTTGTCAGGAGTACTAAGCTACTGGTAGGGCCACCCTTGATGGCAAGGTTAAAGAAGACCCAGACTACGCAAGACCAACTCCAAAGACCCCAACAGTGGAACAGGCAGATGATGATTACAACAGATCTCAAGACGAAGAGGGCTACACATGACATACATGCTACAGAAGATGCCACTCAAAATTATAACAGACAGTGGCAGTCTGTTGCAGTTTCATAACTGGATTCTGAGTGGATTCCATATGTGCCACAGAGGAAGGTCATGAAATAATGTTTGTGGGTCAAGTCAAGGTCCACCTTAGACAAATTTATACCATCAACACTTTTTTTTCTACTCTCATTTTCTTTCACCTCCAACCAATTCTTGCAAAGCCAAATGACATTAGGGAATGGATGACAGGAACAGGTTTTGGTAAAACTGAAAGCTTTTAATCCTGAACCTGTATTTTTAGAGCAAATTGTCATCAATGCCATTATCCTCAAGGAAGCAATTAGCCAAAAAGAAATTAAATTCTTGGATACGAGATAATGACACCACCGATACCTACTCCAGTAAAGTAAGAATTTCACTTTTATGTTGATTATGCAAGATTTCTACAGGACATATGTGATAATAGCTCTCCACAATTTTCTATCCTTCATAGCTCTTAATAAATTTTGTATTTTTTTTTTTTTTACTATTAAACCTTGTTCAAACATCAATTTACTCAAAGTCACTAAGTTATGCATTATTTTTCTCTATCTCTCTTGAATTCAATCTGTCCTGTGAGTATCAAATTTTCCAAGCTATCTTTCCTCTTTATGTACTATAGAAATTAAAACTGTTTCTTCTTCATGCTAAGTATAAGTTGCATTTTTTGTTTCTGTTTTCCTTAAAACTTCATTGCTCACATGTTTGGTTCATGGTATCCACAGCATCTTTTCTAGAACCACATTTCTTTTGCTTCAAGTCCCTTCTTCATTTTTGAGATTGTTTAGCATTCTGTAATATAGGAGGACTGATATCATGTAACAGTTCAGCACTCTTTGTTCCGAACAAATTTATTCCTCATCTTAATAATCTGCTTAGCCAAAGATGCATCACAAAAGCCATCTCAATGCACCTTTAGATTTCAGTGTTGTATTTTGTCATATGTTAACATACTTCTGAGTTAAAAAAAAAAAAAAAACAGCTATATTTTCCTTAATCTTGATGTCCAGAAGTATCTTTCAAGGTGTTAGATAATAAACATTCAAACTTTTATAGAAAGTTAACTAAAATTATTTTCCCAACTCCTTGTCTATAGTCTTTAATCAAACCTATCTATGGCTACTTTTAGCAACATTTGTACTGTTTACAATACAATTTATGCACCATTTATTATAGTAGTAAAACCAAAACCTTCCTTGAAACTGGCTAACAGTTTAGCCAAAAGCAATCAGAATCAATAAGCTCTTGAACAGTTTTTACATTCAATAAGTCCAGAAAAGAAAGCGCGTGTATGCATACAAGAAGAAAAAAATTGAAAAATTAAACAACAGTAACTTATCAGTCTTGTTCAATGAAACGTGTATTAAAGAGGGCTTGCTGCCCATGACTAATATACAGGATAGTCCCAAAAAACTGTCCAGACGAACAAGATTAAATGGGCTTCATGTTGAATAATAAAATAAAATATTTATCAAAATTTAAACAAGATATTCAAAGCTTTGTAAATGTTCAACATGCACACCACCTGTGACACAGCCTGCATCAGGTCGGTAGCCCAGCTCCTGCCAAACATGCTGCAGCATGTCTAGCATAAGCTTTGTGAAATCGGTTATAAAATCTACATCCCTTTGAATATCTTGTTCTAATTTTGATAAATAAATAGGCTTCATGTTGAGCAATATAATTATTTAAATTTGTTTGACACATTTTGGGACACACACACACATATACATACATACATATATATATATATATATATATATATATAAAATGTGTGTAAATAAAAGTCCAAAGAGTGCAATCAACAGAAATCCTGCCAGGTGACCAAAAAGGAATTTAATAAAAAAAAAATCTAACAATGAATAAACCAAAAATCGAGAAATAAAAATGATGGAAGGAAAAAGAAATGAATTAAGAAAAAAAAACAAGAGCCAGATACGTACCTAAACAGTAAAAAAAAAAAAAGAAAAAAAATGACAAAATTTGGACCACAGTAATGCAATCTTCAGGCAATCAGAGTATTCACTTTCTGAGATGAATGTGTCCAAGTGGTTAAAATGTTTGCTTTCCAACTATATGAAACAGGTTTGAATCTCACCCTGGTGGATTTTTCAAGGAGGTGACGTCTTGATGTTATCAGCCAGGACAGGGGATTCCAGCATGTGACACCTTTGGAAAGTCACTGAAAACCACCTGTTGATCCAAAGACTTGTGAGTGAAATTGGGGAGACCGCAATGTTCAGAAGCCATTGCTAGCATAAATTTACTGAGGTTTTGAATCTACTTTGTTCAAACGATTGATATATGCTAAATTATGTGCCCTCTCCTAGATTGTAGTATAAACTGCAGATGGGCTCTGGGGAGTTTTGAACAAATATGTCTGAGCAGTTATCTGCAACAGGGATTGGCTAGCGACTTGAACAGATGGGTGTGTTAAGAAACAAGTAGTCAGCCATTATGCATATAACTATAAACAGAATTACTGAAACTTTGAAAACAAAAGATCCAGAGGAAAAAAAGAGGAAAAAATCAGAACCATTAAAGAACATATGTCAACTTAATAAAATACAAAGTGCTAAAAAAAAATATTTCATTAAGAAAAATGACCTAGAATAGAGCAAGAGTACAATATAATAATATAACCGTGGTTTCATGCAAAGTTCAGCTGTCTGATCACTTCACAGCATGAAGACTTGGAGATTTTGTGTCAGATTTTTATGTGTATGTGTGGATATGTGAATATATTTTTAGGTTTTTATATACATATATATATATGTGTGTACACGTATGTCTGGGTGTGTGTGAGTACATGCCTAAGTGTATGTACCTACTTGTATATGTTTATGTGTGTATTAGTATGTGTTTTTGAACATAGAAATATTTGGTCCTTGCTAGATTAGACAATCGTTATATTCATCTTCATATATTTATATTTGATTTCTAACCTGTAGTCGATATTAATTTGTCAAATTTTCTCAATTACAAAGCGGCCCTTTAAGTAAACACAATTTTATTTTCCTTCGTCCATCTCTCTCCCCCACCTCTTCTTTCTTTTCTTTTTTTTCCCCCCTACCTCATATCCTAACTTCTAATTGTCTATGGTGTGTATATGTCACCACGAAATGTATCTTTATGCATTAGACATCCGTTGACTTTCTTTCTCTCCTCTTTTTACCCCCCCCCACATCTCCTAAAATTCTCTCTGTTAAGGTTTCATCTCCCTCCTCCTCATACTTACACTTTCTCTAAATTCTGTTTTGATTTTCGGAGTTGTTTTTTCTGTTTTCATTTTGAATTTGTAGGTCTGATGATTTGGATCGCATTTATGATTCCAATGGAATAAATTATGACCATGGAATATTAGTGTTTAAGCCTTTTTATTATATCCTTACTCTGTCCTAGACATTGAGTTCTACCTGGATTCTTCCTCTTGAGGTGCACTTTATATTATAAAAATTCACTTCAATATAAGAGCAATTACATAATAAAGTCTGATGAGTTTCATAAGGTCAAAACAGCAGCTGAAATTCAAAAACGACCTTCAATCTGTTGTTAATTAGGGCAAAGGATGGCTTGTTACCTTTAATGCCGCAAAACTAAACTGCTCTCTGTTAATCATCTGAGAAAGCCTTCTTTGCCTTCCATCAGCATGGCTGATGCTAACCTCCAGGAAAGTACCTCATTGTGCCTTCCTGGGCTAACATTCTCAGCTGACATTTAGTGGAAAGACTACATTTAATCCATTGCTAGGTCAGCTGCTAAGAAAAGCAGTTCAGTATGTTGTGCAAGACAATTTTTTCTCCAGAATCTATCTTACATATCTATAAGCCGACCATTCATCCATGCTTAGAATATTGCTGACACATTTGGTCTGATGCCCTTGCTATTTTACCTATTTATTTATGTCTGTGTGACTTTACTGCTTTGCTTGGGATGAAATAATTAAAAAGGAAAATGTAGCGCTAGCTGTTTGGTCAATGAGTACTGAATATTGCCTCATAAAGAAATGGCTAATATTATGATTGTTTAATATTAACAGTTAAATGAATATGAAATGATTGCAGTCAAAGATTCTGGCAAAATATTTTCTTCTCTCATGCCTTATCTCTTCAGGACATAGTTCTTCACTTTTGTCTCTTAAATATCTGTGAATTACTATAACTTTTCGTAGGAAAGGTAGTGGTTTTTTCTTTTAGCCTTTTCTACAGTTTTGAATTGAGTGTTTTCCTCTTGCTAGATAGGTTGCCAACCAAAGCAAGAGAGCTTGGTCTCCTCTGTTATTTAACCCATAGCTGGAGGAGAGATTTTGATGGCTAATTAAATAATTAACAAAATCAAAACACAATCTCACACCTAAAATAATAAGTGTATATTTAAAAAGAATTGTTTAATTTTGACGATAGTTTTTTCAAATCTCAAAGAAAATTTGAGACTAAAACAATTACAATTTCATGTAAAAAAATAAAATAAAAAGGATTTTACTCATTAGAAACAAATGAACAATTTCTTTTTTTTTTTCTTCTGTTAACATCAAGTTGAAATTATCATTTAGTTGATGAGCTATAATTAAAAAAAAACTGAAAGGAAATGTTTGGAGTTTAAGGACTTTATATCCAGCATATAGAATTTCAAAAACAATCAATGAGCTTATAAAAATCATATAACTCACATGACTTGTCTTGTCTGTATGCCCCGCCCACAGGTTTTAGGAGATCGATAAACACAAGATGACCATCCATCATGCCTCCAGACATACTCTTTACAGTCGGTTTTGCAAAGCTTAGTTTGAATTTCTGCCTGGAAATAAAAATTGAAATACACTTTAGATTAGAAGATGTAGTTAAATATATAATATATTCTAGTGTGTGTGTGTGTGTGTATATATATATATATATATATATATATATATAAAATATACACAAAATGAAAACATAGCTGATGAGTTTTGTCCTCTGATGGACTTTCTCAAGGCCAATGTAAGGATATTATTTTGTAACAAGTATTTATGAACAAATGCAAAAAATGTTGTTTACATTGATTTGACTCTGCATGCGCATAAAGGGGAGGAGATAGTGAAACTTAAAATTTAATTTTTTTCATTTAGTTTCTTTTTGTTTATATTTTTATCACTTAAATAATTCACGTTTACTTCTTCCACTTTGTCATAGATTTTCCCTTACACACACACACACACACACACACACACATATATATGCTGATGGGTTCTCATATTGATTTCACTGTAACCTTTTCTGCTTGCCATCAGCATGACTATGCACCTTCTTGGCCCCACGCTTTCCACCGACATGAAGTGGAGTGACTATATCAAATCAATTTCTACGTCTGCTGTTAAGGAAGTTGGTTCACTGTGTGGTGCCAGAAAATGTTTCTTGCCTGAACCCATCTTGCACATTTATAAATCTACCATTTATCTGCGCACTGAATACTGCTGCAATGTCTGGTATGGTGCTCCTGCTGTATATCTTGAGATTCTTGACAAATTTCAAAGAAGCATCTGTAATTGTAATTACAGTTGGTAACTAGGTCTCACTGTTTTACTATTGAACTAGCTAAAAACAATGGCCAATTCTACTAACATGTTCTTTTCTCATGTTTCTCATCTGTGAAACTCCCTTCCAATTGCTTCCCTGATAGCTACAGTCTTCAAAAATTTAAATGCAATCTGAATCACCATCTGCTGTCACCTTGAATCCTGTTCCTTTTTTATGCTTTTCTCAAACCTCAGTCTTCTCATTCTCTTTCATTCCCTGTATGTCCCTAGTGGCATTATCTTGCAGTGAAAAAATTAAAAAAAAAATGTGTTGTATATTTTAGAACAAAACTGCTAAACATGTGCCATGTTTCATCAAGAACTCCACAGATCTCTACATTGTTTAATTCTTGAAATATTAATGTAATTTAACCTCTTTAAGTGAAAGGTCAATCATTATCTATCCTCCTTATCCTCATTTCCTATGATGACGTCTTGAATTCATATCACCCATCTTTTTCAGTAGCCCTCTTCCTCAAATGGCTCTCAAGTCTTGTGTGAACTTTAGTATTTAAAAAAAGATGTATTAAAAATTGGTTTAATTACTATAATTGTTTAAAGAATATACTAAATGTTATAAATGACTGTATTATACTAAGTTACAATCAAGTATATTGATAAGACGTAAGATATTCTTGATCCATCCTTGCTGGATGATGTTAATTTTGAAAATAAGGGAAGTTGTTTCATAAACCCTATTACATACATTAATAATTTAAATATATATATATATTTTTAACATTTCTCCCCCAAGCAAGGATATAAAGCTACTAAGATGCATGGGGTTACTGAAAGTCAGAGAATGAGAAAAAAAAAACACAAAGAGAGAGAACAACAAAAGAATTAAGAAGACAGGCGATAATGATTGATATTGTATATTACAAATATTTTAAATTCATCTTTCTTTCTAGGTTCATAGAAAATTATTATTGCTTTTGCTTCATTCGTTATAGAATTACACTTGGCCCACAGCTGAAGAAACATATACCTCTTATTTTCTTGACATTATGAGCTTTTTGAAAAAAGCGAATCCTATTTATTTTTATTAAAATATTATGTTTTGCATTAAACCTTAAACATATTCCTTCTGCTTGAATATACATGCCATCTTTTTTAAATTATTTGAAAGTGAATTTACTGACCCTGTACATTTTTTAATAGTTTTATTTACTAACCACTGAAAGAAAAAAAGAAATACACTCAAGGAATCTTTTGGAAATTGGAGGAAAATTACTTAAAATGGCAACTAAATGTAAACCTAAAGCAGCTATGGCTAATTTTTTTTTTCCAAATATACAAGAGTTTTCAAATGTCATTAATAGGCAATTGGTGCATACAGACATGTATAGCAATATATTTATGAATTGTTAGAATCTCTGTGAAAAGGTATTTCTCAGAACTGACCTTAGAAAATGTTTGAAATTTTAAAGATATTTCTTGATTTCGTCCTTTCATTGAATACTGTTCTCATATATGGTCTGGTGCCCCCACTGTTCATCTCAAGGTCCTCAACAAAATCCAGAGATGGATATGCAATGTGATAGGTACTGACCTGGCATCTCAACTCCAGTCACTTTCTCACAGACATGCTGTGGCTTCCCTCTATCTCTTCTACAAATATTTTCATGGCAACTGCTCTGACAAGCTACTTTCACTGGTACCCCAACTGCATGAATTTAAGTATGCTAGGTTGACACCTCGGTCCCACCCTTTCACTGTCAAAATGGTTATATGTAACCGCTGCTTCTACTCGAATGACATCTTCTCTCGCACTTCCCAACAGTGGAACTCCCTTCCTCCTACTTACTTCCTGATAGCTATAATCATCAACTATTCAAATGTAATGTCAATTGACATCTTCTGATGCCCTGATCTTGTTCCCTGTCCTTCTTCATCCTTTCCTGAATCACATCTCTTTACTCTTGCTCTCTCGCTCTCTCTCTCTGTAATCTCTTGTGTGCTAGTAGCACTCCCACCTTGCTTGGGGTGAAATGCTTAAAAAAAAAAAAATTATATATGAAATTTATATACCAAGATTTGTAGCTGGTATTGTAAAAATGTTAAAAATGACTATTCAGTTATTTCCGTCATATTTCTATGATTACTGGCTTGGTAACTTTCCAATGTGTTTTTTTTTTCTTCTGTATTGGAGTGTCTATTCCTAAATATTTTAGAACGGTCTGAAAGTTTTTTTTTTTTTTTCACCAGTTAATAATTGTTTAAGTTGAGAATTTTTGTTTTTCATAAAATTCACAAATGTTCTAATTGAGATTCCATATTTCAATTGATTGTCTATGGATGGTAACTCTATTTGCCAATGTTTGATATTGAAAGTAGTGGAACTATCATAAAACATTGTTGTTCTTTTATGGGCTGTCACTTCAGGCTGCAGCCATACATGGCTCTGAAAAAATTAATTCATTCATTTTCTAGAGTTTATCAACTCTTTGCAAGTTGTTTATAGCCAGAAAATATGAGAGACCATAATGATTTAGTGATAAGAATCTTACTAATTAACCCATAATTGGGGGAGAAGAGGTGAATTCATACATTTTCCAAGGTCTTTGAGCATAAATGAAGACAACAAACCCAACTGGAATTGAAATATGTCTCTAAAATTAACAATTCAAAGACATTATTCATTACACCACCGTTACATCTAAGCATACAGCACCAGGTATTTCCAAGCAGTTACCCATCTAGTACAGACCAGGTTTGATGTTGCTTAATTTCAGTGATCATATTGTAACTTGTTTCAACATGATATGGATGTGAGCAAGTGTCAATGAAGATTGTTTTCTTACAATGCAATGAAGAAATATTAAAAGGCTTTCAGATTCATATGTAATGAACAGAGAAAAATAATTATATCTGTAATACTTGTAAAGAATTTTCTGCAATGTCCCATCAGTACACAGATTATCACCACTCCTTATAAATACCTTCTCTTTATTATCTGTGAATGACTTGGGATGGATAATAGTGGTTTCCACAGCTTGGAATTCACAGAAGTCTTCTTTCTAGACTGACTGTCATCCAGGGCTAAAATCATACTCAGTCTATCTTACTATTTAACCTGGTGACAGAGGGACAGGAGATGGATTCATACCTTTTTTTTTTTTTTTTTAAAGAGCATTTGTGTGAAAGTGAATGCAACAGACTAGGCCAGAACTCAAAAATTATCTCCCCTATTTCACCCACTTACCAATATCTGTTAGGCTACCTACACACACACCTGCCTTCAGTATGACTACAGGTGTAGAAAAATGTACACATAAATTTAACTCTTTCCAAGACGAGGAAGAGAAAAATGGAAGCTTATAAATTTACACACATTGTTCAATTGATATTGCTTCTTTTCTGCTTGAAGTATTGATGTCAAACTCCAGATATGCTACCAAAAATAGACTGTCATGAAAGAATATTCTTACATTATTCTAAAGGTATTTGTGAATATAGTGAACACACTTTGTTTCATAACTGCTTACATCAGCATATTTTAGCTGACGTGAAGAGTTTTAGTAATTTCAGAAAATTTTGTGTTCCAATGAAAGTAATTCATGAATGAATTGAGTACACAGATATTTCAAAGTACATTCAGCAGGAATTCTTTGCATAAATGTCTTTTTTCACTGGAGATACATAAATATTTACAATCATTATATATATATATATATATATATATATTGTCTACTAGCTGAAATATCACCCTATCAGTTGGCATTTAATCTAGCTCCTATGGCGGGCTCTTGATTGAACCTTCATCATAGTAGATCGGGAGGAGTAGATGTGATAGGCAACAATAAACTACAGAAGAACTCAAAATTGATCACTGTATTTAAGTATTGCATTAATATTTAAGTTTACCTTTTAAAAGTTCAATGATATTTCTTCTGCCACCAATTAAAGACATTTTGATGTACGTAGGTCTTTACTTTCTGTACAAACAACTATTTTATTTTGTGGGTGGCTTTTGCTGGATTTCGCAATTTTGTTTATTCCCAGATTTATTTCTAAGTTATAAAAATTGTTGTTGTATAAAAAACTTTGTTGCAAAAAAATCATGTAAAAAAAAAAAAAAAAAATTGCTGAAAATAATCGCAGTAATGAAAACTTGGGAATCCAAAATTGCAGATCTAGCCTGAAATGTTTTAATTTGCTGATGGAGTTCACCTGATTCCGAAATGGTATATGTTGGGCTACAGCCTCTAGTATTAAAGTTGAAAAGGTGTGACACACTGACATTTGCTTTTATTATATAGAAGTTCACATTAAATATTCAAGAAATACATTTCATTATTTCATGCAAAGTTTTGTAGAAAGTATTACAGAAGATTATCAAAGCAAAATTTTGTTAACTGTCTAACAAAGATTGTTTAGAATTGAAGAAACATTTTTCTAAACATTTCAGGAAGTTGTTTCCCAAGTTAAAGTATTCATAACTTTTCATAAGAATGTTAATGGTAGTATTAGCCATTTCCTTATATAGAAATGTTCATCATTTATCTACTGCTGTTTAAGTTAGCACCGCAATTGGTTGAAATTTACAAAATCTTTTTATTAAAACAATTTCTCATGAAAATAGGATTCCTAAGTCCACTGTTATTGCCCTTTCAAAAATTAATGAAGGCTTCCTTCCTAAACTTTTGTTTGAAGTAGTGTGGAATATCAACATCATATGTTGTAGACTGAGTAGGGTTTGGTAAAAGAACAAAGGAAATAAAGCCCGAATAAAAAAAAAAAAAAGACTGAATGACTTGGTGGTCTAAAACCAACTACTTTATTTTCAATGTAAAAAGCTAGCAATGTATTTTCAGGTGATCAGTTTCATATGTTAGGCATGTTCATAGCAGTTATATCTCCATAGGTTAGTTTTGTATGTTGATGTGTGTGTTGATATCTAACAACATGACCATGTTATTATTTTCTCTTAGAGATACATGTGCTACCCATGTTAGTTGTTGCTGTTAAAACAATTTCTCATGTAAATAGGTTTCCCAAGTCCTGTTATTGCTCATTCAGCACTGATGAAAGTTTCCTTCCTAACTTTCTGTTTGAAGTAGTGTGGAATATTAATATCATGTGTTGTATACTGGGTTTGATAAAAAGTCAAATGAAATAAGGCATGAATAAGAAATGACCAAATGACTTGGTGGGCTAAATCCAACTGCTTTATTTTTATGTAAAAGCTAGCAACATATTTTTAGGGGGTGAGTTTTTGTAGGCTAGTAGCAGCTATGTTTTCGTAGTTTAGTTTTGTATATTGATATGTGTGTGTATTGACATCTAACATCATTATTATGCTATTATTTTTTTCTTTGAGTTACTTGTGAAACTTGTCAGTTTTATTTGTTGCTGATGTTGAAAATTCCACAAATATGTTTTCTAATATTTGGTATAGTTTATTTTTTGTGATTCTATAGCACTAGTTCACAAGGTTCAAAGAAAAATTGTCCTCTCTGACTTACAGGCTTCTTTGACTCAAAACCTTTTTTAAACATTGATCCGAGAAAGTGGCTGGATATAGCTGATAGTTTAGACATTCCTGAATGGGGTGAGCACCATGCTCAACATCCATATGAAAGTCTGATGAAGCTATTTAAGAATAGGAAGCAAGTTCTTAGATTAATGTTTTGGTTTTGTAGAAAATTTTGGTGTGAGACCAAACTAGAGGTAGTTTTGTCGATTTGATGTTCAGATTCATTATCTCCTCCACTAAATTTGTTACAATTGATCCATATGCTGAAGTGATGTAATGCAATAACCTGTCACCCTCATGAATGACTACACTATAGGTAATAATTGCCTATAAGTATCTGTAAGTCAATGGACTACAGAGTCTAGCTGGGATCTGTTCCAGCTAAAATGTCAAACTCTCTGCCTGAAGGCAGAGAGGAACCCAGATGAGGCTCCACCAAAGGGCAGTCTCTCATTCGGGGAGGTAAACTGCCCTATAACCCATTTATGCGGGTTCAAAAAGGGAATATTTTTGGCTGAGCCTATGGGCTTGGAGAACCCATGTTAAACCAGCTTTGTGCCACATGCAACATGGCGGGTAGCCACATATACTAGCTGGGATTTGTTGAGTATGACTCGAACTTGTACGAGAACTACCAACTTTTCAATAGTAGCACTCACAAGTGGATTGACTTGCGATAACCTTGTGCATAATTGTTACCTTTATTCTTATTGTACTGGTTTTTACAATAAACCTTTTCTTATTTTATCCAACTTGTTTTTCAAGTATATATTCCTATTAGCATGGAATACAAACATGAAGTATCTGAAGTGTTTAGTATTTATTCATTCCACATCCTGAATTTTTATGATGCATTCTGGGTAGGTGCCATCATGGCTGTCATTCCAATGCAAGATCAGTTTCTGTTTAGTGTCCTATTTTTTTTTTTAACCCATGGTAGAGGACTTTTTTTTCTTTTTGTTCAAGATCATTTGTATTCAAACTCTGAATACCTTGTCATTAGTATAGCTCCTTCTCATCTGTACCTTGGCCTCAAGAGAGAAAACAAGAAGTCATACATAAAAATGAACATGAACTGCTCTAATATTAGACTAGAATAACAAATAACCTGCAGAATTAGCTTGGAAAATATTGCTTTATGGAAGATCCCCAATTCTATATAAATTGTAAAATTCAATATGGCCAAAACCAAACTAGTAACATTCTCCCACCATCAAGCAGACCCCAAACTTTCACCTATCATGATGGATGGGTGTTCTCTCAATGATGCTCCTTGCTCTGAATGTCTGTTGGGATTCAAGCTTATTCCAGGCCTCAAGTAGAACTCATATATCTGATCTATTGCCAAAGGTGTTGGAAAAATTGTTGGTTCTTTGTACTATAGGAGACTTAAACATAGTAGTAGCCCTAAATAAACCTTATATCAGTAGCAGCTCTTAAATATAAAAATACATGAACCTTAAAGTAACTTTGTCTTCTAGGTTTTCTTTTGAACTATGTGACATGAACTGTCCACACTGAAGCTAAGAGGGCTGTGAATGCATCCCGCTAAAACACACCAACACAGTAAATTCCACTATAACATATTCACAAAGTTTTCCTTGTGTATACAATTTACTTCTAACAAAAGAAACTCTTGTTTTTAACTTTCTTTTTGTTAATTTTATTTTAATAAATGTTATATGGCATTGCAAGTCAATTGGTCTATTATATTTTGCCTGTACTCTCGTCAACACCATTATTTCATGTACTAAAAATATTCTGTAAGCAACCTTATAGATTTAATTATTGAAGTAGCTAATCACTAGAGTATCACTCCAGTAAGTATCTGACTCACCTTAATATACTTGATCATTACAAGAGCCAGATCATATAAAAAATGGAGTATTGCTGCAATATCTGGACTAGAACTGCCTATTCCTCACTTGCTTGTCTGAAGAGCACTCAAAACTGTCTCCACGTCCTTGTGGGTGATGAATTATTTTCCACTCTACAAACTCTTTCTCACAGATAAAAAGTTGCAAGCCTCTCACTAGCGCTATCACTATTTTCATGAGATATTCTTTGACAAATTATATTCCTTAGTTCCACTAACCCTGACCTTTACAACTGGGAACTGCAATGCCACATACACAAATATGAATGATCCCTATTCCTTTTGTATTCCATTAGTAAGTAGTAATTTCCCCTTGGAAGGCTTCTTCCCAAGCTTTGTGGAACACTCCTGGCAGGATGTTTTCATGATCACTACAATCTTGTCTTCAAGTCTATGGTTAACTGTTACCTTTCTTGCATAACCCATGAACTTCATGTCTTATCTTTTCTTACACTTATACATCATCATATAGTAACCCTCTGCTTTGAGTAGCCACATATTCGGTGAAAATTTAGTCTAAAATATTACAATGAAAGACAGAAGCAGAAACTTGTTAATTACCATGTTATCAATAACCTTAGCTGTTGGAATACCAAATAAACCAATTCTATTAAATCAATACGGAAAGGAAAAAAAAAACTAATACTTATGTGGACACTGTTTTTCATAATAACCAAAATAGAAAAAGTATTCAACTCCAGATAATAACAGAATGCATTATTCTTAGGTTCTTTGTTATTGCCAGGGAATTTTATACCAATTTGAATATGGTATATCAAATAAGGTCAGATACAATTCTGTGATGGTCTTCTGAAAATAACGCATTTTCCTTTTCCACAGATTAGTGTACTTTCCCCTATATCTCTGAGTGCAATGTGTGGGACAGATCTCTAAATACTAAGCCTTTAGTCTATTTTTAATTTGTCTAGTCTGAAGAGAAAAGCTTAAATGTGGAATGTGTGGTCACCTGGATTGTGTGATGCGAGACAAAAAAAAATGACCAAAAACGTACTGACTGAATGATGAAACAATGTAAATCATTGCAATGTGCTTGATATTTTTGTCTTGTAAGCTAATATGAAATCCTTCAGAACATATGTTGCTCTAAAACATAGTTCTAAAATTTAATGACTAGTGCAAAGATAAGTATTCCTTTACATAATACGATAAATGCAACAAATAATCTTTGCTCTAGCATAAAAAGTGAAACTTAAAATATGTTACTATCATAAAATTAATAAGTGCCAAGATTAAACTGTATGTCTGGATTCTTCTATATGCCATTTCTCTTCAGTGATTATGGCTCTGTACATTTTCCTCTCTTTCATACTGTCCCTCTCACTATCTGTTCTGGCATCCATTTGTATAAACTCATTAGGTAAGTTGCTGGCTGTTTCCCTCTGCTCCTCTTGCCTTGAATGTCATGTGAGTGTCAAATTCGCCAAGGTTTCTTTCCTCATTGTATGTCCGAGAAATTCTCTATTTATGGTTATAAGTGCCTTTTTCCTTCAAAATTCCTCATTGCTCACATGTTGTTTGGTTAGAAAGCTTCATGAAAAATATGTGGTTTGTTTTTGGACTCTGACCAAAAAGCCAGAAACCAATTGTCTAGTTTCAGGGTGACACATATTGTGTTGTACCTTCCCATTGTACTGAATAGAGAAGCATAGTATAATCCTTTATACCTTATAGGTACCATAAATGAAATGGATAATTTTTGTTGC
The DNA here is from genome assembly GCA_903632075.3 of Acanthosepion pharaonis. Classification (NCBI taxonomy): domain Eukaryota; kingdom Metazoa; phylum Mollusca; class Cephalopoda; order Sepiida; family Sepiidae; genus Acanthosepion; species Acanthosepion pharaonis. Next base: position 380,652 of record CAHIKZ030004013.1, read on the forward strand.
TACACATATTAAAATGACTGTCATATTTGATGTCTGATAGCTATATTATGAGTAGAAATCATTGAAACTGACAAAAGTAATTTTTTTAGAACTTAAGTGACTTTTGAAGATATTTTTGTATTTTTTCTATTTAATAGTATTAACATATTTTTTTTATATTTTGTGTTGCATTTCAACATTTTTTAATTTTTATATATATATATATATATATTAGCCAAATTACCCATACCTTGCTGCATGTAACATTTTTATCTTATCCAAGTATCCTGGGTAATGTAGTTTTGTAATATATATGGCTAAGAGGTGGGAGTCAGTCTCCAAAACCCTAGGAGGAGTTTGATAACAAACAGAGGTCACAACTTACATACACACGCATACACGCATATATATATATATATATATATATATATATATATATAGGCAGCATGTTTCATTGAACAATATAGATATATTATGTCTATTTTTATACTGATCCTTTTCAGTTCTCTAATCAATTTTTTTCATCATAACTTCAAGAAACTAATTAAAGAACTGAGAATAATCAGAATAAAAATAGACATAATATGTCTATATTATTTAATGAAATATATACACATATTCATTGTTTGTTTTATATTCTTTTGTTGAGAATTTCTTTCATATAACCTTATCTATAACAAGAAAAATAACTTCTTAAAAGCCTCTTTATAAAACAAAATATTCACCTCAGGTTTTGCTGCACTAGTTCCTAATGTTATACAGGGAATTTCGTCTTTTCAATTAATCAAAGGTATAAATATAGAATCTTAGACAGACGCAAATATTTTGTATAGAATGATGATTTGGTTTTGAAACTGGAAATTTCAATAAAAGTATACTTTTTTTTCTCTTTTGATAAAAATTCAAAAATGCAAAAAGGTGTTGTTTTTGTTGTTCAATTTTAAATAAATACTGAATGAGTCTTAATGAAGTGAATATTTTTGGAAAACAAACCAGAAATAATTCACAATCCTGTTTTTTTTTTTTTTTTTTACAATAACTTAGCAAAGGCAAGAAGGTCTGGTCAAACATCTGAGCTTAAGTCAACTAATTAACCATTACTCAGCAGTGTTTTAATTGCAAATAAATGAAGAATCATAAAATGATGGAGCTTTCTTTCTATTGAGTTTTGATTTCAAACTTAGAAAGCATTTATTAAAAAAAAACAAAAAAACAACTTAAAAGCTTTCTTGAAACAAAGGAAAAATAAATACTTACAGTGCCATCATTTCCCATTTTTGGACAAGGACGTCCTCCTGCTGATGGTTTTTGTTCAACTGTTCTGTAACGTTCCCGGAAACCGTAGCCACAACTAGCATTGCATGGTGACCATTTACTCCACTGTGACATTATACAGTCTACAGGGCAGAGTATTGTGCATGATTCAACCTTATCTACAAAAAAGCATAAAATAAGAAAGTTGAAAAGAAGCAAAAGAATAATCTTCTTCTGTTGATTTAAAATGTTTTAATTTTTGTTAATTCATCAAGATCTCTCTGTGCTATGGCTCTTCAGGACATAGGTGATCATGGCTCTCTACAATTTCTATTGTTTGTAGCTCAATAAATTTTATCTTTTTATTATTTCTCCTTAACCTTGTTCTGCCATTCATTAATTCAAGCTCACTAAGTATGTTATGTGTCATTTTCTTCTGTTGCCTTCAAGCTGTCCTGTAAGTATTGGATTTTCCAAGCCCTCTTTTCTCATTATGTGCTCTGAGGAATTTCAACTGTCTCTTTGTAATGTTTAAGTTTCTTTTTGTTTCCATTTTCTAAAACTTTGTTATTGCACACATGTTCAACTCATGGTATCCTCAGTATCTTTCTGTAGAACCACATTTTTGTTGCTTTAAGTCTCCTCTTCATCTTTGAGATGATTGTCCAGCATTCACTGCCATATAAGAGGACTGATATCACGGAGGGGGTACCTTTTTAACCCTTTAAATAATTTCCCAATCACCCAGTCTTTTGTTAAAACCCCACTATTAAAAAATTTTTTTTACTGATAGTTTACCCAATAAAAGGCCCAAGAACCACTCAAGGTAAAGGGTTACTGAGTGAGATTGTTACAAGCGAGAAGGGTTAAGTAAGAATTATAAGAATGGTATCAGTTAATTCTGGACTTAATAAGACCAAGATTGTAGCTGTCAAGGAAGCATTCCCCCGGGAGTAACTTCCACAAAGTAACGGGTCCAAGGAAAAAGCTGTCTGATTGAAATTTACGGAACACAAAGGGGATGGTTTGCAGCTGTGAACATGTCATGGTGGGTTCTAGCTGTGAAGGTCTGAGCTGGTGGAACTAAGGAATTTAACTTGTCCGAACATCTGCCATAGAGTAGTGAGAGGCTAGCAACATTTTGCCTGTGGGATTAGGATTGCAGGGTGGGGAATAATGCTGTGTAAGTGCTTTTGAACTCTGTCAAAATCTGTACTCCATAGACTGAGATATGTATTTTCAGTAGCTGTACAATGAACTGACCATTCTTGCAGTATCTTTTGTGAGGACACAAATATATGTGCTAAGGAGTGAGCATACCAAGAAAAATTCTAACACCCCAATTATTAAAACCTCTTTGATACCAAAAGTGTATGATTAAATTATAATTTTTCTTTAAATAATTTAACAAAATTCTTTATTTTCATAGGTCCTTCCTATTTGTTTTTTAATATAAGGAAAATATTTTTAATCATAGAAATCTTTGAAGATTATGAAGCAAATACATTTGCTTTATAAAAGATGTTTCCTTTAGATTTTGACCATCCTTTCAAATTAGTACCTCAGTTTTTGTGTTAACCCTTAAAACAATACTTTCCTTTGATTTAAGAATGTTAATGTAATATATATATATATATATATATATATATATATATATATATATGTTAAGAAATGGACAAGGTCTGACAATTTATTTATTAAAGACATTTTTTTATGTTTAACGTTGTTATTTATAGATACAAGTATTTAAGCAAATGCTCTGTTTATGATAAACGAATATTTTCTATGAAAATTTCTTGGACATTCAGGCCGGTAAATGTTATTTAATACTGTTTATCATAAACAGAGCATTTGCTTAAATACTTGTATCTATAAATAACAACGTTAAACATAAAAAATGTCTTTATATAAATATATATATATATATATATATATATATATATATTGTGTATTTTTGGAAATCCAAAACTTGATTTTCATCAAATTTTAGTGGGAAATCCAAATGATTAGGACACTGGAATCTGAATGTGAGACCAGGACTTTAATCTCACTCTGGTTGATTAGTCAAAAAAGTGACTTCTTGAATATCATTACTGGGAAGTACCTAAGAAGCATTCCACAGGTTGACACAAGCCTTGTTAGTGAGAATGGGTAGAGGACTTGAATGAATTATGTTGTAATGGAATTTACCACACTACTTATCGCCTATGTGGACTGACTATATCAGTATCAGTGAGCACAGGATTCACCTGGAAGCTTGCTTCAGGAATTACTAGCCTGCCACCTGATTTCCTGTCTTTCAGTAGCATATTCTCTTTTACAATAAAACTCTCTTCCTTCATTTACCCATGTGTTGCTGTTCCTTCACTTGAGTATCACCGTTGTCTATTTGTAACTTCTTTAAGGATAGAATATATTAAATGTATTGCATTTAGAGGATTTGCATGTACTGGCTGTGTTCAACTACTGAACATGTCAGATAATGTGCTATAGTTTCATATAGTGTATTTATCATTAAAATATATTAAATATACATTATAATGAAAAATAAACAAATAGGAAATTTCAAATATTTCATTTTTTTATACCATATAAATAAATGGATATTTAACTTGTATATCAATATATTCAAGTATAATGTGCTATATATTCACATAGTTTCTCTCACAAACTATGATTGATATTTACTCAACATAGTTGTGGTATGAACTAAAGGTTGGCTCTGTGTTGAAATAAAAATATGCTTGACGAAGTATCTTTTAACAGGATTAGCAGATAGACAGATAGGAGATATTAGCAGCCAACCATAGTTGTATGGAAAAATAGTAAAAAAAATATATTTTAAAAAAATATACTTTTATAGCTTTCATTTGATAAAGAAAACTTGTTTAAAAAAAAAAAAAAAAAAATCAATTACAATTTCTAAACTTAAAAGTTGAAAAATTTACAATCTTTCTTTAATTTACAGGCTGGCATTAGTATTAATTTTGACTAGTACTTATTTTCATCTTAATTTGTTAGTTGCTTTTTTATTGCCAGTATTTACAATTCATCAATCTACATAAGCTCTTGGTACGATTTGAATTTTTGCTCCTTTTGTCTCAGCAAATCCTAGTAAATGCCCAGCTGCTACAAAAAGTTTTAACTGCTGGAAAAACTTGAAACACTGCTTTAAAGAAAATCAGGAATTGAACCTTCTTTGGGTCTGTCACTGGATCTAAAACACCACTGTGCCATGTGTCCCACATGGCAGTGGAATTTATCAGCGCGAAATATTTTCAGTTTTCATACTGAAAAGTATCATTAGCCAAAAAGTAGCAAATATTATGACAAAAAATAATAGTTAGCATTATTTTTATAATAAAAATATAATTAATTTATTAATAATTTATATATATTTATAAAACAAATACTTTTAGTATTGTTAGTGCTGATTGTTTTGAATGTAATTTAGATAAAAGTAAATACTAGTTAAAATTAATAAAAATGTATATGAATCAATAATAATCAGCACAAGTTTTTTTAAAGATCTCTTCTAAAAATGATCCAATAAGTTAAATTAAAAAGTTAACTTTCAGCAAGTTTTCAAATTAAACATTTTCTATTTAAACTAAAAAAACAAATTTTTGAAGCAAAAAAAAATACATGAAAAATTCAGTGCAAATTTTTCACTGAAGCATTAATCTAATAATTAAAGAAATTTTGTAAGGGCTTAAACTGCTATATATTAGGAAGAAGAAACATTCTCATTAGTTCAATCAAAGGAAGTCAAGATTTTTTTTAAATATTTAAAAAGAGCAGCTGTCAAATATTTTAAAAGTTGCTTAATAAAAAACTTTTGTCAAAGTAATTTTATTATTTCATATGATTTTATCCAGTCTGAGAAATTTTCATTTACTTTAAAGGTTCAGTTTAAGAGATGGCTTATTGAAAGTATAAGTCTCATTAATGATTTACTCATTAAATGTCTTTTATATTTGATGAACAAAAGTTCATAATTTAAAAAAAAAAAAGCATACAATTTACCAATTACATAAATCAAAACCAAAACATTGAAGAGGATTTTCAGAAATTAATATAAACACAAAAGGTCACAAAATAATTTTCTTCAATGCATTTAATAAAGTTTGACAGCACAAAAGAATCTTTTACAACAACTGACACATTCTCTTTAGTAGCAGAATTCAATTAGTGCATTTTCTTATTTTGTTATTTAGTCATTAAATCTGAAGATGCTACAGAAAGATTTCAAGAAAAAAAGCATTACCAATTCTTTTTAATGAGTTGTCCTTATTATATTAGGATAAAGTTTAAACTGAGATTCTTCAATCAAATTAGGAATTAACTTTTTCTCAGATTTTCAAGGGAGGTAGTTTGTTTTAAGTTGGGTGTCATATTCCAATTGTAAGGAAAAAGTTCCACTCTGACTTTTGAAGTCATTTTTATGACTTCACTATTTAAACTAAATATATTTTCTAATCTCTATAGTGTTTTCAATGAGCAAAAAATTTGCATGTCAAAATTTGATCATCTTTCCATCAGCAAAGCAACAGATGCCTTCTATGTGCTGTGTTCCTTTATTATGAAAGTGAATTTATACATATTTTGAAAATTTACAACAAAAATATTAAATTCCAATATAGTTTTTATTTTCAAGAAGTTTATATTTACAACATTCTAAAAACTAATACAATTGCATTAAAACTAATACAGTAGTTATCAATATACTAGTTTATGAAGAATTAAATAAAAAAAAAAACAATTTCTTCTTCATAAATTTATAAACATTTACTAAATTATTAAAATGTGTGAACCACTTATAAGGACATCCTTATTTATAATTTTATAAAGTTTGAATTGATTGTCAATAAACTGATGTTTTGCCAACCATTCAAATAAACAATATAATAAAGAAATCATGTTAAGTTCTATTCTATGGACAAGATTTGCTACCCAGCATAGGGACTGAACTTACATCCTCCTGATTATAAAAACTAATGCTGTGTTGGATTAAGCTGTCTCCTTTGCTGGTTCAGATGGGTTCAGCCCAAGTAGCTCAATTCAATTTAGCTGTTTTTGTCTAGTGAAAAAACACTTTCAGTTGCCTGGTGAATTCTGGTTGGACTAATTCAGGAGTGATCTGATCTTCTGTTGCTTGGATAATATCCCTAAGAGAATTTAACTAATAGTGTTTATTATTTTTATTATAAATTCTCAAGAACAAAGAAAATGTGTAAATTCACTTTCATATGTTTAGGTTTTAATAAAATTCTAACCATTGCTTTTTAAAATAATAAACATTGCCATATATTTTCTACTCTCTATAGTGTTTTCAATGGGCAAAAAATTTCCATGTGAAAATTTGATCGTCTTTCCATCAGCAAAGCAACAGATGCCTTCTATGTACTGTGTCTCCTTAGGATGTTGGCAAGAATAGCTCTCCAGAATTTTGCCTCTTTGTTATCACTTTAAAACCCTGCTCTTCTATCTGTTTATGCAAGCTAGATAGGTAGGTTATACATTGTTTTCCTCTATCCCTCTTGCCTTCAAAATGTCTTGTGAGTGTCTAATTTTCCAAACCCTCTTTCCTCATTATGTGCCCTAAAAATTTTATCTGACTCTTTCTAATGTCAAGTATAAGTGTCCTTTTTGTTTCCATTTTCTCTAAAATTTCATCATTTTTCACATGTTTGGTCCATGGTATTCTCATCATCCTTCTGTAGAACCATATTTCTGTTGCTTCAAGTACTCTTTTTTTTCTTTTGTTTCTAATGAATTTTTTTTCTTCTGCTTAATACTTTGCTTAGCTTTTAAATGGCATCTTGCACAATCCCAATGCACTTTTGTATTTCAGTGTTGGACTTAAGTCCTCTTTTAAAACACTTCTCAGATATTTAAATTTTTGTACTTGCTTGATTTTGGCATCTCTAATTTGTAATTTGCATGTTGGGCTGTCCCTTTTGCTAACAACCATGTATTTTATCTTCTTGCAATTCATGTTTAGTCCTCCTTTATTGTTTTTATTCACTAAGTTCTGTAGGAGTTCTTGTAATTTAATTTCTGTGTCTGCTATCAACACTGTATTATCTGCATATCATGTTGTTAAGATCGTGCTTGCCGGTAATGAATCCTGGCAGATGTCTAATTATCTTAGAATTGCCACACTGTATAGGTTGAATAAGTTTGATGAGAAGACACATCCTTGTCTTACACAGAATTCTAATTTTGTGTATTTACTGAACTTATTTTCTATCTGTATGCATACAGTTTTCTGCCAATATAGTTCTGGATTATTCTAATATCTTTCCCAAATATGTCAAGGTTACAAGGCAGTTCAAACAGTTCTTTGTGATGTAATTTATCAAATGCAATTGCATAATCTATAAATCACAGATACACATTTTTCCTTCTGATATCATTTTGAGTACAAATATCACATTCCTTGTTCCAATGCCTTTAACAAACACACACTGTTCTTGTTCTGTTTCAGCTCTGATTCTGTTGTGTGCTCTAGTCATCAGAATTCAGATAAGTTTTGTTATATTGCTAATTCGGCTGATTGTCCAATGGAATTCACATTCAGACTGTCCTATGAAAATAGATCTGCTTAGGTCTTCCAGTATATAACCACTGTTGTATATTTCATAGTATTAATAATAATATTCTGGCAGATAGTTTTCTGAGTACTCAGCAATATTTGATATCACAAGATACAGAATATATGTTAAAAAGTTTCATCATATTGAACTAGCTTGAACAGCCTGAGTAAAATTGATTTTCATTGATTAGAAAAGATTTCAGTGGAAAATTTTGAAGCAAAACCGTTTGTGTTTTTATCAGAAACTCATGGATAATATTCTTTATCAGTAATATAATAGAATTCTATAGACTTAATCACATGATACAGAAAGCTGATATGTTTTTTTCCATGTAAATTGTTTTCATTTTGTTATTCTCACATTCAGCCTGTTACTGCCTTTTCTCTTTAATATAAGTTTATTACATTTATTTATTTTATTTAAATCTTTTTTTTTTTTTTTTTTGAGAAGCTAGAAAGGCTAAACATTTCTATTATCTGAAAGATTTTACATTTTGATAAACACACTATCAAAAAAGTGAATGAGCAAATAAGAAAATAAACTTTGCTGGTTTCCTGTAATAAACAGCAATGTGAAAAAAAATTTTTTTTAAAATGTAAAGCCATATAAGAGTAAGCTATTTCATTGTAGAGAAGAAGTAAAAATGGTTGAAAATAGGCATTTGTCTACCTTTTTAATTGTTTTCTGTCACATCAGTAAAGAAAGATGGCCAAATAGTATATTTTCTTTGCTTCAGCATATTTCATGTTTTAGCTTTTCTTTACTTTTTCAATTTTTTGGCTTTGTTGTATTTTTTTCTCTATCTTTTATTGCTGTAACTTTTTTTGCTGTAACTTTCTTTTTCCTTGCTTTTTTGCAATAACTTTCTCACTTTTCTTTGTTTCTTTGCTGTAGCTTTCACACTTTACTTCACTTATTTACTGTTACTTTCTTAATTTTCTTTGCTTCTTTTGCTGTAAATTAAGTCTTCATCAACAATGAATTCTAATTTTAAAAAGTATAGCATACTGTTTCTCTTTTCTTTCTTGAACAAGGAAAAGTGACATTCAAACCATGCAATAAGGATGACACCATCCAAGCAAAAAAAATTTAAAAAAAAAACACAACTTGGGTGGGAGTTAAAAAAAAAAAAAATACAACAAGAAAAATTAATGTGAGAAAATAACAAAAAATTATGAGGGTAGGGGGAAACAAAAAATGGTAATAATGCTAATTTTGGGTGATTTTAAACATTCTGTGAAATAATAGTTTATCAGACTACTATTTTTAGTGGGAACTGTATCTCATCTGTCACTTCCAGAGGTTGAATGTCAACGTTAGATGCAAGCCAAAATCAGGAACTCGATTTTGATTAGCTAAATCAGTGTGGGAATGTTTTTCTAATGCTCGGTTGTAGGAGAGACTTTGTCAATCGGATACAATAATAGTAACATCTTTGAACAATACTTGGCCAGATGCTGCTAATTTCCATCTATATATTTTTCTTTTACCCATCACGTGATATAATTATTTCAAGATGAAGTTGACCTATAAAAAGGCACTGTTAATTATTTATACAGGATAAGCACCCAGCTAACAAAATGACATTGCATAAAACATTTTTGCAATATTACATAAGGTTGCAAAAATATTTTTTTGTAAACTCTCGAGAACATGTCTACAACATTACAAGGTAATGTTGCAACCACATTGCCTTGTAATATTGTGTTAACAGAAAATGGATAATAAATTCCTGGAAGATATTAGAACATGCATTTATCATCCAGATTAGTGATTCTCAATAAAAAAAGAAAAATGAATATTAGAAATTTTATAAAGTATTCTAATGATAGTGCGAAAATATTTAGCTATAGCACTTTGCAATATTACCATACTTCTTGCAAATGTAACAAGAGATTGAGCAACTTTGATAAGGTATAGAGACATATTTATGGGACATTGGGGAATAGCAGCAAGTTTGGAGTCAGGAAAATAGTTGATTGCAATATTACAGAAATGTTGCCATAATGCCATATATCGGCCAACCAAAATACAACTCATTTTAAATTTAACATTTTGTTGTTCTTTTCTCCCTGAAAGGTTACTGAACATTTACAAAAATAATTTTTCAATGGAAAAGACAATTTCTGAAGTTTCAATGAAGAAAACAATTTCTGAAGAATACGAATTCAAAATTAGAATAAAAGATCTGTCTATATTTCTGAGATGAGGTATTGTACTATTTACATGGTTCAGTCTGTTGTCCTCATCTTTTTCATATCCCAGTGACCCAGTGGATAAAAGCATTGGTTGAAGTAATCCAGTAACTTGACCCAAAGACTTATGAGTTCAATACTTGGCCACAGTAGACTTGGAGAGTTGAGTTACTAAAGGGAAATAACTGAAACTGTGATACACAGAAAAAGGCATAGCACATGGAACTAGAACAATCTACCCCCGGTGTACCAAATAAAGGGTTCAGTTCAAAATTTCAATGTATATCACCTGAAGGTCAAAGCATTCACTGGTTGAAACATTACAGATATAACAATAAAGATGAGGAAAACAGTAACAACAATGTAATTTATGCAAATAGAATAAGAGTTTGTTTAATGATTTTTTTCAGATTGTTCTTGTTATATAAACTTCTTTTAATTATATAGAATATCAAATGATTAAATACGTTATCTAACTAAGTTATAAGAGAAATGTGATATATAATTGATAAAAGATGTTTGCAATTTAATCTTACAGTGCCAGTGATAATTTCAGACTATTTCTTGGATTTTACATTTACTTCAAAATTGGAGAACCCATAAAATAAAAGATTATCTTTGTGTTGTCATAACAGACAAAAAAGAAAACCTGATAAGAACTCCTTATCTCAAAATTTCAGACAAAAATTACTTTTAAAAATTAATGGAAATGGATGCATTCTGTCAGTGAAACTTAGCAGTCATGTCAAAAATCATGGCTAACATTTGTTTTAAATATTAAATGCAACAACTTACGTAGCAATTATTTCAATTAACCACATTACTTAGAATTGTTATTCCATTACTTATGTAATTGTAAACACGGTTTTATTTAGGAAAATGCCTATAAAAAGGCACTGTTAATTATTTATAGCTAATTTTCTTAAATAATATACTATTGTTAGGTGGCAATAATTGTAAGTAAAATGATGCCCTAACATAAGTAACCAAGTAAATCTTTAAGTTCTCTGAAAATCAGTGCACATATTAAATGCAAAACTCATCAAGATGTTATACTGATATTTAATCAGATTAAATTATGAAACCTCTAGATTTTGTTATTAAGACAAAAATGACTGTAAAAATTGTAATTTATTTTCTTGAACTCTTTAGTTTGAGAAATAATTAGTTTTGAATATGTACATTTATCATTTATAAACTTAATGACAATGTTTCTTAAAAATTTAAATGAATGTCATTATTTAGTGGAAGAATTATTTTCTAAGATAAATATATTCAATTGTTATTTCCAAAATAATTATTGTAATTACTTTTCATCCCTGAAGCCATGAAAAATGGACTTGTGGAAGATTGAAAATTTGGCATTTTGAAAATATTCAACATGTCTGGAAAGAAAAGGAAGAAAGTAGGTTAAATGTAGATCTGAAATTTTTATATTCTAGAAATAGTTGATCTGATTTAAAAAGAATTGTTTTCCTTCTTCTTCTTGTCCAGTTTCTTTTTCTGAAGGCCGTTTTCAATCAACGGAGAATAGACTAAATATAGGAAGATTTAATGACTGCAACTTGGACTGTTATAACCCAAACCATAACACAGACTCTTACTACCTGATACATTGTTCTTTTGTTTATACCAACTGAATGGACACAATAGTAGACACAAAATGTGAGCAAATACTTAACAGAAAAATGCTCATTTTAAAATGTTTTACTTGAAGAGTATAAAATTTCTAATAACTTAGGTATACATGCTTAAAAGCTAAAACTTTTTAGATTAATAATTTCATATGCTGAGCACATTTTATTTTTCTCTGTAAATTTTATGTTAATTAGATTTTAAGTTGGTATCCACTCAATCAAATTATCATATTAATAATTTTTCAATAAATATTTTTATTTTGAAAGAAACTGATTGACAAAAGTATGTTCCAGTAATGTGTTCACCATAACTTTAATCTGTTTAATTTATTCATTTAGCTAAATCTTAATTTAGCTGCATCTCCTGCAAGAAAAGTTGGTTCGCTGTATCATGCCAGAAATTTTTCTTGTCAGAATCCATCTTGCACATTTACAAATCTACCATTTGTCTGTGCTTTGAATACTGTTGCCATATCTGGTCTGGTGCTCCTGCTGTACATCTCAAGGTTCTTCAGAAAATCAAGAGAAGGATCTGTAATCTAATCAATCTTGAACTGGCATCTTCAGTCACATTCTCACCAACATGGCTACCCTCTGTCTTTACTACTAGTATTTTCATGGCAACTGCTCTGACAAGCTTTTTCCCTGGTGTCCCAAATAAATTAATTTAAGCATGCTACTAGACTGGCATGTAGATTCCATCTGTTTACTGTTGAAATATCTAAATGCAACCACCACTTCTACAGTTTCTTTTCTCGCATGTCCCACCTGTGGGAATCTCTTTCATTTACTTGTTTCCCTGATAACTACAATCTTCAAAAATTTAAATGCAATGTCAGTCACTATTTCCTGTTTTTTGAATCGCATTCATCTTTTGTTTTTTCCTCAATCCTCCCTATACTCAGTCTTTTCTCTTACTTTCGCTCCCTGTGCATTAGTAACATTTCTGCCTTGCATGGGTGGAAATGAATAAAATTTTTTTTTTTAAGTATTTCTTAATAAACACTACAGACCAATTTACATTGATAGACATTAGAATTAATAAGAATTGATGAACCAAATCAGTTTAAGAACTCAAATTTGATAACAAATATTTTCAAAGTATCAAATATAAATAAAAGTAGCATTGCAATCTGTCAGATTGAATTGATCAGTTGTGCAACATTGGTCATGCAAATAAAATTCAGTCAGTAGAGCTATTTAGTGAACTGATTCTACTCATATTTTATTGATCACTTAAAACCATTTTTCTACATTAGTTTAAAACAAAATACACAATGAATAAAACTGATTTGGAAGTAAAAAAAAATAAATAGAACAAAATGGATGATCTCAATATTTTTAAGAATAGGTTGCATGTCATTTAGATATTAACCAAACAAAACCTCAAGATCAAAAACAATAGCTCTTTCTATAAAATCTTCTTAGATGCTTTCTTATTTGTACAGGCTTCTTAGATGCTTTCTTATTTGTACAGGCTTCTTAGATGCTTTCTATATGTTTTATTATTCATTAAAAGTTTATCATATCTTTACTATTTAAAAAGGTTTATTATATGCTATTCTTAGTCTTATATGCTTTATTATTTATAAAGACTTATTATTTTCTATTCATAAAGTCCTATTACATGCTTTATTATGTATAAAGGTTTCTTATGACTTATAAGTCTTTAATAAATTATGAAAGATATATTATTCATAGACTTTTTCTTTAATAGCTATAAACACTTATCTGCTTCATGAATTATAAAGGCTTTTTATATGCCTTATTATTCATAGAGACTTGTTATATGCTTCATTATTCAAAATAGATTATATGCTTTATTATTTATTAAAGGCTTATAATTTGCTATTCATAAAGGCTCCTTATATGCATTATTATTCAACCCAGCCCAATTATCTTCCGTGCTATGTTGACATTTTGGTTTGTTGTACCTTCTAACTTCAAATGTTTCCCATCATATTTGGTAAGCTTTGCTTAATTTTGAACTGAACGCTTTTAGTTGATGGCAATATATTGCTCTTGTTTCCATTCTAAGTGGAGATAACCCATATCAGTTAATGTTCACTAGTCTTATTCCCTTATTTGTGTTACTTAGTTGTTTTCTCCATGCTACCAGAATATGTAATTTTTCCCCATTACCAAATATTGAGCACACAATTGCCTGGGAGTTGTATATATTTTAACCAAAGCTTTAATCCATGGCAGCTTGAAAGCTAACATCTCTATTGTGAAGAAAATAAAATATTGACATTCCATTCTCTTTGAAACGAAAGGTTAGTAAGGACTACGACCACCACTGCATCAATACTGGAAAGAGCTATAAAAGCTACTGGACTTGAGAAAACGATTTTCTTGAAAAATTGTTTTAAGAGGAAAATTTTTAAAATTATCAATCCAAAGTGGTACTCGCTGCCTGGTCAATGAATGCCAAATGTTTCCTTATAATGAAACTGCTGATATTACCATCTCCATGCTACTGGGGTAACGTGTTCTGGATAAATTATTCTGATTCTGGCACTCTGCTCAGAATTATTCAAGCACTTTAGGACTTTGTTAGGTTGAATATAAATAATATAAGTAAAAAAAACAAAAAAAAACTCCCCAATCATACGCCTAACAAATGATGCTGTACAAGAACAAACGGTATTCTGATTTAGAATCCATACTTGCAATTATATTAGCATGGCAGGCATTTGAGATATATTAGTATTCACTTGAATTGGAGATGTGGGATTAATTAGTGTTCATTGAAGAGAACTTTCTTGAGTCTCACAGCAACATGCTAACAGCATATCAAAGAATTGGATGCCAGATGTGTCTTAAAAGACATTTCTTGCATGCTCATCTTCATTTGTAAGCTTCCAATGGGCCTTATATGCTATAAGGTAGGAAAAGGAGGAGAGCCATGATCGCCTATGTTCTGATAGGACACAGAATATAAAGAAATAATAATGAGCATAGGAATAATATCTGTCAAGATATTTTTGATATTGAATCAGTATAATAATGATAGTTTGAACTAAACATGAGGGGTGGCTACTGCCAGGTTCTACAAATAGAGACTAACACGATGCCCAACAGCAAGTGTCTTAAACACTTCTGAAAATATCTTCTTCAGTTATTTTTTTATATATCAGTTCATCCCAAGCAAGGCAATAAAGCCACTAAGATTCTGGGTGTTACTGAGTATGAAAGAATATAAGAAAAATATTTAAGGATGAAGAACAATAAAATAACGATTGATCTTAAATTTAAATTCATTGTCAAAGTTGACTTGAAAGCAAGAAGTCAGAAGGGATTTCCACAAGTGAGAAGTGTGATAGAAGAAACTGTTAGTATAAAACATGGTTAAATCTAGCCATTTCAACTGTAAAAGGATGACACCTTCTTGCTAATCTATTACTGTGCTTAAATTTATTAAGTCTAGATACCATAGAGAAAAGTTAATGAAAACAATTACAATGAAAGCATTTATAGAAAAGGTACAGGGAAGCTGTATTACAGTAGTAGGAAAGTCACCGGAGATGAGATGCCAGATCAGGACAAATAACGTAGCAGATTCTTTTGTGTTTTTTTATCAAGGGTCTGTAAATATATAGCAGAAGTACCACACCATATGTGGCAACAGTGTTGAAAGCAAGCATGGCTGGTAGACTTATAAATATGTAAGTTTGAGCAAGAAAAACTGTCTAGCACAACACTGGTTTACTGCTAGGAAAGTTGGCTCACTACCAGTTTATTCATATAATCTTTTTACATCCTCTCAGTGGGAAATGTTAGCCCAAGAAAGTGCAGTGAGACACTCTCCTAGAGGTTAGCATCAGCCATGCTCATGGAAGGCAGAAAGGGTTCTTTCATATGATTATGAGAGAAATTTCATTTTGAAGGGATTAAAACTATCAAGCCATTCCTTGCCCAAGTTAACAGAAAGTAGCTCATTTTTTAGATCAGTTACCAATTTGGTGTTATTGAACCAATCATATTTGCCATTAAGACAGGAGTAAATAGTTGTTATCAGCATAAATACCAAGCTGCAAACCAGTGGCATCAGGAAGATTGTTGATGAAAATTAGAATAATGTAGGTCCAAGGATAGATTCCCAGGTATAACTTTATTAATGCAAAAAGATCTAGAAGAGTGGTCATTCAAAATGACATTCATTTTGTGATTTGATAAGAAAGATTGAATGAGTTTAAAATTTAATCCAGAAATATCATAACCTTTAAACTTGTGAAGACTGTATTCCAAAATCCGTCAAATACCTTTAAAATATCAAAAGCAATAGCCCAAGTTTCACCATTCTTATCTAAAGTTTGATTGACTCTTTCAGCAATAATTGTTAATAATTGTCAACAGTTGACCTACAGAAGTGAAAGCCATATTGCTTATTTGAAAGAAGATCCTGCAAAGTAAGATGCTTAACCAAGTTAAAGTTGATTAGAGTTTCTAGTACTTTGCCAAAAAGAGATAGAAGCATAATAGGCTTATAAAAGGATCAAACAGTACATTTGAGTTCTTAAAAATATGAACTACAAAAGAGGATTTCCAAAACACAGGAAAGCAAAAAGCAGCAAGGCTTTATTGGGAGAGAGAGAGAATAAAATATATATATATATATATATATATATATATATATAATGTGATGCAAGACTTTTCATTAAGATGAATCAAGTTCTCCCAGTCACTGGCATGTTTGTCTTAAAATAAATACATCTAATTCATCTTCATCCCTGCAATGCACCAATGGCTTAGGGGTAGCGTCTCCTACTGATACCAAATAAGTCAGGTTTCGATCCCGGCTTGAGGTAATCAGATGTCTAGCCACACTGATGAGCTGTGAAACACCAAAACAGTCTGTCTGTGGATGACAGTATATATATATATATATATATATATACACACACACACACCTTCAATATAAATACGACAGCATTGACTGCAAGAACACCACACTAGGTGATGCTGCCACGGTTTCAGCAGGAAATAGGTATCATGTAGTGGAATTGTTAGCCCTATGCCTAACCAAGGTGAATTCAAAGATGTCTTTCTCCTAGACTGGTTATCAGCCAAGGCTAGTGAGCTCAGTCTGCCCTGCTATTTTTAGGTATAGATGGAGGTAGATTTTCCCAAGGGATTTTAGCATGCACATACATGCCACACTAGCAAAATTCTGAGAACAGATTCAAAATCAGCATACTTGACAAAGTCTAGTATAACTGTAATTGTTTGGTTAGCCATATAATGCTCTTCTGTTCTTTTGTTACCCATTGTAATTAACCAAAATTAAGATTATTTCAGTTGCAAATCAGACATGCAATCTTTGTTCTGTGTTAGTTGTAATTATACTTTCACACAAGATGGCAGTTGAAATTAAAGTGTCAAATGTTATTCTATGAACAGGCAGTCTTTTGTAGAAGAACAAATTAATATGTGTCTATATTTGGAGTTTTCCCAAAAAATTATGTAAAGAAAATATTTTGAACACATGTTCAATATCTTATCAATAATCCTTCTTTCGTTTTTTTAAAAAAAAAAAAATGTTCAAATATGTTATTAATTTTTTCACTGGTTCTTTTCTTTCCTCTAAGATGAAAGTAGAACTTTAAAAAAATTCTATGACAATGCTAAGAAATTTAAATAACATGTCTACACTTGGTGCTTTTCCAGAAATTAAGTTAAGAAAATATTTTTAACGTGTCTTCAAATTCCTGTCAGTAAATTCACACCTTTTTTTTTAAAAGGTAAATGAAAAAGGAGCAGAAACAAGAAAAAAAAATATGTCAACAGAAGAAAAAGAGCCAATAGCAGAAAAACAGCAAAGAGATAGATGACAGAAATAAACATTTGTTTTTTTTTTTTTTTTTAATTAAGTGAATAAAATATCTATATGATATCACTTTAAGAGTGTGTCTGCAGAAAATGTAGAAGCCATGATCTATAATAACAAAAAAAATCATTTTTCAGGATTTTGCAGTGGAAGATACACTTCAAGATGTAGCAGAAACAGATGATTTAAGAAAGAATCACCTTTTTAGGAGAATTCACATAAGTCATACTTTAAACGATATGATGAAGAGAAAAGGAAGAAAAAATGAATGTTTCACAAGTAAAAAAAAAATTTTGACCTTTTCTGAAATATGCTTTATGTCTGTGGTGGTAAAGCAATGACTGAACTGATAGTAGCAGATAGGAAAACCTGCGAGGAGGGTAACCGACAAAACAGTGTCACACATCCAACCTTCTCACAAGCAAAAAAAACCAGTAATCAGAAACAAAAACGTGCCTGCTTTATACAGCCGAGGACCGACCACGATTTGCATGCGAATGACGAGACGAGATTTCGCGTTAACTGTCTGAGACCGCCTGCCATAAAACATGTGTGCCACCATTTTGGTTCATTTTGCCGTTGAGCAACCGGAGTTTGCATGTCGCACAGATTCGCGGGCGTTTCTGAGGTCGGCCATTTTCACAATTTTCCCCACAATTTCATGTCGGATATAGAAAGCCATGCACACAGACTGAATCTATGTTGCATATCCATGCTTAGAATATTGCTGCCACATATGGTCCAGTGCTCCTGCTATACATCTAGAGATCCTTGATAAAATCCAAAGAAGAATCAGCAATATTATTGGTCCTGATCTAGCGTCTCGGTTTCAGTCACTTTCCCACCACTGTAAGTTTGCTTCCCAGTGACTTTTCTATAAATACCTTTTATGGTAATTGTTTGGATGAGTTCTTTGATATGGTACCTAGACTCTTTGAATTTAATTGCAGTACTAGATGAGGTCTCAGCAATTCAGAGTTGTGCTGGTGACATGTAACTGTAAATTCTATACTAACATTTTCTTTTCTTGCACTTTTTGCTTGTGAAACTCCCTACCAGCTCCATGCTTTCCTGCCAACTTTAATCTGCAAAAATTTGAATGCAATGTCAGTTGCTATCTATTGTCTTCCTGATTACTCCTCTTCTGACCTCACTCCTTAGTAATGTTTCTGTTTGCTAATTCTTCCACACTTAGTAACCCCTTGTGTCTTGGTGGCTTTACTGCCTTGCTTGGGGTGAAATTGATTTACAAAAAAAAAGTAAAAAAAAAAAAAAGTGGAAAGGGAACTGAAGCTTTCTATCCAAGAAACTGGGTGAAATGTTTTAAATAATTTTCTTAGTACGAGAAAGATGTCTTGAAAGGAAATAACTATGCAAAAGTAAAAGACGACAGATTTTTTTTACCATACTGTGAATCTTAACTAATAAGACAGGGTCAAAGAATGAAAAGCCTTAATGGATGTCATAACCTGTTAGAAAACCAATTCTTTAACTCAATTGGAGGTGTCCCCTTCAACATCTATGGCTCAGATGACAAAAACAAATTTCAGTTTCATCTGATTCTGAGCACCCACTTCTGAAATACTGTTAAAAAAAATACCAGGGTCATAAGACCGTTCAGAAAAATACCATGTGATTTTCAAAGTAGCTCTTTCTGAGTCCGTGACTGACTATGAAACCAGTGGTAATTTCACTATGAGGCAGATCTGATCAAGTTGGCATTAATGACAGATCTCCATGGTAGGCAAGCTCATTCGGGCCATCAGGAGTGACACCAAGATATTTCCATCAACAGCAGTGTCTCTGGCCAGTGACAAAACCAATGGCAGCAGTAGAGACTAAATCTCAACTGTTACAATATGCTAATATGTGGAATATTTCTCCCACAAGCTTATCTCACTGAACTACATAAATCACATTGATTTTCTCCACATGGCTATCTTGACTACTACCTAGTGTTATACCTTGAAATTCTCACTATAATATACAATGAAAACTTGGCAGTCTTACACATTTATGCCTGCAAAAAAAAATGTTGTAACAAAAGGATTGTTTTCCCTATTATTTTAACTACCTTCTTTCCAATGTTTATTTTTTTAAAAAGCAATGTTTAGAATTGTAAACCTATTATGAAAGTGAATTTATACATATTTTATTTTGAAAATTTACAACAAAAATATTAAATTCTAATATAGTTTTTATTTTCAAGAAGTTTATATTTACAACATTCTAAAAACTAATACAATTGCATTAAAACTAATGCAGTAGTTATCAATATACTAGTTTATGAAGAATTAAATAATAAAAAAAAAACAATTTCTTCTTCATAAATTTATAAACATTTACTAAATTATTAAAATGTGTGAACCACTTATAAGGACATCCTTATTTATAATTTTATAAAGTTTGAATTGATTGTCAATAAACTGATGTTTTGCCAACCATTCAAATAAACAATATAATAAAGAAATCATGTTAAGTTCTATTCTATGGACAAGATTTGCTACCCAGCATAGGGACTGAACTTACATCCTCCTGATTATAAAAACTAATGCTGTGTTGGATTAAGCTGTCTCCTTTGCTGGTTCAGATGGGTTCAGCCCAAGTAGCTCAATTCAATTTAGTTGTTTTTGTCTAGTGAAAAAACACTTTCAGTTGCCTGGTGAATTCTGGTTTGAGTAATTCAGGAGTGATCTGATCTTCTGTTGCTTGGATAATATCCCTAAGAGAATTTAACAAATAGTGTTTATTATTTTTATTATAAATTCTCAAGAACAAAGAAAATGTGTAAATTCACTTTCATATGTTTAGGTTTTAATAAAATTCTAGCTATTGTTTTTAAAACAATAAACATTGCCAAGGAGTGAAGATAGTTAAAATAATATTGGTGTCAAGGGAAAAACAGTCCTTTTGACATTTTTTTTTTTTTTTTTTGTTTTCCGGTACAAAGATCCAGGATTGTCAAAAACTCTTTTACTTATCTCAACCGTATTTTATCTCCATTTGTTGTTATGTCACTTCCACCCTTTTTTCTTGTTAATGGTAAGGCTGCCATTACACAATTGTCTTTTCTTCCATAAGGTTGATTAATGATCAACTATATTTTGGGGAATGAGACTGAGCATATTTCTTAAATATTAAGATTTTTGCATAGTTTTGTTGATATTTATTAGTTATAAGTAATTTTGGGGAACCAGTTGTAATGATGAATATATCATCGTAACTAACCATTCCTTAAATATATCATAACGGGTAATAAAGAATGGGTTACATGCAACAATGCTCAATATAAATGGCAGTAGACTGACATGGATAAATGAAACACATGTACATTTATATGTTCAGCAGCTGCAACACATTCAAAAATGTTTGGTCAAAAAGCACCCTGTGCATGTCAATAGGAAAAAATGGTGGTGTTCTCCATGACCTCATACAGCAAGAATAATACAGGACAAATTTTGGAATTTAGTTGATCTGTTATATTGTACCTACCATACTCACCTGACCTTGCACCAGCTGATCATTCACTTTATCAAGTGATGCAAAATGCTTTGATTGGGAATACTTTCTCAAATGAAAATCAGACAAGAGTTTGCCAAAGATTTTTTTCACATCAAAACCTGTGGAATTTTTACTCAAAGGCTATGAAAGAGCTGCCTGATAAATGGCAACAATTCATTTCAAATAATGGTGAATATATAGTTGATTAAACTGCAAATGTACCTGTTTTTTTTTTTTTTTTTTTTGGCGGGGTTAAGAATAAAGCTGATAAGAAAAATAGAAATTATTTATGACTCAACCTACTTTTTATAACTCTGACAAAATCTGGAAAGAACATTTGCTGTATGAGAAATGATAAAGAAAATTTTGTATTAATTGTTTTACTGGAAAGAAGACTTGGAAACGTTTTGCCTGTTGACAAAAGTTTTGTTTCTCTTGGTTAAGCTATAGAAAGAAGGATAGTGTCTTATAAAATGAGAAAGAAGGAATAAAGGTGATGCAGACACCTCAGAAGAAAAAGAACTGAATGGAAAAAGAAAGAAAAAAAAATCATCATGCAAAACATGCCAGGGGAGTTGATCTGAAAACTGCTTTCCCAAGAAAGTGAGTAGACAGACATGGCAGGAAGAATTAGTTATGAGCTGAGCTTTGGAGAGATATTTTTTTTTTTAATTGGAGAAACTATTAGCTGCAAATATTAGCAGTTCCAAAAATTAAAAAGAAGAACTATAGGCAAAAGCTGTTATCCCAGAACCATTTTCTAAGATTGGAGGTAAAATAGGTGTTAAGAGAATGGGAATATGCTGTTAAGGAGAGTGTACAACTTACACTGAAATGGGGTACAGCATGGATTTTGACCTATTAATTGAAAAAAAATGACATATTTAAGTGGTGTGCTGAAAAGAGTTGACTATACTTATGATTTTTAAACTGGAAAAAATGCATTTATAATTTATAACAATGTTTTAATTGTTAACTGCATTTAAATTGTTCAGACATAACAAATAGTGAAATAAAATTATATTAAGTGACAAGGTTATAAGAACAAATATTTAAAAACTGAATTTTTAATGCATCTGCTTCATTTGTTCAAAATGTAAATTGATTTTAAGTAAAATGATAAAAAGTGGAAGTTAACCAGTAAGAATGTTTAGAATAGCACATAAAATTTTTAGAAAGATGGGTTTCAATATGTTTGATTTATTTAAAACTAATTGGGGAAATGTTCCAAATAACAGTGATTTAATAAAATCAATTTTATTTAGTATTTTTTTTTTTTTAGATCAGGATTTATGATTTCAGGAAACAATCAGATCAGAAAATTTGGCTTTTTTCAAACCAGATAACTTGTGACTTAATAAAAAGTTCTCTGGATAGAATATTTTAATTTAAAAAACTTAATTGGATTGGAAGAGTATTTCATACATTTTATCTAACTAATGTTACAAATCATTTTTTTGAAAAATGGATAAAAAATGATTTTATATATATATATATAAACTATTTTTATATTCTTTTGTTTTCTGAACAGCACAAAGAAAACTGTTAAAAGGGCAGTTAATTTATTAAAAATATTTGTTAAAGAACACAATTTGAAAACTGATAATTTTATTTCAGCAACCATTATTCAAATTCTGATTAATAATTTAAAATAAAATCATTGAAAAGTTTTAAATAAAAATAATTTGCTTTCAACTTTTTTTTTTTTTTAAAATTGGTTCCATCAAAATCATTAAGTGACAAAAAAATCCCAAATCAACTTTAACTGGTAGGGCATGGATACAAAAAGAAAGTTATTTCATGCATCACACTGAATTTAATCAACATCAAGATGTATTCATAGATCAAAAGCATTTTCAAAGTTCTTTTAAATTCCATGAATCTACCATTTGTCAGTGCATTGAAAAGCATATCTAATTTGGTGCTCTGGCATTCTCAATAAAACCCAAAGAAGGGTATATAATGTTATTGGTCCTGACTTGTCATCTCTCCTTTAGTCACTCCATGATTTGGCTTGCCTCTTTCTTCTATAAATAATTTCAAGGCAATTGTTCTAATGAGCTTTCCTCCTGTTGTTAAATGTTATTTTTATTCCCCACTCCAAACTGACAAATTCTACATATGGAAACTAGTTAGGACTATATAGAGACTTTGAGGTATTATGGTGACTGTAATAAGAATGGTAAGTAAGAATGTGTTGTTTGGTGTAAGGTAAACTGTAGTATATTTAGGTCAGTAATCCTGGCTTGCTAAGTTTAACATAAGACAGATTGAAGACCAGACTTCCCTCATTAACCTTTTTGGCCTTACGCCACATTTTTGTATTTTTCAAAATAAATATTGCTCTCCCCTCAGGGCCTTGACCACATGAATTTAAGCGTATTACTAGATTGGCTCCTAGTTTTCATTGTTTTACTGCTGAAATAGATATAACTAAGTTCTATCCTAATAATTTCTTTTCTTGCACTTCTCGTCTATGGAACTCTGTTCCAATTTCTTCCTTCTCTGCAACCTACAATCTTCAAAAATTTAAATGCATCATTAATCACCAACTTCTGTCTTCTTGAATCCTGTTTTTTTTTTATTTCCCTTTCTACTCACTAAAGTCTTCTCATTCAATTAATGCTATCAAAATGGATATTTTAAAATTATATATGAAAAAAAACAGGAAACAAAGGGAAGAAGAGCAAGGATAATAAAATAAGTCACCGAGTTAAATCAAAACAAATAACAAACAGCTAACTAGTTTTAGATCCTCACTCATGATACCTAATCAAGGACAAATGTGTAAATTGTGTATACGATGTTTTTTCTGCTAATAAATACCTTTTATTTTGGCAATAAGCTGATGTTTTGTCAACCATTTCAATAAATAATATAATAAATAGTGAAATTTCTCAGAGTTAACCTGTAGAAAAGGCAATATTTATAAATATAAATGACAATAGGAAAACTGTAGTTATTACTGACGTGTTTTGTCGAATGTGGACTTTCAATGTGGAATTCTAGAGTGCCACCATAGAATATTACTCAAATATTAATCTATGACCAGGCTTTTTCCCTATTTCACCTTTCTTAACAAAATTATTGCTCTCCCAAACAAATGTACCCAACAATATCATAAAATCAAAAGAAAATGGTTAAATCCGCCAACACAGTTATAATGACAATATTCTCCACACGTGACAATAACTGACATTATTTTCAGTAAACAATATGAAAATAGCATTCTCTACATTCCTCCAGTTGCGAAGAACATTCTGTTTTTTGTTATTATTAGTTACTTTCTTTAATTAAATTCATTTCATTTTTTGCTTTGAGAAAGTCCACATTGGACGAAATGCGTCAGCAATAACTACAGTTTTCCTATTGTCATTTATATTTATAAATAATAGTGTTTATTATGCTTGTTGTAAATTCTCAAGAAGAAAGAAAATGTATAAATTCACTTTCATATTTTTAGGTTTTGTCACAATTTTTATCACTTTTTAAAACAATAACTATTACTGAAGAGTGAAGGTAATTAAAATAAAAATGGTGTTATGGCCAAGAAAAACATTCTTTTTGACACACCATCTTATTGTGGGCACATTTGTTCCTGTTTGCCCATATTTTCTTAATTTAATAACTGAATGAGTCCATTACAAGTTCGATGACAACAAATGAATTATTGAAATTCCTCTATCATATTGTTCAATATTTTGACTTAAAAACTTTAACAAAATATTTCAGTAAGAATTCTAAATATGAATGCTGTCATTACTGAAAGAAATAAAAGGGTACAAATGAAAAGATTTCAAACTGACAATGTTTTCCATTTTGTTAAACATTAAACACCTGTTATTGCCTCCTCTCTCTTCCCATTATTTCTTTCAGTCATTCTTTTTAATTCTTTAAATCCCTAAAGCCAAACAGCATCATTGATATGTCTTTTCTTCTAACTATCCCCTCAATCAAACAGGAATTGCCAATTATTTATCTGAGACAATGGCGGGGTGTAATCTATGCACTAACTAACTTTTGAACAGGAGTAGAGGTTTATCCTTTGTTTCCAGTTCCTTCTAAAGTCTTCTCTTTCCCACCCAGTAATTCCTTGCATTTTGGTGAGCTTATTGCCATGTTTGGGGTGAATTAATTAAATAAAGGCACATTAGAATTATATGATCAATATATTTTCCAATTTAATGGTGACTTGGGAATAATCAATTCCGTTATTGTTTTATACAATTCATTTAATTTCAGTATGAAAACAACAGCAGCAGCATCTTTGAAGCTGTAGTCAAGTATAAATTATTGCATATGAAAAAGGAAATAGACAAAAATTATAAGGGAAACTTTTTAGTTAGTTGATGGTTTTAAGTTATGTTTTCACTTTCTTTTTAGAATAATATGTGAATCTGTTAATATGTGGGGAATTGTTAACTAACATCACTTAGAAATATTGAAAATTATGTCAAAATATTTCAAGCCAAAATACATTATTTACATATACACTAATGTCCCTATTGCTGTTGGTACTATCACAATGTTTCAGCTGTTGTACCCTCTAGTCTTCATTAGGTTCTTGTTGATCCAGATAACCTTCAGGGAATTTTGAACTGAATCCTTCCACTGACCTTATCTTGGGAATTCTTGCCTAGTTTTGTCTTTTTTTTTTTTCTTTGAAATGGCATATCACTTCAAGATATGGATGATTATGGCTTGCCACAATGTCCTATCCTTAGTAATGTTACTTTCTTTTTTTTTTTTTTTTTTTTTTCATCCCCTGTTCTGCCATATATTTAAACAAGCTTATTAAATCAGTTATGTACTGTTCCCATCTGTCCCCCTTGGCTTCAATATGACCTGTGAGAATCAAATTCTCCAAGCCCATTTTCCTCAATTATGTGTTGCAGAAATTTCAATAGTCTCTTTCTGGTTTTAAGTATCAGCACCTCTTTTTCTTATAAGGATTCAATATGGGAAAAAATTCAAAATATATATATTATTTTTTTTTTTTTTTTTTTTTTTTACAGAACTTTCACAATGTTTTATATTGGATTTAATTAAAACTTCTCTTCACAGAAATATCCTGAAAGTCTGAAAAATCAAACAATATGAAAAAGATTGCCTTTTTATTATATGCATCAAATAAAGAAGACATGCGTTATTGGATATAAGCTCTTGAGAAAGTCTTATTTGTTCATGTATTCTGGGCTCTCTAATATTTCAGGTTATTGAAATGCAAACAGTTTAAAGTAAGAAAGGTAATATGCAATTATGCCTAAATCATAAGTGTATTAACTCTTTTCCAGGCTTCTCAATGGAGGCCATTAAGTTGAGTGGTCCAGGGGTAAAAGTGTTTTTATGCTAATGTTTGGGATGTCAGTGACTGATGTCCAAATTGAAAAAAGTCATAAATAAAAAAAACAAAACAATTTTTTGTTGATTGGTCAAAAAATATTTTAGTGTAAATGTAAAGTGAAACCATATCAAGCATTGCAAATGTGTTTGATAAATGGCTTGTGTTGTCAGAATTAGCAAACTCAAATCAAATTGGGAGGCCAAATGAGTTTCTGTGTGAGGGACAGGTCCCCTTAGGTACTACCTTGAGGATGTACCCATTCTTTCCAGGGCAAATTTATTTTTGATATCTTAGAAGTTTTAAGAGAACAGATATTTAAACTGACTTTGTGAGCTCTGTGTAGAAGTTTAAATATCAATATGATACATATTCTGATAGTGTTATGCTTGGGATATAATGTAGAGTGTATCCTTATCATATGTGATAAAGTATATGACTTAAACTGGTTTTGGCAACTGATCATTGTGGGTCATATTAGTTGTCACAGCATTAGTCTCCACAATTGTCTTCAGGCCAAAAACAAAACGGTCACACTGACTCTGTTTCTTACTGAAAGTTAAATAAACCATCTTTTCACTAGGAGAAAGGATTTTTTTAAAATATTAAACAGCACAATTCATATAATCTGTATTGTTTACTTATATTGTCTCCAGAAGAAAGATTTTGCCAACTAATTATGAGTAAAGGAGAGTGAGAAGTGAGTAAGAGAAACTCCCCAATTCTAGCAATTCCAGACCTCCACATATACTCAAGGCAAAAATTCTCACTGAAAAATCTCCTTTTTTTACCAGCAAATTTCATCTTCTCAATGATGATTTATCAATTCATGGGCCAATGAAAAGCCATTGACACATCCTCCTTCTTTTGTGGAACTTCTTATCAAATATATTTCCATCAACCTGTGTTTATTGATTTTTTTTTTCTTCTTAATCCTTAATTTCAACCTATTCTCTTGCATTTTGCATTCATAATGTTACAGAGGTATCTTTACTAATGAATATCTTACGCTCATTTGATGAAACTAATTGCAATAAAATTGGTAGGAAATATATATATATATTTTGTAAATGTAATAGTATCAAAGATGAAGTTTTAATATATTGTAACAGTTATGTTGACAAATCCTCTAAATGAACTCATTTATTTCCTGAATTCCTCAGAGAAGAAATGAAAAAAAATAATCATACAATAAATCACTAATTTCAAAGCTTTGCTCCATAAAATTCACAACATTACTTGAGCAGATTCAATAGCGTGTAACAGTCTATCCCCAATTGTTATTATTAGATTCAGTTGTAACAAAAAGAGTTAATTGTATTTCAAAGTTGTATTATTAAGTTATTCTGAAACAAGCACAGATATTATTCCCTCAAAATTTGAAAGTTTTTTTTTGTTGTATCACATTCTTCACACCACAGCAGTAAACACAATAAAAAATCATGCCAATCACATAGCTTAATGGGAAATTCTTAAGGCAAAACTGGCCTGATATTTTTTGGTTTAAGATTCCACAAGCTACAAAGTTACAACTGCAAAAAAGGGTAATATTAACCATTTCATAAGGAAACATTCAGTATTCATTGACCAAGCAGCCGCTAGTACTTTCAGTTGAAATTTAAAAAAAACAATTTTTCAGAAATATAGATGTCTTGAATATAGTAGCTGTTAGCACTGATTCCGGTATTGATGGGGAATTTCCTTCTTAACCTTTTGTTTGATGTAATGTGGAACAATAATATCATTTCAGTATTTTCTCTTCAAGTTACATGTGATATCCATTTTAATTGTTGTGCTTGTTGAAAAACCTTGGGTGAGATGGTTTCTGTCATTTGGTACAATTTTTAAAGAAGGTTGGTCTTTACCAAAAGCCACAGGTTTCACTGACTGAAAGTCATTTTTAATGATTGATCTGAGAAAGTGGTTCTATACAGAAGGCATTCTTAGCAAGTTTGGAGCCATGTATGACATCCATATGAAAATCTTGATCTGACTAGGCTATTTAAAAATATGACTTGAGTTTTCAGGTTAATGTTTTGAATTTTTCAAAGCAAATTTTTATTATACCTCAACATTTTAGAATCAAATTTGAAAGTTTTATGATGTGATTGAACAAAAATATTTCGATTTTCATCTACAACTGACTTCTTTTTTTTCTTTTTTCGACATGTCAACTTCTTGTGAGTTACTTAAAGCTGAAATATTGTAAGAATAAATTTTTTTTGGTAAGTATTGTATAAACAATTATTGGGAATAACAAGGACTTTTTCAGATACAATTCCTACTATTTAACCCTAAGCTGGAGAAAATGGATTTATACCTTTCCCAAGGAAATTTGAATACAACAAACCCAACCTGGATTCAAACTTGGCTCTCCAATTTCTCATGAACTGCATTTCCTTTCAATTGCAATTAGTTTTTGTTTTAATGACAAGATTTTTGACATAATAAGGAATCTTTGTAAAGAAAAATTTCCCAATTATTGATTTTAAGTTTTACTGGAAGCAATTTTTTTATTTGTGGAAAATGTTCATTTCATATATTTTTCTGATTTTGTGATAGAAACATTTTGACATCAAAAAAAAAAAAAATGAAGAATACATGAAATGTTAATATTTTAATGTGTATACACTGATTTGCTTGAACTAGTGTACTCTTCTTGTTTGTTGTTACATTTCAAACATATCCTTGGGCTTTTTCCAAGTGTCTGTTACAAACCTACTGGTAATTCCAAGCTCAATCCACAAGAGTTAATTGTTTTGATTTTAATATTCGTTAGAATGAATACGAGATATAATCGATATCATTAGTCCATCCTTGTGATGTCTTCTCCACTGATTCAGATATACACTCTAGGATAGACAGTTGAATTGTAATAATATACCTTTGTGGATTAAATAAAAAGTTCAGTTTGCTAACATTTTGGGGATTTCAATGATGATAGACATCTGAAGGAGTACAGAGGGTACAACATGATGAAAACACCAGTCTGAGAAAATAAGGGTATAATAATAAACCTTTATCTCAAAAGTTCAAACAAAAATTTCAAATTATACTTCTGCTTGTTAGGTGTAATATTCAAAGTAGAATGTCTATTTTCCTTATTTCTTCAATTGTTACAAAGGTTTTGTAATAATGTTATGCAGATATCTTTCTGTTCCTCAGGAAATAATTTGATGTTAATTAGGAATATGCAGTGTTTTTTGGGGGTTTTTTTTTAAACACTTAATAATTTATTTGCTTTCCTTTGTATAAATATTTTAAAAGTGGTAAAATTAATAGGCAGTTCTTTTGATTGGCAAAGAAACACACACACTCCGATAAGGTTCTACAATCATTTGACCAAAATTTTAAAGAGAAATAAACTAAGAATAGAACTTAAAGAGAAATAAACTAGGTGTGATACTTTGAAATTGCTTTTTATTTATTTTAGGTCAAATGAAAAGTTCTGAAGATTTTTGTGCTGTTTTTTACATGTTATATTTTCCTGGACAAGTAGACACATATAGAGTTTATTTTATCAACAAGATAAGACTTTATAAAGTTGATTCAATTTATAATAATAAAAATATTCAGAGATGTCATTTTTTTAATGCTTTAGTATTATTCTGGGGATAATTATTTAAATTCAATAAAATTATGAAAAATGTGGGTTTTGTTTTTTTCTTTGAATTTCATTAAAAAATTTATATCTTAAAAAAACAGTATTTGCATAAATGCCTAATCTGCTATTTATGACACTACTTTGTTTAATGCTGTGAAAAATATATCAAATCTTTTGAAATAGATTAAAATGAGCAAAGAAATACACCCAAGATGAAAAAAAAAATGAAAATTAATCAAAATAAATATTGAAATGTAAATATTAACTGATTTTTCACTTATAAAGGAGAGGAGAAAACAAATTATTCTGTTAAAAATTTTAAGAAAAAAAAAAAAAAAATGAAGTAATCCAACCTGCATGAGAACACTGTGAGGTGCCCTTCAAAATGTCATTGCTGTTAAGGCACAAAAGGGCTTTGTATGCTTTCCCTTCACCGCAATTGGACATGTCGAAAGATTCGCCCTCAGTTGAAGACTGCATCTCCGGTCCTCTCGGTGGAAAAGGTGAGAGAAGTTTGGATGTATCCATCATATCAGTCGGTGTCACTTTCTCAGGGCCTTCTATAATGCATTCTGACAAATTTCCTATGGTGATTGGCTGGAAAGGGTCACATTTGCAATGCACCTTCTCATAGAGGGGATATTGCAATCGGTTCTTGCAAATGGGCTTGTATTTGCTCTCTTCTGTAATGGAAAGAACAGAAAAATGATGAGTAAAAAACGGACAAAAAGTATTTTTGCTCTAAAGATCATATGAG
Organism: Acanthosepion pharaonis; assembly: GCA_903632075.3. Taxonomy (NCBI): domain Eukaryota; kingdom Metazoa; phylum Mollusca; class Cephalopoda; order Sepiida; family Sepiidae; genus Acanthosepion; species Acanthosepion pharaonis. The sequence goes on from CAHIKZ030004013.1 coordinate 411,349, forward strand.
ACATTTCAACCTGATCAGAATAAAATATATATATGAACATTTGACATCTTAGTTTCTGTCAGAATTTCTGGAATGAGGAATTATCATTATTTACAGCCTAGATGATTAAAGCTTTGGTTTGTGAATTTAATGATATTGTTGTCACATCTACAAAAATATTTTTCTATTTTTCTATGCATGGACAGATGCATCCAGGATTAAAGCATTAATTAATGTAGACATTTAGATGCTGTAATGTGAACAGCATACAAACATAGTTTCAGTTAAGTAATAAAATCAGAATTAAGGTTTGGTTTGTTTGGTTTTATGGATTATCAGAGGGTTTTTATATATATTTTTATTTATTTTAAGGCTGACAATTTTTTAGCAATATTTTTTCCTCAAAAATGTATCGCTGGTAATATTTTTTCAGAAAATGTATAGCTGGTAATTTTTTTCTCAGAAAATGTATAACTGGTAATATTTTTTCTTTTTTTTTTTTTTTTCAAAAATGTATAGCTTGTGGTTGATATGCCATAAAACAAAACAAACCAATGATTATTTAAAGCCAACAAGATTTTTATTGCTGGTAATATTTTTTCTTCAAAAATTTAATTCATAATGTTTTGACTCCAGTTTGGGGTATAACTATTTGCCCATAACTGGGACCCTAACAGGCCTCATTGTTAGATGTAGTTTATCGTCATACCCAGGATGCCAGAATTAAGTCAACGTTTGAGAATGTAAAATTGTGTTCAAGCCAAGCCTATATTTACTGATATAAGCAGAGGAGAATCAGCATTTAAACAGTGGCATAGTGACAGTGGAGAAACAATCACATCAATAGACCAAGAATGACACATGGACACTGTGAAATTCCATACACTACTCTTGAACAATAGATTTGACACAAGAACTAATTCACTGCCAATAGATTGGATTTATTTATAAGTATGAGCTTTGCATGCTAAAATCGAATATCCTCCTGAAAAGTTTACACATGTGAATTATGACCATTGCTTGCCATTCACAACAAATTGATCTGACAGAGACACAGTGTTCCACCGAATAACTTTGTGGTACTTGCTTATCCATCCATTTTTTCCAAATTGTCCAGTAGGTTATTCTTATTTCTTCTCCTTTTCATGAGTTCTGTGATGATTAAATTTCACAAGTCTCACTTTCTTATAATGTATCCCTAAACTTTCCATTCCCTGTTTAATTTTTTTAGCCACAGTTTCTTCGTAGTACCTAATCTCCTTAAAACTTCACTTGCCACATGCTTTATAAATTCTGTTATGCATTTCTACCAGTGATTGTGCAGATCTTTCACTTTTTATTTTCCCCTTTTTGATGAGACTAGAATTTTTTCCCTTTTGATGAGACTAGAATTTTTTCCCTTTTTGATGAGACTAGAATTTTTTTTTTTTTTGTAACACACTGATGTGTGTTGAAATTGTATCAGTATTTAGTATTTTTGAAGTTATTGCTAACATTTTTTGTTAAGATTTATAAACTCTGTTATGTTCAATTTCACAAATCAATTGATGGAATTTGAATTGGCTGATTTGTTTGGAAAAATACTTTGACAATAATAATTTAATTTTGTAGGACATTATGCTAAACAATATTTTTTAAGAAAATTTCTCGTTTTCTTTTTAAATGGTGAAGAATAAATTCTTAGGATTTTTTACTCTTGAGCATGCAACATACAACTGGCCATGCATAAATAAATCTTTCTTGAGCCAAATTTCAACTTTTTGTAGTATTTGGCCTTTTGATTTATTTATAGTTCTCACAAACTGGATTCTTGTATAATTATATAAAAAAAGTTAAAGGTAAGATTTTTAATAAAAATGCAATATTATTTTTTTATAAGTACTTATTTTAATCATTAAATTGTTTTGTTTTTTTTAAAATAGTAGCAGTATTTTATATGTTAAATAATAAAACTTTTAATTTTTCCCCAAAAATTAAGAATTTATTGTACTAAGCTATGCACCTTAGTGAAACCATCTGTACTCCGTATTCCTTTACCTCTTTGCCTTTCTCCCAAACATTTGGCTTTGATTAGTCAATGTATGGTTAAGAGGGGGTGACAGATGGACTAACCTTCATTTGTATTATTATTATTCTTTAATATTCTACCTGCACCTAAGTAAAGTAAGTGATATTGATATAGAAACAGAAAATCTGCAAACTGAGTTTAATTTAGGGAAAAGTATGAATCCATATCTTCTCCACAACCCCAGTTATGAGTTAAATCACAGAGTAAGCTGGTCTCTTTAGCCTTCAATGGAACCCAGGAATATTCTGAATTCAAGATTATAGAAAAGGCAATGAGAAGTCACTACACTATTTTTTTCAAGAAGTCATTGGAAGGAAATAAAAGGGAATATGTGGAGAGCCATGAACACCTACATCATGAAAAGACATGGCATTAAAAGTCAATTTCTTGCTCAATTTATGAGAAATAGTTTTTCCTATTCATCTTTGAATGTTTCTCACTGTCTGTTAGTAAATTACCCAGACATTTGAATTTCTGCAAGTGCCTTTAATGATAAGGAAGGAAAAAATTGTCCCATGTCAAAATTTAAGTTAAAAACATAATTTTATCCTTTAAAAAAAACAACTTTCAAATTATTGTTTGTACAACTTAACCTTATGATAAGTTATAGTAACTGAAGAAAAAAAAAACAAGCCATACATATTTTTTCTACTTTGTCAAAAATATTATATCTATGCTTAAATTTTGTTTTTCTGGATGAGATTATTACAATTATTTAAAAAAAAAAAAAAGCCAAAGGTGTACTGGAATAGAAAAAGATTCCTTTAAGAAACTAAGCAAAATATTATGAAACAGGAAAATTTCATTAGAAACAAAGAAAAGAGTGATCAAATACTATGTAATATTAATCTTCCTCTATGGCAGTGAAGGTGGAAAATTGTCTCACAGATGAAGAGATTTGTGGTAACAAATGTGGTTCTACAGAAGGATACCATGTCAGAAATGCGGAAGTTTTAAGGGAAATTAAAATAAATAGGACCCTTTTACTTCAATTCAGAAAGAGAAAACTGAAATTTCTGGAACACAGTGAAGAAAGTGAGCTTGGAAAATTTAACCAACCTGACAGGTTTATGTGAATGGACAGCAGAACAGTGAGTGTGAGCGATGATAAAAGCACAAATATTACTAAGAACTACAAGGGATAAGAAGTTGTGGAGAGCTATGTCTGCTCGGGTCATGAAGGGATACAACACATAGATTATTTTCAAGAATTACTTTTTGTTGTATGTGAAAATGGTCAATTTTTGTTGACATAGTTTAGTCGATGACACTAAACCAGATTACAACTTGTGAATTCTGACTTTGTTTCATGCTGTTCATAATTTTAGAGACTGTATTTGATAGAAGGCAAAGAAAGCTGAAGTATTCTAAGGAATCGAAAACAGACTAAAATCTGAGTGAGGAAGAAATCACCACATCTGAAAGCCATTAAGTCTTTCTAAGCAGTTGCCTTATTCTGGTCATAAAATAAATGGCATTTAGCATTTCTCACCGTTGGAACTGCTTGCCAATTATCTGCTGAAAAGAATTTCTTAATATCGCATGGATAATTTGAAGCTAAAGCAGGGTGAATCAGTCCCTCCAATGAAATGCAATGGGCTGTTGCATGAGCCAGCAATTCTGCTAGCACACCTAATGTATAATTAATGAGACGGCAAGCATCTGATGCCAATAAAGCAGAGATTGTTATTCTAACCCTGGATGATATCAAGTCTTTCCTATTCTCATTCTCTTGTCTCTCATTATGGTTTTTCTATCTTTGGCTCATTTCATTAGCATCATTCTCATCAGCAGCCTTATTTTCAAGCCTGTCGTCCTCAACTCAACAAAGGCATCCTAATGCTAGAACAGTAATAATGAATGATTATCATCATCTCTATGCTTAAAGAAGACAGTTATCTCAAGTCAAAAGAGACTAGAACAATCTTTACTTACTGTACTTGTTAAATTTAAATTCATGCAGAAAAATAGCTGTTAATACTACTTCTATGAGCCATGAACTTTTAGGATCATGTCTGTCCACAGCTTCATATCCTTTGAAATTCATTGTAATGTTTGTCTACCATAATTCCCAACATCCATTCACACAGACTTGTCAGATAAGTGGCCCACTAGCTTTCCTTGCCCTTTTTGTCTTAGTTTCCACCAGCAACACTAATTGCTACAAAATCAATGCATTAATCTGAAAATTGGGATCACAATCTTAAATAGCCTTGTCAGATTGAGACTTTTATATGAATTTCATGCATGGCACCAATCTTTTTCAGAAATATTTTAACTGTAGGCTGTATACAACCACTATCTAAGATCAATGCTTAAAGTCTTTGAGCAAGTAAAGCCTGAGGGGTTTGGCAAAGATCATATATTTTTTTAACATTGACCTGGCCTGACAGAAACACAAATAAAGAATTATAACAGAAACCATATCACTTGATGACTTTCAACAGCTAAAATATAAGAGAAAATAATGACATAATAAAGATGTTAATGTTGCACACTACTACAAATAAAATGTTACAAAGGAAATCCCCATCAATACTATAAAGGGTGCTAACAGCTACTGAACTAGAGAAAACTACATTACTGAAAAATTCTTTTACATGAAAGATTTCCTAAATGCATTCTCAGAAACTGTAACTAGGATCCACTCAGCATAATTGCAGTATAAACAACAAATGGGCTCTGCAGGCATTGAACGAACACAAATGTGCCTGAGCGGGCATCTGCAACAGAGATTGGCTAGCGGCACTAGTAGACAGGCATACTCGGATATGAGTGGCCAGCCATAAGATATCTACTGTGCTGATCTTAGTCTAAAACTTTCATACAAAAAATTATTGATTATTACTGCTGAACTTTATCAATATTGGCAAATAGGTGTATGGTTTTTGTGCTTTTCTCTTATTTTCTCTTATCATAAATTCTTGTTGAGAGAATGTGAGAGATTCTCTGTCGTGATGTTTATATATCTTCCTGTTATCCAGTTTCCCAACATGTACATCTCCTAAGTTCAATTGGGTTGATCACCTGTTTACATATTGGCATCGGCCAATCTGTACCTGGTTGCCTGGAGGTTAACATTCAGGTTAACCGACTTAGTACAAAGTTTATTTTGGTATCATCTGGGGTGAACCCAGCACATATTTGGGTCATCACAAATCAACTTAGAACAACAGTTACTCAATGCTGAGGCTGGAAAAAAAGGATTGTGCAGCTCCAGCTAAGATTTATCAACAATACTCCATTTTTGGTTTTTATCTGTCCATTGTAAATCATGGTGGATGGAATTGGGTATTTTCTGGAATTAATCTTTGTCCCCATTTTTTCAGCATGTTTAGCAATGGATTATAAATGCATTCACTTCATTTAACCACAAGCAAGGCAATAAATCCACATGATGTTCCTGAGAGAGAATATGTGAAAAACAAAAATACTATTAAGGAGAGAAAACAATAAAAGAACAAGAATTAACACAGAAGATAATGACTGAGATTACATCTAAATTTCCAAAACTCAAACTTGACTGGGAAGCTAGACAAGATTTTCACAAGTGAGAAGTATGATAAAAATAACTCTTAGCATAGAACTTAGTTACACCTAGCCATTTCAAGTGTAAGATGATGAGACCTTACAGCCAATCTAGTACTGCACTTAACTTCTTAAAATCTTGGTACCACAGAGGAAAGTTCATTGGAACAATTGCTATGAAAGTATTTATAGAAAAGGCACAGTATAAAAAAAAAAAATAGGTTATCTCCCTTTGGTAAATAACTCCTGCTAATAATAGGTTTCACCCATTTCATCTGATAATAATGGGTATAATGCCAAATTAGGGGCAAAACAGATTTTAGGTGCCAAGACAGAAGCTGAGGCAACTATAAATGATACATATTTTTCAGCTTTCTCCCAGAACAGGCAATGCTGGCCATGGGCTAACTTGAATAATACAGAGAACAAGCAGAATATGACCACCATTCAGAAAAGTGTTCAATTTCTTTCAATCCGATGTATGTAGTTGGATGTTGTCCACAATGTCATGATTTAACTGCTGAAAGAAAACGTTTTTACAATGTTCATGCCACAACACAAATTGGGGAGTTGTTAAATTTCCCACATTTTGCTAAAAACATGTTTGCAAGAAAGCAATTTTGCCCAGCATATACACAATTTCACTAAACTAAAAAAGCATTTGCTACATATATATATGTGAGAAAATTTCCGAGCACAAAGCAATTTTTTGGCATGATGACAGAATTTAAAAAAAAAAAAATCAAGACAGATTTGAGCATAAAAACATTGAGAGAAAATATCAACTAGACTGCTGTCATTTTACATGAGAGAAAATATTTCCTAATCTGCTGTTTTTTATATATATGAAAAAAATATATAAAAGTAATTTTTGCCTTCACCATTCAGTGAAGGAGAAGAAAGGCTCCCTAAGTATGTTAACAAACAAAAAGGGTGCCCCATAGCCTGACTGAGCCAAGGCAGGTTTTGAATTCAGTTTTTCCTTCTCCTAGACTGGTTGCCACTCAAGGCTATAAAACCCAGTCTGTCCTGCTATTTACCCATAGCTGGTGGGAGAAGAGGATTCATACTTTTCCCAAGGGTATTAGCACACAAGTGAATGTAATGGATTCGACTGGAGTTCGAAGTTGGCTCTCCAATTCCTCAATCAGAGCTGCTATCGATTACTCTGTGTCATTTTTTCAATTTTTCTTCTTTGGAGAGTTGTTTGTTGAAGTTATTATTTGTCCAACGTAGCGTCCAAAAAATATACATTAAAAATAACTTTTTGTTTTCACCATTCAGTGAAATGATCCAGACACTAGGAGTCCATATACATACATATATATATATATATATATATGTGTGTGTATGTGTATTAAATAATTTTGCTCATCTTCCCTGTTCAGGGAAATAAATTTGGACAAGTGAAGTTCAAAATATAATTTAAAAAAAAAAAAAATGATAATTTTAATTCAATGTCTGTTTCAAGATGGATAACTACAAGAAGTTTCAGCCCTTATTGACTCAAAGAGCATTTTAAAAAATAATATTAATTTAAGTTTGGTATTGCTGGAGCAAGAGAAAAATCTTTTAAAAAGGAAGAAGCCATTATAGAAAATCTTCAGGGAAAAATTCGAGCTTTGGATGGTAAAATCCAGGAGATTTTTATCAAAACCAGCCTTGATTTAGAAGAAAGTGGTATTATGACTGAACAAAGGAACAAATTTGGTTTTAGAGACAGTTTCAATAATTGGCTTGCTGATATTGAGGAATCTGTTCAATTATTTCCAACAGAAACAAAGTCACTTCTGTTTCTAACAGCCATTCAATGATCCCAACTCCCAAATAAAAGTAGGGTTACTTTTAATGGCATTAAACCTTCCAAGTATGAATTTAAGAATTTTATTGCCCAGTTGTACTAATTCTATCAATTATAACAAAGCAAAGCTGGCCCTCTTAAAGATATGTTACCTTAGAAAATGAGTTACAGTGTGTCTGTAGGTCTGTTAATGAAAGAATTTTTGAATGTGCCTTCATGAGATCTTCAAATAATGAGTTCTCCTAAATATAACTCCGGTTTTGTGATAAACATTATCGTACCAAAATAAGGGCTGATTTTTACAGGTTAAGAGCCTCATATGGTATGAATGTTTTTGAGGAAGACTTCCCTGGATTCAAACTTGTAAGCCACATCCTATTTGATAAGCTACCTCATAATTTAAGGCAGGAAATCACTCACAGGGTATGTAGCAGTTATGCTTCCTTAAGGGGTGTACTTGAGAATTATAATGAAGCCATCCACACATTAATGAAGAATAAGAAGCCCTTCTATATATTCGAAAAGGATACCTGTTGAAGTTCAGTGTGTTCCTCCCACATTTCGGTAGACACCGGTAATTACACTGCTCACTCTAGTGGTAGGTTTGAAACTAGTGTTCAGCTCCCAGACAAAAATAAACAGTCGTAACTTAATACGAACCTCTATAGCAGTGCATGTCACCACAGTCCCAGTCGCATCCCCAGCCAATGTCCCAGACTGTTTTGATTGACCAAAAACACGGCCAACGCACCAATCATTGCCGTTGGCCTCGTTCTCAATCGGAATCCCCAGCTTGACCAATCAGCATGCAGACTGCCACTAGACAAATCGTACCAAGCAGCATAAAATCAACAAATGTTGGAGAATGTACTTTTCTCGGACCACACTTGTGAGAGGAAAGGATGCAGCTGACGAAATGACAAACTGTCTAGCTTGGGTTTATGCACATATCTATAATAAAACAGCAGCCTGACATGCAAAACATCTTGGACATTTCAACTCTGGTAAGTGCGAATATTAATTGTCACAATACTAGAAGTAATAAATTCAATGAAAAGGAAAATAATGGTGCAGCATTACAGAATTTTGTCATTAGCTTTTGTGTAACACATGGTCAGCACATGAGGAGGTGCATGAAATGTGAGACTCAAGCTGAGAAATGCAAATATTTGAACTTGTATATTAGTTGCTCCAGTAACAGATATCAAATTGAAGATTGCCTTGGACTTCAGAATAAATTTTCCCTTTCCTCTAAACGATGTTCATCTAATAGACATATAACACCACTATGCAATAATCCTAAGAAAGGGATATCTCTTTTTACCCATGTAGGCATCAATAAAAATGAAGAAAATAATTTAATGCTGCCTATCCTAGAAGTCACATTATATTGGGGTGCCAGAAAGTCTCTATAAACTGCTTACTGAACACGGGTAACCAATGGTCATATTTCTTTAAAGGAATATTGAAAAAGTTAAAATATCCTAACTGAAATGTAAGTCCTTTGATTGCCAAGTAAAACTTATACAAGTGATTCCAATATGAAATTATTGTTTTGAAAGTAAATTTAGGCAAAGGTAGATCACTTCCCATTCTTGCCTTGTTGGATGATTTGTTTAATATTCCAGTTCAAAGACTTCAGACAAATGATCACCAGTTTGACCAGATTACATTACAAATTAACCTTTTCTCATAACAGTAATCAAATAAACATCCAAGGAATTCTGGGAGTGGACATTTTCCAAGACATGGATGATACCAAAATTGTTAAATGTATGAATAGCTTAGCATGGAAATGCCAAATGGAATTTCCCCTTTTGGGAATAGTCTAAATTTTCTATGTAGACATGAAGTTACCCTGGTGAGACCTGAGTCTTCCAATATTCCCCAAAACTACCAGACTATAATTTTTGTACATTCTTCAAGTTCCAAACAGCAAGGAAAATTTGTATTAGAACCAAAGTCCACCTACTCTAAAATATTCCCAGAAGCTTTTGAATTATTTAATGTCAAACGGAATTTATAGAAAATAGTTGCCGTGGATTCATGTGCATCATCAATGAAGATGATTATATCAGTGATTACAATAAAAGCAAAATAGATAAATTCAAAAAAGCCAATAGTGTTCAAAGACAATTCATATTTCATGGAATTATCCTGGCACAAAGATAGGATCAAATCAGTGCCATCTAATTATCAAGTATCCTTGAAAGTGCTTGATAAAACTATGCATTCTTTAGAAGGAAAAATATGGCTAATGTTTACAAATATTTTACAGCAACAAGACACTGAAAGGATTATAGAAATAATTGAAGTCTCCCCAGAAGACTTTTCAAAATATATTTGAATTTCTCACAAATCTGTTTCCAATTCTTATGAACATGTAGCTATAAACTCCAGCCCTCTGACATATCAGAGGACATCTGATACTGAGCTATTACCATTAACACTCAATAAATCCTAATGTTGATGGAGAAATTTCTGTGAAAACTAATTGTGATGGATCTCCTGGAAATTGAACCTACTTCCAGGTCTAAGTTATTAGATACTCTCGCTGGAAGGGAGAAATTGTCAACTAACTTCAAAGAATTATGGCATGAGGAATATCTCTTGAGTCTAAGAGAAGGTTGCAAGGATCTACATGATATGGATTTCAATAATAAAAGACAAATAGATGATATGATATAATATTAAAATCCTGTAAAAGGCAGACCATTTTGGAAGATTGGCAGGGTGAATGGGTTTTTCTGTGGAAATGATGGAATTATACATAGGAGATGCATCCTATGATACTCATAACATACATCTGTTTATAATGGAACTTTTCTTGACTTTTATGATCAATCTACTCCTGGGAAAGATTTTAAACTGTATCCATTTCTTAATGATCATTTAGGACCACTTTACTCTTGGGTAAGACTTTAAACTGAAAATATCCATCCATTTATTTCTTAATGGTCACTTATGACCACTCCTCCCCTGGGAAAGATTTTAAACTGCATCCATTTCTTGGTCACTCTCTGACCACTTATTGGTCATTCCAATACTACCCTACTTCATCCAAAGTATGACTGAATTACAGCCACATCCTGACCAATCTTGTCTATGATCAAGACATTAAAATAGACCTATGGTAGTGATAATGATAATTATAGGTGAATAAAGATTCAACACAAGTACTAACATACACATGCAGCTTGAATGTATACAAGATTTAAAACAAGTGCTAATAGGCACATAAGAAAACAATTTACTTCAGAACACAAGTCTTAAATATAAAATACTACACATTCACAAAATAAAAAGGATCACTTGAAATAATGCAAGATTGTCAATGACAGTGTTTCCTGTTCATCCTAACTTTCGAGTTGGAGGTTCTATCTGAATTTATCCGACAAGTCTTGTTCTGGATAAGACTTTAAGCTGTATCCATTCATAAACCAATCCTGTCCTGGTTGACTTTAAACTAAATCCAGTGATGAAGCTCTGCTTGTGGAGTGTGAAGTCACCCCTTGATTGTTATTACTCCCAAGTCCATTCTGATCCAGAGTGGTATTACCTGTTAGAATTGTCCTTGATATGACATTAAACCTGTTTACATGCAATCCACTGGAAAATTCAATGCAGTAGAATTTTTTCACCATACTGTATTTATCATTACAGCTGAAATTTACCAATATGAACATCAACAGGGCATATCATAAATAATAATGCTGGTTGAAGAAAACACTTCTCAAAAGAAGTACCAACTAAAGTGCACTTCAACTACCCTTGAAGATTTCATCTCCCTCATGATGACAGGCTACTATAGGAAGATTATATGGTTCAAGAGAAGTAAGCACAAGTATCCTTTTTTAATCATGCACACTCATAAAAGCATAAATCAGGACAACACAATTAGACTACACAACATATAACTATTTGAAATACCTTAATAAGGGTAGAAAATAAAAGTTTATTAAACAATAAATGTGACTTTTGTAATATAGGGAAGGTTACTGAATAGAATAATCAAATGAAGGCTGCTAACTAACAATAATACTTAGGACAAGAACAACACATATAAGATTTGCTAGCAGCAAGTAGAAGTCATCAACTGCTAGAAGTGAGTCAAGTGAATTCCACAATGAATCTTCAACTGCAGACCAACATACAGTATTTACTACTATAATTATGTGAATGGGGATATAACCATTATCATCCATAGCTATGCTACAACATAATGTAAAAGAAAATATTCTGCCAGGAGCCTATTCCACAAAGCAGCAGTTCTTGGGAAGAAGCTGTCTGGGTGAAACTTACTCCTTACAAATGGAATATGAAGGGAATGTGAATGTTTCAGTAGAATCGCATCTCTTTCATTTCAAATCCTCTTGTAACCTAGGAAAGGTTATTGCATAGAATAATCAAATGAAAGTTGTTAATGAATGATAATACTTAGGATATGAACAACACATATAAGATTTGCCAGCTGCACATAGAAGTAGTCAACTGCTAGAAGTGAGTCAAGTGAATTCCACAATGAATCTACAACTGCAGACCAACATACAGTATTTACTACTGTATTTATGTGAATGGGGACATATCTATTTTCATCCAGAGGTATGCTACAACAGTAACATAAGTTAAGCATCTATACCTCATCATATAACAGAGAATCAGATCAGCCTGATAAGACTTTGAGTTGGTTGCATGTGGAGCTGTAAGCACCAGGAGTTGCATCCTTTTCCACAATGGGCTGTTGTGAGAAGATCTACTTGTCAGCACTATCTACTCTATTTGCATATGAACAACCCCGGGCAGGTATTGGCCAATAATCAGTGTGGGTCTGAGACTGGAAGATCTATATAACACCAGTTTTTTTTCCTCAGTGAAGAGAGGCGTTCTCAACATGCTGATGTGCGAAAACAAGACATGATGAACATAAGTCACTAAAAGGGGCATAATTCAAATTGAATGAACAAATTTACAAGTATCTAATAAAAAGGAGGACACTATACATGCATTCACTGATAGAGGTATGTCGAGGCCTATCATATTTCACATCCAGTAAAGTTATTCTTCTATATAAATAAATGTGAGTGCAGTGTGTCACATTTTTCAACTTTACTCCTAAAGGTTGTAGCCTAACATATCATACCATTATGGAATCCGTCCGACTTTGTGAGCAAATTAAAAACATTCCAGATTGGATTCAGACACATAATCATGAAATTTTGGATTCCCAAGTTTTCATTACTGCGATTGGTTTTGGTGATTTTTGCATGATAAAAATTTTTAAAACTTGGAAATAAATTTGCGAATAATTGAAATTAATTGCAAAAGTCACCCATAAAATAAAAATAATTGTTTGTTTAGAATGCAAGAACCTGCATACATCAAATTGTCTTTAAAAGGCAGAAGAATTATCGTGGAACTTTTAAAAGGTAAGCTTAAATATTAATGCAATATTTCAATGCAGCGATCAATTTTGAGTTCTTCTGTAGTTTGTTTATGGCAGCAGCATGTCTCATGAACTGAAATCTCTGCCAACAGAGGACCAGATTGCAATCAAGAGAGCCAAGGCTGCAGCGAGGCGGGGGGGGGGGGGAATCCCCTGCAAATGAAAAAAAGAAAGTCCCCATGTAAATGAAAACCCAGATCAAATGGCAGCCAGGAAAGATTCCATTGCTGGGAATATGCAAAGACTTAGACTCACAAACTCATGAACAAACCAAAGGTTCAATCAAGAGACCTTGGCAGGAGTTATCTTAAATACTGCTCAATAGGGCAGCTTTTAAGTTAGTATTGAATAGTTCTAAAAAGTTAATGGTCAAGTAATCAGAACTATCATGTTTGCACTATAAAGGCTATCAATTTCTCTTTCTTATTATTTTTGTTGTATGAATAAAGAGTTGATTTATGTTTATATAACAAGTATTGTATAAATAAAAAAAATGATTATTGAAATGCTTATTGTTTATAAAAAAAAAAGAACTGTATTACAATGTCATGAACTGGCAACATGGATTGCATGTTTTTCTGTTTGTAGGGAGCAATGTAAAAATTATAGGTTATCTCCCTTTGGTAAATAACTCCTGCTGACCCATTTCATCTGATAATAATTTTTCAGCATATTTAGCAATGGATTATAAATGAATTCACTTGAGGTCCAGGATGAACTTTTTTTCTTCCTTTTTTTCTTAATCATTTAACCACAAGCAGGACAATAAATCCACAAGACATTCCAGAGAGAGAATATATGAAATAAAGAAAAATACTATTAAGGAGAGAAAACAATAAAAGAACAAGAATTAACACAGAAGATAATGACTGAGATTACATCTAAGTTTCCAAAGCCCAAACTTGACTGGGAAGCAAGAAGAGTTTTCCACAAGTGAGAAGTATTATAAAAAAACTCTTAGCATAGAACTTAGTTACACCTAGCCATTTCAAGTGTAAGATGATGAGACCTTACGGCCAATCTAGTACTGCACTTAACTTCTTAATGTCTAGATACCACAGAGGAAAATTCATCAGAACAATTGCCATGAAAGTATTTATGGAAAAGGCACAGTATAAAAAATAATAGGTTATCTCCCTTTGGTAAATAACTCCTGCTGATAATAGGTTAGACCCATTTCATCTGATAATAATGGGTATAATCCCAAATTAGGCACAAAACAGATTTTAGGTGCCGAGGTGGCTATGAATGAGAGGCAGGTTTTACAACCTTCTCTCAGAAGAGGCGATGCTGGCCACAGGCAAATCTGAATAATACAAGGACAAGCAAAGTATGGACACCATTCAAGCAAGTATTTAATTTATTTAAAACAGACATGTATTTGGATGTTGTCTACCACGTAATGACTTTTAACTGCTAAAAGAACACGTTTTTAGCCATCCTCTATTCTTTTCTCATTATGTAATGCATATTCATATATAAAGTACAGTTTTTAAAATATTCAATTGTTACACATTGTTCATCAAGCCACAACGCAATTTGGTGGGGGGTTAAATATTCCACAACAGAGAAGCTACATTACAGTTCCTCTTTGAATTTTGCAAAAGTGTTTTGACGAACATAGCAGCTTTATACATCACATAAATTTTAAAAGGTGTCCAATCAGTAGAAGGTTTGGTTGACCATTATTGCTGAGTTTAGTCCTTACTATATGCACTATACAAAGTTCAGCATTAAATAACCCATCAAGGGAGAACATATTGCAAAATCAAACAACCTTCCCTGTTATTTCCAAAACTAAAATTTTTTCTTCAAGAAATAAGCAGAACTAAGGAAAATATAGATTTCATGTGCTTTGGCATAGAGCAATGGTCAGCATGATTTTTCTGGTTCACCATTATTACTGGGTAATAAGTTTGATTCTCACTGAGTGCACTATATAAAATTCAACATTAAATATCTAACAAGAGTTGACATATCAGAAAATCAACCAATCTAATCAACTCACAGTAAAATCTCAAATAAATTTAGCATCTTTGATTCATTTCAGCGAGTAGACAAATATCCATTTCACCCAAAATAAATTAGTACCAAATTAGATACTTTGGGATGTATTTTTTACCATATTTGAGTAAATATTAATATCCATATTGATTTACAGGAGGCATGCTTGAGTAATGGATAAAAGCTAGGATTGAGGAATCGGAGAGCTGAGTTCGAATTCCAGTCAAATCCATTACATTCACTTATGTGCTAATACCCTTGGGAAAGGTATGAATCCTCCTTTTCTCCCACACAGCTATGGCTAAATAGCAGGACAGACTGAGTTCTATAGCCTTGGATGGCAATTGGTTTACCACAGAAAGAAATGGCAACCTATTGTGGGGGGGGATAAAAATCTGCTTTGTCAGTCATGTATTGAAAGATACATGATTGCCTAAGTGTGCATCACACATGGCACATAACTGACTGATTGATTTACATACATTTATTTCAAAATCCTAAGCATTTAAAATGTCAATAAGGAAAAAAAAATAATATTAAAAAGAAAAACAAACTTACCTGTTAGTTCCCGATTTCTAAACCTATATCCATTGCAACCTTCAATACAGGGGCTAAAGGGTCCCCATTCTGTTAAAAAGCATTTTTCAAGACATGGGACAAAACACGGTTCTGCTACAGCAGGCATAGGGCCTATTCGTTCCAAACAGACATCAGGTACATATTCATTATTTCGCTGATCTTTGCATGTAACATCTGAAAAGAAAAGAAAAAATACCAGTGTGCAATGAATTTTATGCGTTTTTTTTTTTTTTTTTAATATGGTATCACCCCATGCAAAGCAGTAAAGCCACTGAGACACAAGGGGTTACATGGTATGGAAGAATTAGGAACAGAAACATTAATAATGAGTGGAAAGGGTAATCAGAAGGATAGTGCATTTAAATTTTTGCAGATTAAAGTTGTCTAGAGAGCATGGAGCCAGAAAGGAGTTCCACTAGCAAGAAGTGCAAGAAAAGAAACTGTTAGTATAGATCTTATGGCTACATCTATTCAGCTCGACTGTAAATTGATGAGATCTTGATGCTAGGCTAGTACTGCACAATTCAAAAAGTCTAGGTACCATGGTGAAGAGCTCATCCAAACAATTACCATGGAGGTAGCCTTACAGCGGTGAGAAAGTAACTGAAGCCGAGCAGCCAGATTGGGACCACTAATATTGCTGTTTCTTTTTTGGATTTTATCAAGGAGTTCAAGGTAAATAGCAGGGGTACTGGACCATATGTAGCAACAATATTCTAAGCATGGGCAAATGGCAGACTTATTATAGAGATGTAATGGAATAATCTGTAACCCCTATGAGTGACTACACTGTAGGTAGTAATTACCTATAAGTATCTGTAAGTCAACAGACAAGAGTCTAGCTGGGGTCTGTTGAATATGACTCAGACTTACACAAGAACTACCGACCTTCCAATAGTAGCACTTACTACTGGATTGACTTGCGACGACCTTTTGCATAGCTGTACCTTTTATTCCTTTTATAATAAACCTTTACTTATTTTATCCACTGTGTTTGTTAAGTATATATTCCTATTAGCATGGAATATAACATATAGATATGTCAGATTGATTCTGGAGAGTTTTCTTTCTTTATTTGGAGATTACGGAAATTGGAAAGAAAAATACATATCGGGCTTCTTTTGTTGGAAATATAGTCTTTAGTTCTGAAGTCTGAAAAGCATAAATGCAAGTAATTTGACTGATTCATTTATTTTTTAGGGCTTATCAACCGGTTGCAGATTATTTTAGACTGTAAGAACTTTTTTTTTTTTTTACATAATTAGTAAGGCCCATCAAACTATTAACACATAGCTAGGGAGAGAAGAGGTGGATTCATACCTTTCCCAAGTGTATCTGCATATAAGTGAATATAATGAACCTGACAGGAATTGGAACTCAGCACTCTGATCAACAATTCTAAGCCATTACCCATTACAGCATCTGCACATCCAAGCTTATAGTACTGGGTATTCCAAAGTAGTCACCCACCTAAGTACTGACCTGTGGTAATCATATGGGAATTGATATTTCATCTATTTGCCAAATTTTTGGAAAGAAAGTAATTGTTGGAATCAGTGGAACATTTCAAGTATTTAAAGATCAGATTCTTTGAGATTTTATTGGCTCATCAAAAAATGTCGGTGATTTTCATGAATCAGTTTTCATCCTTTAACAATTCCAAACCATTATCCATTATACCATCCACACATCCAAGTTTACAGAACTTGGTATACCAAAGTGGTCACCTATCTGGATGCTGACTAGTGGTCATTGAATGAAAACCAGTATTTCAACAGTGCATAAACCTATCTATCTAACAAGTTTGTATAAATGGTTGGCAGAACAGGATTTAGGAGAATCATTATTTTTTACAGCTTATCAACCCTTTGCAGGTTATTTAAAGCCAGAAAGATTTTAAATTGTAAGAATATTTTTGAGATAATAATAGTTTTGTGATAAGAGTCTTGCTAATTGACCCATAGTTGTAGGGAGAAGATTCATACCTTTCCCAAGGATATTTGCACCTAAATGAATTTAATAAATCTGACTGGATTTGGAAAACAGCTTTCCGATTTTTAATTCCAAGCCATTATATATTATACCATTCTCACATCCAAGCTTGCAGCATCTGGTAATCCCATTTCAACATATAGCTGGAAGCCCATATGAAGTAGTGATAAATGACTGCTTGTAAGAATCTTAAGTTACCCCAATACAAGTGAAGATTATAGGGATAAATAAAAATTTACACTTGACTTGGAAAGGTAATGATTCTACTATATATGGAAGTATCTATGTGAGAGCACGTTCCATAAAGTATCAGTTCTTCAGAAAAATCTGACTGGAACTTTCTCTTTAGATTTTTTTTTTTTTTTTTACTTGCAAAAAAGGGCAAAAATAAGTAGATTTCAAGTGGTAGTGGTGATGATGATTGTTCTTATACGATGATGATTAAATTTGGCAGTTGGTGCTAATCATCAAAAAAATTCATCTATTTGCCAAATCTTTGGAAAGAAAGTAGTTATTGGAATCAGTGGAACATTTCAAGTACTTTAAAGATCAGATTCTTTGAGCTTTTATTGGCTCATCAAAAAATGTCAGTGACTTTCATGGATCAGTTTTCATCCTTTCTCAAGGTGACTTTTAAGGCCCTTGCTATATTTTTATATTTCATGTATATTGAAAAGATAATATAATGAGGTGGGTTTGCGTTTTTCATTTATACAAGCTAGGTTAAAAACCAAGGAAAGTTCTTTTTGAAGGATTTTTCTTCATATTTTCAAACCATAAAGCAAAAGAATGATCTGAAATATAGAAAAAAAGAAATTCTATAAAATATTATGTTTGATTTTATTTATATATATATATATATGGCCACTTGTATTCGAGGATACCCATCTACATGTAATTTATACTACAACTATGGTGAGCAGACCTTAGTTACAGTTTCTGGGAAAGAATGTGTTATCTAGCATGATCAACAATTTGAACAAGGCCAGCATGCTTCTGGGACCATTTTCATCCATTAGGATTTCATTAAACTGAGCTTTGTTGATGTTGCCATGACTATACATGTGCACAATCCAAGAGACTTTTAAGTGATTCTTACAACAAATAGTCTCAAAATGGCTAAACATCTAAAAATCTAGAAAAAATAAATTCAATTAGTTTAGTGGTTTTTAGATATTAAACATTTTGTGGGACAGACAATTATCACATGCTGTTACATGATTTGGAGAATTTTGCTATCAGACTTGGTATAATGTTTATATATTCATATGTTAATATGCATTGACACTGATAAAAATCAATATTTTAATGTACAGGTCTTTGTGACTATAAAAGTTTACATAGCTATAAAAATATACTTACAGGCATACATAAAAAGACTGTATCAATAGTTTTGCAGCCTTACACATACTTATGAGCTGAAATTTTCACTGTATAATGTTCTTAGTCTTATGAACACTGAAAATGAGGAGTTTACAAAATGTATCGGTTCAACAAAGAAAACCTACTAAAAACTCTTATGGCTGGTCCTTTTGGTATATGGGTTGGTTACAGAGGACTTTTCAGTGACCCCTTATATGATGAAAGAAAAATATTGCCCAACACATTTACAAGAACAAATGTAAAGAGATGGGCATTGGTCATTTAAGTATTCCATATCACATCCCAATCCTCCCTCCTAAGGACAATGCACTGATGGTGAAGGGGCTATGCTGATGACGTAGGTATTCATATTTGGGATAAGAATGATCTTTCCAAAACAGAAAGTATGGTCTGGAATTGGAATGGTAGCTCCTACTCTGAAGCCTCCATAAAATTTCAGGATGTGGAATTATTAAATATTAAACACTTTAAATACCTTAGTATACATATCAGTTATAACAAATTTATGATAAGCGATAGAGAAATTGAACAGAGAATAGACTGCACTAGTGGCAGTTTTTTTTCACAACATGCCAAACTACCACAAAACCAAAACATCAACCTGAAAACTTGAGTCATGTTCTTAAATAACCTCATCAGATTGAGACTTTCATATGGATGTCAGGCATAAAACAACTTCATAAAGTTAAAAAAAAAGACCTTTGAGTGTATGTAGCCTTAGGATACTGTCAAATACCATCCTTCTTAAAACCTTGTGAACTGGTGCTGCAGAATCACAAAGAACTCTATCGAATTACAGAAACCACAAGCACTTAAGGACTACTAACAGCAGTAACAGCTAAGATATATTGTAACTGAAAGAAGAAAATGACTTAATCAAGATGCTGACATTCTCCACTACTTCAAATAAAAGGTTAGAAAAGAACCTCCCATCAATACTGGAAAGAGCATAATCATACACACACACACATATAGGTTATGAAGTTATTTATTAAATATTGTATATTTGAGCAGCAATTCTTTTTTCACATGTTTTTTGCTAAATTTGATGGACATACAATATCAAAATATTGCATATTGGTGTCTGGTAGATATGTGCATGTTTACATGTAAACAATTAAAGAAGGTATATGTTGGGTGTCGGTCTCTAGGAGTATAGTTGAAAACATGGACAATTTTATTTTGAAACACTAATCTGAGAACAGTAATTTTTGTTTTCATTTGAACATGAGCTATTGAAAGTTAGAGAGTTGTGTCCCTTCAATTGTTTTTATCAGTAGAAACCAAGATTGTGGAATCAGAAAACAATTGCAGTAATGAAAACTTGGGAATCCAAAATTTCAGGATTGTGGATATGGATCCAGCCCAGAATATTTTTCATTTGCTTATGAAGTCAGCCTGATTACAAAATGGTATGATATGTTGGGCTATGATCACTAGGAGTAAATTTGAAAAAGCATGACACAGTGATACACTGACATTCGCATTTATTACATAGAAGAGTGCATATGAGAGAAAAAAAATATGCTGATGAAAGAAGGAAAACTAGATAGAAACTAAATCAGGCAATAACGTCTCAAAGTATAGATTTGTTTAAGACCAGTTATAAGAACATGGCACTAGCTCCATTGATTCAAGATGATATTGCAAAAGCTGCTTGAAATATTAAAGACTGACATTTACTATTGTCATAAAAAAAGAAGCGCTTTGTGTTTTATTAAAAATGGCTGTAGGACATGTAAGGTAAATACCTTCCCAGTTGACTTTGATTGTTTGCACCTGGCCACAGTTTGTAACTCTTTTTTTGAAACAATTACAAAGTTATTTAAAAGGCAAACGGACACAATCAACTTTTCAGATCCTGTATCTCGTTCCAGTAAATGCCAATGACTACTTTGGCACACATAACTATACTTGAAAATTATAAGATATTGGTAAAAGAAAGGTCTTACTTTACAGTGAGAATATAAAAATGTATTGATTATTCTAGTTTAAGGCATTTTATTAAATTCATAATTTATGCATATAGAATAATGGAAAATTTACATATGTTGATCTCATATTAAATGAACATATATTCATTTTGGTTTATATACCCTTGACAGTAAATAAATTACATACTTTTAATATTTACATAATTCAAAAATATCATTTACACACTTTTGTTTATTTAATTACATCATTTAGCATTCTTCATATTTTGCTTACACTTTTCTGTTGGCCTGATGGTTTAGGTTTAAAGGGATATCAACCTTGAAAGGTTATTTAATGCCTACAAGTTTTTCCTGATAGGTTCATATGAAGAGAGTATGTCTTCCTTACCAGAAATCGCTTTGTAGATCAGTTTTCATTGACGTCTTATAAAAATATCCTTGATAATCACTTTCTCCAAAAATGTGTAGCTGGAGTTGCTTTTTCCTTCCAAATTAGTTAACTAATCCAGTTAAGTAAACGAATTTAGTGAACTTTATTTTTTAGATTTTTCTGTCGATCCCAATTCCTTTAATGAAATTTATGATGTTACTTGGATTAGTATTTTCAAATAAATCCTTTAGTTTATCTGATTTGTAGTGTTTATTACAAATTCATCGGAGATTATGGCATTTTAGTAGGATGTGTTTGACTGTATAAGATTCCTGGCATGGACGCTAGCCTGATGAATATTGATGAGTATTTTTTAAATTTAAAAAATTTGAAAAATCAATATTTTTACTTTTGTTTATAAATACTTGTTGTAAAATAAAATCCTTACATTTGCCTTGATAAAGTCCATCAGAGGACAAAACATGTCAGCTAAGTTTTCCTTTTATTCATATTAACACACCTACACACATATTTAGGCTACATTGTACATGTGTATATATATATATATAATATATATAATCTCTTTATAAGAAACACCACATACTAGGAACTGATATTAAACGACAAGTCCTGGCCAACATATAGTAGGAACTGATACTAAACTACAAACAAGTCCTGGCCATAAATAAACTCCAACCCGAGACTGCTTCCTCCAGGTTAAGATACCTTACACCCCCACCAATCGCTAACACAAACCCACTCACATTAACAAGGCATCTACAAGAGGAGCACTCACATTGAAAATAAATTTAAAACAATGTTCCAAGACAAACACTCACAGACTGATGATAGCCGTATACAGAATGGCTTGAAATAGACTGTTGAGGTAATTTTTGTTTTTTGCTGTAAAAAAAATATATATGCTCTGTTAAAATAAAAACATCAAGCTCTCTGTGGATCAGTTTTAATAATTGATATTACTAGGATCCACCTGGATTATATACCAATGGATCAATTATCTGTACTATACATATATTCATTAAATTAGAAAAGCTCACAAGTTTTGCATTGAAATGATCATGAGGGACATTAATTAATGTGCATAAATAGGAAATCTAATATGTTCCCAAGTCGCTTTCTTATAGACATGCTGTGGCTTCCCTCTGTCTCTTCTACAAGTATTTTCATGGCAACTGTTCTGATGAGCTACTTTTGTTGGTTCCCAGACTGCATGAATTTAAGCGAGCTACTAGGCTGGCATCTCGGTCCCAGCCTTTCATTGTCATAATGGTTAAATGTAATGTCCCTTCTACTCAAACAGATTCTTCTCTTGCACTTCCTGTCTGTGAAACTCCCTTGCTTGCTTCCCCAATAACTATAATCTTCAAATATTCAAGTGCAATGTCAATCAACATCTGACACCTTGATCTTTTTCCCCCATCCTTCTCTGTATCCTTTCCTCAAAAATGCCTCTTTACTCTTGTTCTCAATCCTCTGTAACTCCTTGCATGCTAGTGGCACTCATGCCTTGCTTGGGTGAATTACTTTAAAAAGAATTTATCAAACATCTGGCCCTGATGAGCATTTAGATGTGAAACTTTTGACTTGGCTAACCAGATAAGTCACTTGAACTTCCCTGAATTCCTTAAATATTATAGTTCTGCTTTTTGGCTGATGTTAGATAACTGGATAAAACACATAAAATTCAGTTTTCTCAGTTGTATTATTATATATATATTACAATGAATCATTTATACAAAAATAAGTAAATTTAATGATATAAAATGGCGAAATTGCTTTGCTAACAAAATTTTTAAAGATGCATTAACCTATTAATCACTCGATGAATGTTATGGTCCTTGTTTTTTAAAATTATAAGCTGTATAAGGTCTTTCTTAAATACACAAGTACTTTCAACTGTACATTCAGTCATCTTCAGGCATGAAAATTATTTTGTTTTTGGTAATATTCAGGTAGCATCCATGCCAAAAAAATATAATGTAAATCGAAACATTTTCTTTTCTTTTTTTTTTTTAAAGGTGTTATTGATGATGGATACAACTTTACACAAGCTTATAATTTTAAAAAACAAAGATTGTAACATTCATCAAGTGATTGGTAGGTCAATGTATCTTTAAAATTTTGTTAGCAAAGGGATTTCAACATGATATATCATTATCTTTACTTTTTGTATGAATGATTCATTGCAATATAAATTGAATTGCACCACATATTTGATATATATATATATATATATATATATATATATATATATATATATATATATATATATATACACACTCACACACACACCCATTTAGCTTGCAATATACAGGGAGTAATAGGAAAATTGTCGCTATTTTATATTTTTAATTTTGTGCATACACCTTGTTGCGTTTGTTTTTGTCCACTGCGCAGTATATTAATGCTAGTTGGGCACCAACTGTAAGAAAAAGAGCACCATAAAGCAATTCACTCTGCCAGAAATTTGAAAACAGCATGCTGTACTGCTTGGCATTCATGCTAGAAGCTCCAATATTAATATTTCAGAGCATTTTGGTGTCAATCTGAAGACAGTGCAGAAGATTCAGAAAGAGTTACATGAGTCTGATGGTGATTACAAAGGTGTTTGCAGTGATCACTAGTGATGGCAATGTTATGCCTCCATTCATCTTTCCACTGGGCCTCAGACTATGCATGGATGCCTACATCAAGTGCCTTGCGAAGATAGTGCTGGCTTGGGTCAACAGGTTGGCTGCTGGAAGACCCAATGTTTGGCAAAAGGCCTCTGCATCATGCCACACAAGCAGGAGTACCCGGTCTTGGCTGTCAGTCAATTTCTGCGACCATATCACCCCTCATATCTGGTCACCTAAATCCCCAGACTGCAACCTCCTTGATTATTGTGTGTTGGGCACAGTTGAGCAAGAGACCTTCAAAGTTACTTGTAATACCAAAGATGAAATGAAGTCAAGGATTATAGCAGCATTCATCAACTTAAACAAGGAGATCATCCAGAAGAGATGCAGGAGATTCTGAAGTCACTTTTACGCCGTGGTTGAAACCAAAGACAATTTAATTGAATGAATTTACTCTTTAGTATTTCAAGATAGTTTTGTGTAATTTTGGTAAATATACATATTAAAATGAGATTTTCATTATTGCATAATTTAGATGACAATTTATCCATCGCACCCTGTACATATGATGAGTATAGATACAGAATTCAACAGTATGATTACTTGCAGTTTCCCCACCTTAAATGACCATCAGACAATACTTCAGGCATTTTCAGAAATTGTTTCAACTCAATATATAATGCAAATATTAATTGTTCACAAAGTAAGATTTTCTGATAAAATGATTTGTGTTGTATATATATATATATATAGTGAACATTGAAGTAAATACCCAGTGGTGACAATTTGTTTCATGCTTATAAACGAAAACTGTATCCATATCCACAATTATTTCCACTTAATAGACCCTAGAATAATTCAAAGCATAACCATCACTACCCACTGAAATATCTATTAGAACAATAAAACAGACTATTCACAATGCATCACTGACCTTTACATATAAATAGTTAAGCAAAAACACAATGTATGTGACCTGATGATTGTGTATAAGCATGAAACAGACTGTTGCCACTGGGTGTTGACATCAGTGTCCACTTTCATATTTATATATGCTCTATTCCTGATAGTGAGCATTTTAACCCATAAATATAGCATATATTGAAACTATATTTTACCAGACAGATATATACACACACACACACACACACACATATATATATATATACACACACATTCTCTCTCAAAATGCTTACATTTATATTTATTTTTCTTCTATAATCAGAAAGGCCAAGATATAAACAGGCCTTTCATCATTTGCAAAACAAATGTCTACTTCTTTCTCTTCTAGAACAATATCAAAGGAATCCTTTGTATGATTCTCATATAATTTCTTTCTTTGATATTCTACACATCTGATTTATAAAATTTCACTAGATCTATATGGTGAAAGGTAGACATGCTTAGAGTGAAAAAGAAAAAAAACTTCAACAGGCAGAATGATATGTGCATATGCCCACAGTGCAAAAGAAAACTTTGGTCTGACAAGTTATTGATAAGAATTTTCTGTTTTGAAGTTTTTGTTTGCTAGCTTCTTATTTGCATCTTGCAAAATATCACTAATTTCAACCTGCACATGTTATAAATCAAATGAAAGGAAAAGTGGAACAGGTAACTGAAATTCTGTGAAAATTACACTTTTTCTATAGAAATACGATCCATATGTATAAAACATTATGTGCATCTATATATGTTGTCTATGAATTTGCTGGTTGACTTGGTGAATCTCTCTCTAATAATTCAAGTAGGACATACACTGGTTGCAAAACCACAACATTATCATACTGATTAACTTGACATTTGTCAATTAAACTGAAAATTTTATTAATTAAGCATTATTTTTAGTGGAAAGCAATATTTGAATAGATGCTCCATCTATTTATTAAACAGTATATTTATTTTCATCTCACAGCCTGAATATTCAAGAAATGCTATTAAAATGACAAAATTAAATAAATATACTGTTTAATAAATTAATGGAGTATCTACAGAAAATAATGTTTCGGTAATAAAAATCTGTCATATTAATGAACATATATAGTCTGTTTTTAGGCAGAAACAGTTCTTTAAGACAAATGTTATTAAAAAAAAACAGCAGACATATTGTGTCAATTCATTTCATTGATTGACTTTTCAAAATTGAAAAAAAATCCTTCTCAGATAATGAGAATATTCCATCAGAAATTGTTCAAATTTTCAGAAGACATATGTTCCAAGCATTTGACATCAGGATAAGTAGAGACAAATAGTGAGTTTTGTAGAACTGGTCAGTATAGTCAGTTGGGCAATGAGTGTTTACATAGGTGACATGCATCACTGAATATATAACAGAAGTACCAGACGTGACAACAATTTTCAATGCATGGATGAATGGTAGACTTATAAATATGTAATATAGATTCTGGTGAGAATGCATGGTTACAATACCTGCT